>OZ020238.1:18398981-18904525 GCA_963971235.1 Cryptus armator | reverse complement strand
TTTCCATGCCATTCCATGCCATTCCATGCCATTCCATGCCATTCCATGCCATTCCATGCCATTCCATGCATTCCATGCCATTCCATGCCATTCAATGCCGTGCCATGCCGTGCCATGCCGTGCCATGCCGGTGCCATGCCGTGCCATGCCGGTGCCATGCCGGTGCCATGCCGTGCCATGCCGGTGCCATGCCGGTGCCATGCCGTGCCATGCCGGTGCCATGCCGTGCCATGCCGGTGCCATGCCGTGCCATGCCGGTGCCATGCCGGTGCCATGCCGTGCCATGCCGGTGCCATGCCGTGCCATGCCGGTGCCATGCCGGTGCCATGCCGGTGCCATGCCGTGCCATGCCGTGCCATGCCATTCCATGCCATTCCATGCCATTCCATGCCATTCCATGCCATTCCATGCCATTCCATGCCATTCCATGCCATTCCATGCCATTCCATGCCATTCCATGCCATTCCATGCCATTCCATGCCATTCCATGCCATTCCATGCCATTCCATGCCATTCCATGCCATTCCATGCCATTCCATGCCATTCCATGCCATTCCATGCCATTCCATGCCATTCCATGCCAGTCCATGCCAGTCCATGCCATTCCATGCCATTCCATGCCATTCCATGCCACTCAATGCGGTGCCATGCCGTGCCATGCCGTGCCATGCCGTGCCATGCCGTGCCATGCCGTGCCATGCCGTGCCATGCCGTGCCATGCCGTGCCATGCCGTGCCATGCCGTGCCATGCCGTGCCATGCCGTGCCATTCCGTGCCATTCAATGCCATTCCATGCCATTCAATGCCGTGCCATGCCGTGCCATGCGGTGCCATGCCATTCCATGCCATTCCATGCCATTCCATGCCATTCCATGCCATTCCATGCCATTCCATGCCATTCCATGCCATTCCATGCCATTCCATGCCATTCCATGCCATTCCATGCCATTCCATGCCATTCCATGCCATTCCATGCCATTCCATGCCATTCCATGCCATTCCATGCCATTCCATGCCATTCCATGCCGTGCCATGCCGTGCCATGCCATTCCATGCCATTCCATGCCGTGCCATGCCGTGCCATGCCATTCCATGCCATTCCATGCCGTGCCATGCCGTGCCATGCCATTCCATGCCATTCCATGCCGTGCCATGCCGTGCCATGCCATTCCATGCCATTCCATGCCAGTCCATGCCAGTCCATGCCATTCCATGCCATTCCATGCCATTCCATGCCACTCAATGCGGTGCCATGCCGTGCCATGCCGTGCCATGCCGTGCCATGCCGTGCCATTCCGTGCCATTCAATGCCATTCCATGCCATTCAATGCCGTGCCATGCCGTGCCATGCGGTGCCATGCCATTCCATGCCATTCAATGCCGTGCCATGCCGTGCCATGCGGTGCCATGCCATTCCATGCCATTCCATGCCATTCCATGCCATTCCATGCCATTCCATGCCATTCCATGCCATTCCATGCCATTCCATGCCATTCCATGCCATTCCATGCCATTCCATGCCATTCCATGCCATTCCATGCCATTCCATGCCATTCCATGCCATTCCATGCCATTCCATGCCATTCCATGCCATTCCATGCCATTCCATGCCGTGCCATGCCGTGCCATGCCATTCCATGCCATTCCATGCCATTCCATGCCATTCCATGCCATTCCATGCCGTGCCATGCCATTCCATGCCATTCCATGCCGTTCCATGCCGTTCCATGCCGTTCCATGCCATTCCATGCCATTCCATGCCATTCCATGCCATTCCATGCCATTCCATGCCATTCCATGCCATTCCATGCCATTCCATGCCATTCCATGCCATTCCATGCCATTCCATGCCATTCCATGCCATTCCATGCCATTCCATGCCATTCCATGCCATTCCATGCCATTCCATGCCATTCCATGCCATTCCATGCCATTCCATGCCATTCCATGCCATTCCATGCCATTCCATGCCATTCCATGCCATTCCATGCCATTCCATGCCATTCCATGCCATTCCATGCCATTCCATGCCATTCCATGCCATTCCATGCCATTCCATGCCATTCCATGCCATTCCATGCCATTCCATGCCATTCCATGCCATTCCATGCCATTCCATGCCATTCCATGCCATTCCATGCCATTCCATGCCATTCCATGCCATTCCATGCCATTCCATGCCATTCCATGCCATTCCATGCCATTCCATGCCATTCCATGCCATTCCATGCCATTCCATGCCATTCCATGCCATTCCATGCCATTCCATGCCATTCCATGCCATTCCATGCCATTCCATGCCATTCCATGCCATTCCATGCCATTCCATGCCATTCCATGCCATTCCATGCCATTCCATGCCATTCCATGCCATTCCATGCCATTCCATGCCATTCCATGCCATTCCATGCCATTCCATGCCATTCCATGCCATTCCATGCCATTCCATGCCATTCCATGCCATTCCATGCCATTCCATGCCATTCCATGCCATTCCATGCCATTCCATGCCATTCCATGCCATTCCATGCCATTCCATGCCATTCCATGCCATTCCATGCCATTCCATGCCATTCCATGCCATTCCATGCCATTCCATGCCATTCCATGCCATTCCATGCCATTCCATGCCATTCCATGCCATTCCATGCCATTCCATGCCATTCCATGCCATTCCATGCCATTCCATGCCATTCCATGCCATTCCATGCCATTCCATGCCATTCCATGCCATTCCATGCCATTCCATGCCATTCCATGCCATTCCATGCCATTCCATGCCATTCCATGCCATTCCATGCCATTCCATGCCATTCCATGCCATTCCATGCCATTCCATGCCATTCCATGCCATTCCATGCCATTCCATGCCATTCCATGCCATTCCATGCCATTCCATGCCATTCCATGCCATTCCATGCCGTGCCATGCCGGTGCCATGCCGTGCCATGCCGGTGCCATGCCGTGCCATGCCGGTGCCATGCCGGTGCCATGCCGTGCCATGCCGTGCCATGCCGTGCCATGCCGGTGCCATGCCGTGCCATGCCGGTGCCATGCCGTGCCATGCCGGTGCCATGCCGTGCCATGCCGGTGCCATGCCGGTGCCATGCCGTGCCATGCCGGTGCCATGCCGTGCCATGCCATTCCATGCCATTCCATGCCATTCCATGCCATTCCATGCCATTCCATGCCATTCCATGCCATTCCATGCCATTCCATGCCATTCCATGCCATTCCATGCCATTCCATGCCATTCCATGCCATTCCATGCCATTCCATGCCATTCCATGCCATTCCATGCCATTCCATGCCATTCCATGCCATTCCATGCCATTCCATGCCATTCCATGCCATTCCATGCCATTCCATGCCATTCCATGCCATTCCATGCCATTCCATGCCGTGCCATGCCGTGCCATGCCATTCCATGCCATTCCATGCCATTCCATGCCATTCCATGCCATTCCATGCCGTGCCATGCCATTCCATGCCATTCCATGCCATTCCATGCCGTTCCATGCCGTTCCATGCCGTTCCATGCCATTCCATGCCATTCCATGCCATTCCATGCCATTCCATGCCATTCCATGCCATTCCATGCCATTCCATGCCATTCCATGCCATTCCATGCCATTCCATGCCATTCCATGCCATTCCATGCCATTCCATGCCATTCCATGCCATTCCATGCCATTCCATGCCATTCCATGCCATTCCATGCCATTCCATGCCATTCCATGCCATTCCATGCCATTCCATGCCATTCCATGCCATTCCATGCCATTCCATGCCATTCCATGCCATTCCATGCCATTCCATGCCATTCCATGCCATTCCATGCCATTCCATGCCATTCCATGCCATTCCATGCCATTCCATGCCATTCCATGCCATTCCATGCCATTCCATGCCATTCCATGCCATTCCATGCCATTCCATGCCATTCCATGCCATTCCATGCCGTGCCATGCCGTGCCATGCCATTCCATGCCATTCCATGCCATTCCATGCCATTCCATGCCATTCCATGCCGTGCCATGCCATTCCATGCCATTCCATGCCATTCCATGCCGTTCCATGCCGTTCCATGCCGTTCCATGCCATTCCATGCCATTCCATGCCATTCCATGCCATTCCATGCCATTCCATGCCATTCCATGCCATTCCATGCCATTCCATGCCATTCCATGCCATTCCATGCCATTCCATGCCATTCCATGCCATTCCATGCCATTCCATGCCATTCCATGCCATTCCATGCCATTCCATGCCATTCCATGCCATTCCATGCCATTCCATGCCATTCCATGCCATTCCATGCCATTCCATGCCATTCCATGCCATTCCATGCCATTCCATGCCATTCCATGCCATTCCATGCCATTCCATGCCATTCCATGCCATTCCATGCCATTCCATGCCATTCCATGCCATTCCATGCCATTCCATGCCATTCCATGCCATTCCATGCCATTCCATGCCATTCCATGCCATTCCATGCCATTCCATGCCATTCCATGCCATTCCATGCCATTCCATGCCATTCCATGCCATTCCATGCCATTCCATGCCATTCCATGCCATTCCATGCCATTCCATGCCATTCCATGCCATTCCATGCCATTCCATGCCATTCCATGCCATTCCATGCCATTCCATGCCATTCCATGCCATTCCATGCCATTCCATGCCATTCCATGCCATTCCATGCCATTCCATGCCATTCCATGCCATTCCATGCCATTCCATGCCATTCCATGCCATTCCATGCCATTCCATGCCATTCCATGCCATTCCATGCCATTCCATGCCATTCCATGCCATTCCATGCCATTCCATGCCATTCCATGCCATTCCATGCCATTCCATGCCATTCCATGCCATTCCATGCCATTCCATGCCATTCCATGCCATTCCATGCCATTCCATGCCATTCCATGCCATTCCATGCCATTCCATGCCATTCCATGCCATTCCATGCCATTCCATGCCATTCCATGCCATTCCATGCCATTCCATGCCATTCCATGCCATTCCATGCCATTCCATGCCATTCCATGCCATTCCATGCCATTCCATGCCATTCCATGCCATTCCATGCCATTCCATGCCATTCCATGCCATTCCATGCCATTCCATGCCATTCCATGCCATTCCATGCCATTCCATGCCATTCCATGCCATTCCATGCCATTCCATGCCATTCCATGCCATTCCATGCCATTCCATGCCATTCCATGCCATTCCATGCCATTCCATGCCATTCCATGCCATTCCATGCCGGTGCCATGCCGTGCCATGCCGGTGCCATGCCGTGCCATGCCGGTGCCATGCCGTGCCATGCCGGTGCCATGCCGGTGCCATGCCGTGCCATGCCGTGCCATGCCGTGCCATGCCGGTGCCATGCCGTGCCATGCCGGTGCCATGCCGTGCCATGCCGGTGCCATGCCGGTGCCATGCCGTGCCATGCCGGTGCCATGCCGGTGCCATGCCGTGCCATGCCGGTGCCATGCCGGTGCCATGCCGTGCCATGCCGGTGCCATGCCGTGCCATGCCATTCCATGCCATTCCATGCCATTCCATGCCATTCCATGCCATTCCATGCCATTCCATGCCATTCCATGCCATTCCATGCCATTCCATGCCATTCCATGCCATTCCATGCCATTCCATGCCATTCCATTGCCATTCCATGCCATTCCATGCCATTCCATGCCATTCCATGCCATTCCATGCCATTCCATGCCATTCCATGCCATTCCATGCCATTCCATGCCATTCCATGCCATTCCATGCCATTCCATGCCATTCCATGCCATTCCATGCCATTCCATGCCATTCCATGCCATTCCATGCCATTCCATGCCATTCCATGCCATTCCATGCCATTCCATGCCATTCCATGCCATTCCATGCCATTCCATGCCATTCCATGCCATTCCATGCCATTCCATGCCATTCCATGCCATTCCATGCCATTCCATGCCATTCCATGCCATTCCATGCCATTCCATGCCATTCCATGCCATTCCATGCCATTCCATGCCATTCCATGCCATTCCATGCCATTCCATGCCATTCCATGCCATTCCATGCCATTCCATGCCATTCCATGCCATTCCATGCCATTCCATGCCATTCCATGCCATTCCATGCCATTCCATGCCATTCCATGCCATTCCATGCCATTCCATGCCATTCCATGCCATTCCATGCCATTCCATGCCATTCCATGCCATTCCATGCCATTCCATGCCATTCCATGCCATTCCATGCCATTCCATGCCATTCCATGCCATTCCATGCCATTCCATGCCATTCCATGCCATTCCATGCCATTCCATGCCATTCCATGCCATTCCATGCCATTCCATGCCATTCCATGCCATTCCATGCCATTCCATGCCATTCCATGCCATTCCATGCCATTCCATGCCATTCCATGCCATTCCATGCCATTCCATGCCATTCCATGCCATTCCATGCCATTCCATGCCATTCCATGCCATTCCATGCCATTCCATGCCATTCCATGCCATTCCATGCCATTCCATGCCATTCCATGCCATTCCATGCCATTCCATGCCATTCCATGCCATTCCATGCCATTCCATGCCATTCCATGCCATTCCATGCCATTCCATGCCATTCCATGCCATTCCATGCCATTCCATGCCATTCCATGCCATTCCATGCCATTCCATGCCATTCCATGCCATTCCATGCCATTCCATGCCATTCCATGCCATTCCATGCCATTCCATGCCATTCCATGCCATTCCATGCCATTCCATGCCATTCCATGCCATTCCATGCCATTCCATGCCATTCCATGCCATTCCATGCCATTCCATGCCATTCCATGCCATTCCATGCCATTCCATGCCATTCCATGCCATTCCATGCCATTCCATGCCATTCCATGCCATTCCATGCCATTCCATGCCATTCCATGCCATTCCATGCCATTCCATGCCATTCCATGCCATTCCATGCCATTCCATGCCATTCAATGCCGTGCCATGCCGTGCCATGCCGTGCCATGCCGGTGCCATGCCGTGCCATGCCGGTGCCATGCCGGTGCCATGCCGTGCCATGCCGGTGCCATGCCGGTGCCATGCCGTGCCATGCCGGTGCCATGCCGTGCCATGCCGGTGCCATGCCGTGCCATGCCGGTGCCATGCCGGTGCCATGCCGTGCCATGCCGGTGCCATGCCGTGCCATGCCGGTGCCATGCCGGTGCCATGCCGGTGCCATGCCGTGCCATGCCGTGCCATGCCATTCCATGCCATTCCATGCCATTCCATGCCATTCCATGCCATTCCATGCCATTCCATGCCATTCCATGCCATTCCATGCCATTCCATGCCATTCCATGCCATTCCATGCCATTCCATGCCATTCCATGCCATTCCATGCCATTCCATGCCATTCCATGCCATTCCATGCCATTCCATGCCATTCCATGCCATTCCATGCCATTCCATGCCATTCCATGCCATTCCATGCCAGTCCATGCCAGTCCATGCCATTCCATGCCATTCCATGCCATTCCATGCCACTCAATGCGGTGCCATGCCGTGCCATGCCGTGCCATGCCGTGCCATGCCGTGCCATGCCGTGCCATGCCGTGCCATGCCGTGCCATGCCGTGCCATGCCGTGCCATGCCGTGCCATGCCGTGCCATGCCGTGCCATGCCGTGCCATTCCGTGCCATTCAATGCCATTCCATGCCATTCAATGCCGTGCCATGCCGTGCCATGCGGTGCCATGCCATTCCATGCCATTCCATGCCATTCCATGCCATTCCATGCCATTCCATGCCATTCCATGCCATTCCATGCCATTCCATGCCATTCCATGCCATTCCATGCCATTCCATGCCATTCCATGCCATTCCATGCCATTCCATGCCATTCCATGCCATTCCATGCCATTCCATGCCATTCCATGCCATTCCATGCCATTCCATGCCATTCCATGACATTCCATGCCATTCCATGCCATTCCATGCCATTCCATGCCATTCCATGCCATTCCATGCCATTCCATGCCATTCCATGCCATTCCATGCCATTCCATGCCATTCCATGCCATTCCATGCCATTCCATGCCATTCCATGCCATTCCATGCCATTCCATGCCATTCCATGCCATTCCATGCCATTCCATGCCATTCCATGCCATTCCATGCCATTCCATGCCATTCCATGCCATTCCATGCCATTCCATGCCATTCCATGCCATTCCATGCCATTCCATGCCATTCCATGCCATTCCATGCCATTCCATGCCATTCCATGCCATTCCATGCCATTCCATGCCATTCCATGCCATTCCATGCCATTCCATGCCATTCCATGCCATTCCATGCCATTCCATGCCATTCCATGCCGTTCCATGCCGTGCCATGCCGTGCCATGCCATTCCATGCCATTCCATGCCATTCCATGCCATTCCATGCCATTCCATGCCATTCCATGCCATTCCATGCCATTCCATGCCATTCCATGCCATTCCATGCCATTCCATGCCATTCCATGCCATTCCATGCCATTCCATGCCATTCCATGCCATTCCATGCCATTCCATGCCATTCCATGCCATTCCATGCCATTCCATGCCATTCCATGCCATTCCATGCCATTCCATGCCATTCCATGCCATTCCATGCCATTCCATGCCATTCCATGCCATTCCATGCCATTCCATGCCATTCCATGCCATTCCATGCCATTCCATGCCATTCCATGCCATTCCATGCCATTCCATGCCATTCCATGCCATTCCATGCCATTCCATGCCATTCCATGCCGTGCCATGCCGTGCCATGCCATTCCATGCCATTCCATGCCGTGCCATGCCGTGCCATGCCATTCCATGCCATTCCATGCCGTGCCATGCCGTGCCATGCCATTCCATGCCATTCCATGCCGTGCCATGCCGTGCCATGCCATTCCATGCCATTCCATGCCGTGCCATGCCGTGCCATGCCATTCCATGCCATTCCATGCCAGTCCATGCCAGTCCATGCCATTCCATGCCATTCCATGCCATTCCATGCCACTCAATGCGGTGCCATGCCGTGCCATGCCGTGCCATGCCGTGCCATGCCGTGCCATTCCGTGCCATTCAATGCCATTCCATGCCATTCAATGCCGTGCCATGCCGTGCCATGCGGTGCCATGCCATTCCATGCCGTTCCATGCCGTTCCATGCCGTTCCATGCCATTCCATGCCATTCCATGCCATTCCATGCCATTCCATGCCATTCCATGCCATTCCATGCCATTCCATGCCATTCCATGCCATTCCATGCCATTCCATGCCATTCCATGCCATTCCATGCCATTCCATGCCATTCCATGCCATTCCATGCCATTCCATGCCATTCCATGCCATTCCATGCCATTCCATGCCATTCCATGCCATTCCATGCCATTCCATGCCATTCCATGCCATTCCATGCCATTCCATGCCATTCCATGCCATTCCATGCCATTCCATGCCATTCCATGCCATTCCATGCCATTCCATGCCATTCCATGCCATTCCATGCCATTCCATGCCATTCCATGCCATTCCATGCCATTCCATGCCATTCCATGCCATTCCATGCCATTCCATGCCATTCCATGCCATTCCATGCCATTCCATGCCATTCCATGCCATTCCATGCCATTCCATGCCATTCCATGCCATTCCATGCCATTCCATGCCATTCCATGCCATTCCATGCCATTCCATGCCATTCCATGCCATTCCATGCCATTCCATGCCATTCCATGCCATTCCATGCCATTCCATGCCATTCCATGCCATTCCATGCCATTCCATGCCATTCCATGCCATTCCATGCCATTCCATGCCATTCCATGCCATTCCATGCCATTCCATGCCATTCCATGCCATTCCATGCCATTCCATGCCATTCCATGCCATTCCATGCCATTCCATGCCATTCCATGCCATTCCATGCCATTCCATGCCATTCCATGCCATTCCATGCCATTCCATGCCATTCCATGCCGTGCCATGCCGGTGCCATGCCGTGCCATGCCGGTGCCATGCCGTGCCATGCCGGTGCCATGCCGTGCCATGCCGGTGCCATGCCGGTGCCATGCCGTGCCATGCCGTGCCATGCCGTGCCATGCCGGTGCCATGCCGTGCCATGCCGGTGCCATGCCGTGCCATGCCGGTGCCATGCCGTGCCATGCCGGTGCCATGCCGGTGCCATGCCGTGCCATGCCGGTGCCATGCCGTGCCATGCCATTCCATGCCATTCCATGCCATTCCATGCCATTCCATGCCATTCCATGCCATTCCATGCCATTCCATGCCATTCCATGCCATTCCATGCCATTCCATGCCATTCCATGCCATTCCATGCCATTCCATGCCATTCCATGCCATTCCATGCCATTCCATGCCATTCCATGCCATTCCATGCCATTCCATGCCATTCCATGCCATTCCATGCCATTCCATGCCATTCCATGCCATTCCATGCCATTCCATGCCATTCCATGCCATTCCATGCCATTCCATGCCATTCCATGCCATTCCATGCCATTCCATGCCATTCCATGCCGTGCCATGCCGTGCCATGCCATTCCATGCCATTCCATGCCATTCCATGCCATTCCATGCCATTCCATGCCGTGCCATGCCATTCCATGCCATTCCATGCCATTCCATGCCGTTCCATGCCGTTCCATGCCGTTCCATGCCATTCCATGCCATTCCATGCCATTCCATGCCATTCCATGCCATTCCATGCCATTCCATGCCATTCCATGCCATTCCATGCCATTCCATGCCATTCCATGCCATTCCATGCCATTCCATGCCATTCCATGCCATTCCATGCCATTCCATGCCATTCCATGCCATTCCATGCCATTCCATGCCATTCCATGCCATTCCATGCCATTCCATGCCATTCCATGCCATTCCATGCCATTCCATGCCATTCCATGCCATTCCATGCCATTCCATGCCATTCCATGCCATTCCATGCCATTCCATGCCATTCCATGCCATTCCATGCCATTCCATGCCATTCCATGCCATTCCATGCCATTCCATGCCATTCCATGCCATTCCATGCCATTCCATGCCATTCCATGCCATTCCATGCCATTCCATGCCATTCCATGCCATTCCATGCCATTCCATGCCATTCCATGCCATTCCATGCCATTCCATGCCATTCCATGCCATTCCATGCCATTCCATGCCATTCCATGCCATTCCATGCCATTCCATGCCATTCCATGCCATTCCATGCCATTCCATGCCATTCCATGCCATTCCATGCCATTCCATGCCATTCCATGCCATTCCATGCCATTCCATGCCATTCCATGCCATTCCATGCCATTCCATGCCATTCCATGCCATTCCATGCCATTCCATGCCATTCCATGCCATTCCATGCCATTCCATGCCATTCCATGCCATTCCATGCCATTCCATGCCATTCCATGCCATTCCATGCCATTCCATGCCATTCCATGCCATTCCATGCCATTCCATGCCATTCCATGCCATTCCATGCCATTCCATGCCATTCCATGCCATTCCATGCCATTCCATGCCATTCCATGCCATTCCATGCCATTCCATGCCATTCCATGCCGGTGCCATGCCGTGCCATGCCGGTGCCATGCCGTGCCATGCCGGTGCCATGCCGTGCCATGCCGGTGCCATGCCGGTGCCATGCCGTGCCATGCCGTGCCATGCCGTGCCATGCCGGTGCCATGCCGTGCCATGCCGGTGCCATGCCGTGCCATGCCGGTGCCATGCCGGTGCCATGCCGTGCCATGCCGGTGCCATGCCGTGCCATGCCATTCCATGCCATTCCATGCCATTCCATGCCATTCCATGCCATTCCATGCCATTCCATGCCATTCCATGCCATTCCATGCCATTCCATGCCATTCCATTGCCATTCCATGCCATTCCATGCCATTCCATGCCATTCCATGCCATTCCATGCCATTCCATGCCATTCCATGCCATTCCATGCCATTCCATGCCATTCCATGCCATTCCATGCCATTCCATGCCATTCCATGCCATTCCATGCCATTCCATGCCATTCCATGCCATTCCATGCCATTCCATGCCATTCCATGCCATTCCATGCCATTCCATGCCATTCCATGCCATTCCATGCCATTCCATGCCATTCCATGCCATTCCATGCCATTCCATGCCATTCCATGCCATTCCATGCCATTCCATGCCATTCCATGCCATTCCATGCCATTCCATGCCATTCCATGCCATTCCATGCCATTCCATGCCATTCCATGCCATTCCATGCCATTCCATGCCATTCCATGCCATTCCATGCCATTCCATGCCATTCCATGCCATTCCATGCCATTCCATGCCATTCCATGCCATTCCATGCCATTCCATGCCATTCCATGCCATTCCATGCCATTCCATGCCATTCCATGCCATTCCATGCCATTCCATGCCATTCCATGCCATTCCATGCCATTCCATGCCATTCCATGCCATTCCATGCCATTCCATGCCATTCCATGCCATTCCATGCCATTCCATGCCATTCCATGCCATTCCATGCCATTCCATGCCATTCCATGCCATTCCATGCCATTCCATGCCATTCCATGCCATTCCATGCCATTCCATGCCATTCCATGCCATTCCATGCCATTCCATGCCATTCCATGCCATTCCATGCCATTCCATGCCATTCCATGCCATTCCATGCCATTCCATGCCATTCCATGCCATTCCATGCCATTCCATGCCATTCCATGCCATTCCATGCCATTCCATGCCATTCCATGCCATTCCATGCCATTCCATGCCATTCCATGCCATTCCATGCCATTCCATGCCATTCCATGCCATTCCATGCCATTCCATGCCATTCCATGCCATTCCATGCCATTCCATGCCATTCCATGCCATTCCATGCCATTCCATGCCATTCCATGCCATTCCATGCCGTGCCATGCCGTGCCATGCCGTGCCATGCCGGTGCCATGCCATTCCATGCCATTCCATGCCATTCCATGCCATTCCATGCCATTCCATGCCATTCCATGCCATTCCATGCCATTCCATGCCATTCCATGCCATTCCATGCCGTGCCATGCCATTCCATGCCGTGCCATGCCGTGCCATGCCGTGCCATGCCGGTGCCATGCCGGTGCCATGCCGGTGCCATGCCGTGCCATGCCGGTGCCATGCCGTGCCATGCCGGTGCCATGCCGGTGCCATGCCGTGCCATGCCATTCCATGCCATTCCATGCCATTCCATGCCATTCCATGCCATTCCATGCCATTCCATGCCATTCCATGCCATTCCATGCCATTCCATGCCATTCCATGCCATTCCATGCCATTCCATGCCATTCCATGCCATTCCATGCCATTCCATGCCATTCCATGCCATTCCATGCCATTCCATGCCATTCCATGCCATTCCATGCCATTCCATGCCATTCCATGCCATTCCATGCCATTCCATGCCATTCCATGCCATTCCATGCCATTCCATGCCATTCCATGCCATTCCATGCCATTCCATGCCATTCCATGCCATTCCATGCCATTCCATGCCATTCCATGCCATTCCATGCCATTCCATGCCATTCCATGCCATTCCATGCCATTCCATGCCATTCCATGCCATTCCATGCCATTCCATGCCATTCCATGCCATTCCATGCCATTCCATGCCATTCCATGCCATTCCATGCCATTCCATGCCATTCCATGCCATTCCATGCCATTCCATGCCATTCCATGCCATTCCATGCCATTCCATGCCATTCCATGCCATTCCATGCCATTCCATGCCATTCCATGCCATTCCATGCCATTCCATGCCATTCCATGCCATTCCATGCCATTCCATGCCGTGCCATGCCGTGCCATGCCGTGCCATGCCGTGCCATGCCGGTGCCATGCCATTCCATGCCATTCCATGCCATTCCATGCCATTCCATGCCATTCCATGCCATTCCATGCCATTCCATGCCATTCCATGCCATTCCATGCCATTCCATGCCATTCCATGCCATTCCATGCCATTCCATGCCATTCCATGCCATTCCATGCCGTGCCATGCCGTGCCATGCCGGTGCCATGCCGGTGCCATGCCGGTGCCATGCCGTGCCATGCCCTGCCATGCCGGTGCCATGCCGGCCATGCCGGTGCCATGCCGTGCCATGCCGGTGCCATGCCGGTGCCATGCCGTGCCATGCCGGTGCCATGCCATTCCATGCCATTCCATGCCATTCCATGCCATTCCATGCCATTCCATGCCATTCCATGCCATTCCATGCCATTCCATGCCATTCCATGCCATTCCATGCCATTCCATGCCATTCCATGCCATTCCATGCCATTCCATGCCATTCCATGCCATTCCATGCCATTCCATGCCATTCCATGCCATTCCATGCCATTCCATGCCATTCCATGCCATTCCATGCCATTCCATGCCATTCCATGCCATTCCATGCCATTCCATGCCATTCCATGCCATTCCATGCCATTCCATGCCATTCCATGCCATTCCATGCCATTCCATGCCATTCCATGCCATTCCATGCCATTCCATGCCATTCCATGCCATTCCATGCCATTCCATGCCATTCCATGCCATTCCATGCCATTCCATGCCATTCCATGCCATTCCATGCCATTCCATGCCATTCCATGCCATTCCATGCCATTCCATGCCATTCCATGCCATTCCATGCCATTCCATGCCATTCCATGCCATTCCATGCCATTCCATGCCATTCCATGCCATTCCATGCCATTCCATGCCATTCCATGCCATTCCATGCCATTCCATGCCATTCCATGCCATTCCATGCCATTCCATGCCATTCCATGCCATTCCATGCCATTCCATGCCATTCCATGCCATTCCATGCCATTCCATGCCATTCCATGCCATTCCATGCCATTCCATGCCATTCCATGCCATTCCATGCCATTCCATGCCATTCCATGCCATTCCATGCCATTCCATGCCATTCCATGCCATTCCATGCCATTCCATGCCATTCCATGCCATTCCATGCCATTCCATGCCATTCCATGCCATTCCATGCCATTCCATGCCATTCCATGCCATTCCATGCCATTCCATGCCATTCCATGCCATTCCATGCCATTCCATGCCATTCCATGCCATTCCATGCCATTCCATGCCATTCCATGCCATTCCATGCCATTCCATGCCATTCCATGCCATTCCATGCCATTCCATGCCATTCCATGCCATTCCATGCCATTCCATGCCATTCCATGCCATTCCATGCCATTCCATGCCATTCCATGCCATTCCATGCCATTCCATGCCATTCCATGCCATTCCATGCCATTCCATGCCATTCCATGCCATTCCATGCCATTCAATGCCGTGCCATGCCGTGCCATGCCGTGCCATGCCGGTGCCATGCCGTGCCATGCCGGTGCCATGCCGGTGCCATGCCGTGCCATGCCGGTGCCATGCCGGTGCCATGCCGTGCCATGCCGGTGCCATGCCGTGCCATGCCGGTGCCATGCCGTGCCATGCCGGTGCCATGCCGGTGCCATGCCGTGCCATGCCGGTGCCATGCCGTGCCATGCCGGTGCCATGCCGGTGCCATGCCGGTGCCATGCCGTGCCATGCCGTGCCATGCCATTCCATGCCATTCCATGCCATTCCATGCCATTCCATGCCATTCCATGCCATTCCATGCCATTCCATGCCATTCCATGCCATTCCATGCCATTCCATGCCATTCCATGCCATTCCATGCCATTCCATGCCATTCCATGCCATTCCATGCCATTCCATGCCATTCCATGCCATTCCATGCCATTCCATGCCATTCCATGCCATTCCATGCCATTCCATGCCATTCCATGCCATTCCATGCCATTCCATGCCATTCCATGCCATTCCATGCCAGTCCATGCCAGTCCATGCCATTCCATGCCATTCCATGCCATTCCATGCCACTCAATGCGGTGCCATGCCGTGCCATGCCGTGCCATGCCGTGCCATGCCGTGCCATGCCGTGCCATGCCGTGCCATGCCGTGCCATGCCGTGCCATTCCGTGCCATTCAATGCCATTCCATGCCATTCAATGCCGTGCCATGCCGTGCCATGCCGTGCCATGCGGTGCCATGCCATTCCATGCCATTCCATGCCATTCCATGCCATTCCATGCCATTCCATGCCATTCCATGCCATTCCATGCCATTCCATGCCATTCCATGCCATTCCATGCCATTCCATGCCATTCCATGCCATTCCATGCCATTCCATGCCATTCCATGCCATTCCATGCCATTCCATGCCATTCCATGCCATTCCATGCCATTCCATGCCATTCCATGACATTCCATGCCATTCCATGCCATTCCATGCCATTCCATGCCATTCCATGCCATTCCATGCCATTCCATGCCATTCCATGCCATTCCATGCCATTCCATGCCATTCCATGCCATTCCATGCCATTCCATGCCATTCCATGCCATTCCATGCCATTCCATGCCATTCCATGCCATTCCATGCCATTCCATGCCATTCCATGCCATTCCATGCCATTCCATGCCATTCCATGCCATTCCATGCCATTCCATGCCGTGCCATGCCGTGCCATGCCATTCCATGCCATTCCATGCCATTCCATGCCATTCCATGCCATTCCATGCCATTCCATGCCATTCCATGCCATTCCATGCCATTCCATGCCATTCCATGCCATTCCATGCCATTCCATGCCATTCCATGCCATTCCATGCCATTCCATGCCATTCCATGCCATTCCATGCCATTCCATGCCATTCCATGCCATTCCATGCCATTCCATGCCATTCCATGCCATTCCATGCCATTCCATGCCATTCCATGCCATTCCATGCCATTCCATGCCATTCCATGCCATTCCATGCCATTCCATGCCATTCCATGCCATTCCATGCCATTCCATGCCATTCCATGCCATTCCATGCCATTCCATGCCATTCCATGCCATTCCATGCCATTCCATGCCATTCCATGCCATTCCATGCCATTCCATGCCATTCCATGCCATTCCATGCCATTCCATGCCGTGCCATGCCGTGCCATGCCATTCCATGCCATTCCATGCCGTGCCATGCCGTGCCATGCCATTCCATGCCATTCCATGCCGTGCCATGCCGTGCCATGCCATTCCATGCCATTCCATGCCGTGCCATGCCGTGCCATGCCATTCCATGCCATTCCATGCCAGTCCATGCCAGTCCATGCCATTCCATGCCATTCCATGCCATTCCATGCCATTCCATGCCACTCAATGCGGTGCCATGCCGTGCCATGCCGTGCCATGCCGTGCCATGCCGTGCCATTCCGTGCCATTCAATGCCATTCCATGCCATTCAATGCCGTGCCATGCCGTGCCATGCGGTGCCATGCCATTCCATGCCGTTCCATGCCGTTCCATGCCGTTCCATGCCATTCCATGCCATTCCATGCCATTCCATGCCATTCCATGCCATTCCATGCCATTCCATGCCATTCCATGCCATTCCATGCCATTCCATGCCATTCCATGCCATTCCATGCCATTCCATGCCATTCCATGCCATTCCATGCCATTCCATGCCATTCCATGCCATTCCATGCCATTCCATGCCATTCCATGCCATTCCATGCCATTCCATGCCATTCCATGCCATTCCATGCCATTCCATGCCATTCCATGCCATTCCATGCCATTCCATGCCATTCCATGCCATTCCATGCCATTCCATGCCATTCCATGCCATTCCATGCCATTCCATGCCATTCCATGCCATTCCATGCCATTCCATGCCATTCCATGCCATTCCATGCCATTCCATGCCATTCCATGCCATTCCATGCCATTCCATGCCATTCCATGCCATTCCATGCCATTCCATGCCATTCCATGCCATTCCATGCCATTCCATGCCATTCCATGCCATTCCATGCCATTCCATGCCATTCCATGCCATTCCATGCCATTCCATGCCATTCCATGCCATTCCATGCCATTCCATGCCGTGCCATGCCGTGCCATGCCGTGCCATGCCGTGCCATGCCGTGCCATGCCGGTGCCATGCCATTCCATGCCATTCCATGCCATTCCATGCCATTCCATGCCATTCCATGCCATTCCATGCCATTCCATGCCATTCCATGCCATTCCATGCCATTCCATGCCATTCCATGCCATTCCATGCCATTCCATGCCGTGCCATGCCGTGCCATGCCGTGCCATGCCGTGCCATGCCGGTGCCATGCCGGTGCCATGCCGGTGCCATGCCGTGCCATGCCCTGCCATGCCGGTGCCATGCCGTGCCATGCCGGTGCCATGCCGGTGCCATGCCGTGCCATGCCATTCCATGCCATTCCATGCCATTCCATGCCATTCCATGCCATTCCATGCCATTCCATGCCATTCCATGCCATTCCATGCCATTCCATGCCATTCCATGCCATTCCATGCCATTCCATGCCATTCCATGCCATTCCATGCCATTCCATGCCATTCCATGCCATTCCATGCCATTCCATGCCATTCCATGCCATTCCATGCCATTCCATGCCATTCCATGCCATTCCATGCCATTCCATGCCATTCCATGCCATTCCATGCCATTCCATGCCATTCCATGCCATTCCATGCCATTCCATGCCATTCCATGCCATTCCATGCCATTCCATGCCATTCCATGCCATTCCATGCCATTCCATGCCATTCCATGCCATTCCATGCCATTCCATGCCATTCCATGCCATTCCATGCCATTCCATGCCATTCCATGCCATTCCATGCCATTCCATGCCATTCCATGCCATTCCATGCCATTCCATGCCATTCCATGCCATTCCATGCCATTCCATGCCATTCCATGCCATTCCATGCCATTCCATGCCATTCCATGCCATTCCATGCCATTCCATGCCATTCCATGCCATTCCATGCCATTCCATGCCATTCCATGCCATTCCATGCCATTCCATGCCATTCCATGCCATTCCATGCCATTCCATGCCATTCCATGCCATTCCATGCCATTCCATGCCATTCCATGCCATTCCATGCCATTCCATGCCATTCCATGCCATTCCATGCCATTCCATGCCATTCCATGCCATTCCATGCCATTCCATGCCATTCCATGCCGTGCCATGCCGGTGCCATGCCGTGCCATGCCGGTGCCATGCCGTGCCATGCCGGTGCCATGCCGGTGCCATGCCGTGCCATGCCGTGCCATGCCGTGCCATGCCGGTGCCATGCCGTGCCATGCCGGTGCCATGCCGTGCCATGCCGGTGCCATGCCGGTGCCATGCCGGTGCCATGCCGTGCCATGCCGGTGCCATGCCGTGCCATGCCATTCCATGCCATTCCATGCCATTCCATGCCATTCCATGCCATTCCATGCCATTCCATGCCATTCCATGCCATTCCATGCCATTCCATGCCATTCCATGCCATTCCATGCCATTCCATTGCCATTCCATGCCATTCCATGCCATTCCATGCCATTCCATGCCATTCCATGCCATTCCATGCCATTCCATGCCATTCCATGCCATTCCATGCCATTCCATGCCATTCCATGCCATTCCATGCCATTCCATGCCATTCCATGCCATTCCATGCCATTCCATGCCATTCCATGCCATTCCATGCCATTCCATGCCATTCCATGCCATTCCATGCCATTCCATGCCATTCAATGCCGTGCCATGCCGTGCCATGCCGTGCCATGCCGGTGCCATGCCGTGCCATGCCGGTGCCATGCCGTGCCATGCCGGTGCCATGCCGGTGCCATGCCGTGCCATGCCGGTGCCATGCCGGTGCCATGCCGTGCCATGCCGGTGCCATGCCGTGCCATGCCGGTGCCATGCCGGTGCCATGCCGTGCCATGCCGGTGCCATGCCGGTGCCATGCCGTGCCATGCCGGTGCCATGCCGTGCCATGCCGGTGCCATGCCGGTGCCATGCCGGTGCCATGCCGTGCCATGCCGTGCCATGCCATTCCATGCCATTCCATGCCATTCCATGCCATTCCATGCCATTCCATGCCATTCCATGCCATTCCATGCCATTCCATGCCATTCCATGCCATTCCATGCCATTCCATGCCATTCCATGCCATTCCATGCCATTCCATGCCATTCCATGCCATTCCATGCCATTCCATGCCATTCCATGCCAGTCCATGCCAGTCCATGCCATTCCATGCCATTCCATGCCATTCCATGCCACTCAATGCGGTGCCATGCCGTGCCATGCCGTGCCATGCCGTGCCATGCCGTGCCATGCCGTGCCATGCCGTGCCATTCCGTGCCATTCAATGCCATTCCATGCCATTCAATGCCGTGCCATGCCGTGCCATGCCGTGCCATGCGGTGCCATGCCATTCCATGCCATTCCATGCCATTCCATGCCATTCCATGCCATTCCATGCCATTCCATGCCATTCCATGCCATTCCATGCCATTCCATGCCATTCCATGCCATTCCATGCCATTCCATGCCATTCCATGCCATTCCATGCCATTCCATGCCATTCCATGCCATTCCATGCCATTCCATGACATTCCATGCCATTCCATGCCATTCCATGCCATTCCATGCCATTCCATGCCATTCCATGCCATTCCATGCCATTCCATGCCATTCCATGCCATTCCATGCCATTCCATGCCATTCCATGCCATTCCATGCCATTCCATGCCATTCCATGCCATTCCATGCCATTCCATGCCATTCCATGCCATTCCATGCCATTCCATGCCATTCCATGCCATTCCATGCCATTCCATGCCATTCCATGCCATTCCATGCCATTCCATGCCATTCCATGCCATTCCATGCCGTGCCATGCCGTGCCATGCCATTCCATGCCATTCCATGCCATTCCATGCCATTCCATGCCATTCCATGCCATTCCATGCCATTCCATGCCATTCCATGCCATTCCATGCCATTCCATGCCATTCCATGCCATTCCATGCCATTCCATGCCATTCCATGCCATTCCATGCCATTCCATGCCATTCCATGCCATTCCATGCCATTCCATGCCATTCCATGCCATTCCATGCCATTCCATGCCATTCCATGCCATTCCATGCCATTCCATGCCATTCCATGCCATTCCATGCCATTCCATGCCATTCCATGCCATTCCATGCCATTCCATGCCATTCCATGCCATTCCATGCCATTCCATGCCATTCCATGCCGTGCCATGCCGTGCCATGCCATTCCATGCCATTCCATGCCGTGCCATGCCGTGCCATGCCATTCCATGCCATTCCATGCCGTGCCATGCCGTGCCATGCCATTCCATGCCATTCCATGCCGTGCCATGCCGTGCCATGCCATTCCATGCCATTCCATGCCAGTCCATGCCAGTCCATGCCATTCCATGCCATTCCATGCCATTCCATGCCACTCAATGCGGTGCCATGCCGTGCCATGCCGTGCCATGCCGTGCCATGCCGTGCCATTCCGTGCCATTCAATGCCGTGCCATGCCGTGCCATGCGGTGCCATGCCATTCCATGCCGTTCCATGCCGTTCCATGCCGTTCCATGCCATTCCATGCCATTCCATGCCATTCCATGCCATTCCATGCCATTCCATGCCATTCCATGCCATTCCATGCCATTCCATGCCATTCCATGCCATTCCATGCCATTCCATGCCATTCCATGCCATTCCATGCCATTCCATGCCATTCCATGCCATTCCATGCCATTCCATGCCATTCCATGCCATTCCATGCCATTCCATGCCATTCCATGCCATTCCATGCCATTCCATGCCATTCCATGCCATTCCATGCCATTCCATGCCATTCCATGCCATTCCATGCCATTCCATGCCATTCCATGCCATTCCATGCCATTCCATGCCATTCCATGCCATTCCATGCCATTCCATGCCATTCCATGCCATTCCATGCCATTCCATGCCATTCCATGCCATTCCATGCCATTCCATGCCATTCCATGCCATTCCATGCCGTGCCATGCCGTGCCATGCCGTGCCATGCCGTGCCATACCGTGCCATGCCGGTGCCATGCCATTCCATGCCATTCCATGCCATTCCATGCCATTCCATGCCATTCCATGCCATTCCATGCCATTCCATGCCATTCCATGCCATTCCATGCCATTCCATGCCATTCCATGCCATTCCATGCCATTCCATGCCATTCCATGCCATTCCATGCCATTCCATGCCATTCCATGCCATTCCATGCCATTCCATGCCGTGCCATGCCGTGCCATGCCGTGCCATGCCGTGCCATGCCGGTGCCATGCCGGTGCCATGCCGGTGCCATGCCGTGCCATGCCCTGCCATGCCGGTGCCATGCCGTGCCATGCCGGTGCCATGCCGGTGCCATGCCGTGCCATGCCGTGCCATGCCATTCCATGCCATTCCATGCCATTCCATGCCATTCCATGCCATTCCATGCCATTCCATGCCATTCCATGCCATTCCATGCCATTCCATGCCATTCCATGCCATTCCATGCCATTCCATGCCATTCCATGCCATTCCATGCCATTCCATGCCATTCCATGCCATTCCATGCCATTCCATGCCATTCCATGCCATTCCATGCCATTCCATGCCATTCCATGCCATTCCATGCCATTCCATGCCATTCCATGCCATTCCATGCCATTCCATGCCATTCCATGCCATTCCATGCCATTCCATGCCATTCCATGCCATTCCATGCCATTCCATGCCATTCCATGCCATTCCATGCCATTCCATGCCATTCCATGCCATTCCATGCCATTCCATGCCATTCCATGCCATTCCATGCCATTCCATGCCATTCCATGCCATTCCATGCCATTCCATGCCATTCCATGCCATTCCATGCCATTCCATGCCATTCCATGCCATTCCATGCCATTCCATGCCATTCCATGCCATTCCATGCCATTCCATGCCATTCCATGCCATTCCATGCCATTCCATGCCATTCCATGCCATTCCATGCCATTCCATGCCATTCCATGCCATTCCATGCCATTCCATGCCATTCCATGCCATTCCATGCCATTCCATGCCATTCCATGCCATTCCATGCCATTCCATGCCATTCCATGCCATTCCATGCCATTCCATGCCATTCCATGCCATTCCATGCCATTCCATGCCATTCCATGCCATTCCATGCCATTCCATGCCATTCCATGCCATTCCATGCCATTCCATGCCATTCCATGCCATTCCATGCCATTCCATGCCATTCCATGCCATTCCATGCCATTCCATGCCATTCCATGCCATTCCATGCCATTCCATGCCATTCCATGCCATTCCATGCCATTCCATGCCATTCCATGCCGTGCCATGCCGGTGCCATGCCGTGCCATGCCGGTGCCATGCCGTGCCATGCCGGTGCCATGCCGTGCCATGCCGGTGCCATGCCGTGCCATGCCGTGCCATGCCGTGCCATGCCGGTGCCATGCCGTGCCATGCCGGTGCCATGCCGTGCCATGCCGGTGCCATGCCGGTGCCATGCCGGTGCCATGCCGTGCCATGCCGGTGCCATGCCGTGCCATGCCATTCCATGCCATTCCATGCCATTCCATGCCATTCCATGCCATTCCATGCCATTCCATGCCATTCCATGCCATTCCATGCCATTCCATGCCATTCCATGCCATTCCATTGCCATTCCATGCCATTCCATGCCATTCCATGCCATTCCATTGCCATTCCATGCCATTCCATGCCATTCCATGCCATTCCATGCCATTCCATGCCATTCCATGCCATTCCATGCCATTCCATGCCATTCCATGCCATTCCATGCCATTCCATGCCATTCCATGCCATTCCATGCCATTCCATGCCATTCCATGCCATTCCATGCCATTCCATGCCATTCCATGCCATTCCATGCCATTCCATGCCATTCCATGCCATTCCATGCCATTCCATGCCATTCCATGCCATTCCATGCCATTCCATGCCATTCCATGCCATTCCATGCCATTCCATGCCATTCCATGCCATTCCATGCCATTCCATGCCATTCCATGCCATTCCATGCCATTCCATGCCATTCCATGCCATTCCATGCCATTCCATGCCATTCCATGCCATTCCATGCCATTCCATGCCATTCCATGCCATTCCATGCCATTCCATGCCATTCCATGCCATTCCATGCCATTCCATGCCATTCCATGCCATTCCATGCCATTCCATGCCATTCCATGCCATTCCATGCCATTCCATGCCATTCCATGCCATTCCATGCCATTCCATGCCATTCCATGCCATTCCATGCCATTCCATGCCATTCCATGCCATTCCATGCCATTCCATGCCATTCCATGCCATTCCATGCCATTCCATGCCATTCCATGCCATTCCATGCCATTCCATGCCATTCCATGCCATTCCATGCCATTCCATGCCATTCCATGCGATTCCATGCCATTCCATGCCATTCCATGCCATTCCATGCCATTCCATGCCATTCCATGCCATTCCATGCCATTCCATGCCATTCCATGCCATTCCATGCCATTCCATGCCATTCCATGCCATTCCATGCCATTCCATGCCATTCCATGCCATTCCATGCCATTCGATGCCATTCCATGCCATTCCATGCCATTCGATGCCATTCCATGCCATTCCATGCCATTCCATGCCATTCCATGCCATTCCATGCCATTCCATGCCATTCCATGCCATTCCATGCCATTCCATGCCATTCCATGCCATTCCATGCCATTCCATGCCATTCCATGCCATTCCATGCCATTCCATGCCATTCCATGCCATTCCATGCCGTGCCATGCCGTGCCATGCCGTGCCATGCCGGTGCCATGCCATTCCATGCCATTCCATGCCATTCCATGCCATTCCATGCCATTCCATGCCATTCCATGCCATTCCATGCCATTCCATGCCATTCCATGCCATTCCATGCCATTCCATGCCATTCCATGCCATTCCATGCCATTCCATGCCATTCCATGCCATTCCATGCCATTCCATGCCGTGCCATGCCGTGCCATGCCGTGCCATGCCGTGCCATGCCGTGCCATGCCGGTGCCATGCCGGTGCCATGCCGGTGCCATGCCGTGCCATGCCCTGCCATGCCGGTGCCATGCCGTGCCATGCCGGTGCCATGCCGGTGCCATGCCGGTGCCATGCCGGTGCCATGCCGTGCCATGCCATTCCATGCCATTCCATGCCATTCCATGCCATTCCATGCCATTCCATGCCATTCCATGCCATTCCATGCCATTCCATGCCATTCCATGCCATTCCATGCCATTCCATGCCATTCCGTGCCATTCCATGCCATTCCATGCCATTCCATGCCATTCCATGCCATTCCATGCCATTCCATGCCATTCCATGCCATTCCATGCCATTCCATGCCATTCCATGCCATTCCATGCCATTCCATGCCATTCCATGCCATTCCATGCCATTCCATGCCATTCCATGCCATTCCATGCCATTCCATGCCATTCCATGCCATTCCATGCCATTCCATGCCATTCCATGCCATTCCATGCCATTCCATGCCATTCCATGCCATTCCATGCCATTCCATGCCATTCCATGCCATTCCATGCCATTCCATGCCATTCCATGCCATTCCATGCCATTCCATGCCATTCCATGCCATTCCATGCCATTCCATGCCATTCCATGCCATTCCATGCCATTCCATGCCATTCCATGCCATTCCATGCCATTCCATGCCATTCCATGCCATTCCATGCCGTGCCATGCCGTGCCATGCCGTGCCATGCCGTGCCATGCCGTGCCATGCCATTCCATGCCATTCCATGCCATTCCATGCCATTCCATGCCATTCCATGCCATTCCATGCCATTCCATGCCATTCCATGCCATTCCATGCCATTCCATGCCATTCCATGCCATTCCATGCCGTGCCATGCCGTGCCATGCCGTGCCATGCCGTGCCATGCCGGTGCCATGCCGGTGCCATGCCGGTGCCATGCCGTGCCATGCCCTGCCATGCCGGTGCCATGCCGTGCCATGCCGGTGCCATGCCGGTGCCATGCCGTGCCATGCCGGTGCCATGCCATTCCATGCCATTCCATGCCATTCCATGCCATTCCATGCCATTCCATGCCATTCCATGCCATTCCATGCCATTCCATGCCATTCCATGCCATTCCATGCCATTCCATGCCATTCCATGCCATTCCATGCCATTCCATGCCATTCCATGCCATTCCATGCCATTCCATGCCATTCCATGCCATTCCATGCCATTCCATGCCATTCCATGCCATTCCATGCCATTCCATGCCATTCCATGCCATTCCATGCCATTCCATGCCATTCCATGCCATTCCATGCCATTCAATACCGTGCCATGCCGGTGCCATGCCGTGCCATGCCGGTGCCATGCCGGTGCCATGCCGTGCCATGCCGTGCCATGCCGTGCCATGCCGGTGCCATGCCGTGCCATGCCGGTGCCATGCCGTGCCATGCCGGTGCCATGCCGTGCCATGCCGGTGCCATGCCGTGCCATGCCGGTGCCATGCCGTGCCATGCCGGTGCCATGCCGGTGCCATGCCGTGCCATGCCGGTGCCATGCCGTGCCATGCCGGTGCCATGCCGTGCCATGCCGGTGCCATGCCGTGCCATGCCGGTGCCATGCCGGTGCCATGCCGTGCCATGCCGGTGCCATGCCGTGCCATGCCGGTGCCATGCCGGTGCCATGCCGTGCCATGCCGGTGCCATGCCGTGCCATGCCGGTGCCATGCCGTGCCATGCCGGTGCCATGCCGTGCCATGCCGGTGTCATGCCGTGCCATGCCGGTGCCATGCCGTGCCATGCCCTGCCATGCCGGTGCCATGCCGTGCCATGCCGGTGCCATGCCGGTGCCATGCCGTGCCATGCCGGTGCCATGCCATTCCATGCCATTCCATGCCATTCCATGCCATTCCATGCCATTCCATGCCATTCCATGCCATTCCATGCCATTCCATGCCATTCAATACCGTGCCATGCCGGTGCCATGCCGTGCCATGCCGGTGCCATGCCGTGCCATGCCGGTGCCATGCCGTGCCATGCCGGTGCCATGCCGGTGCCATGCCGTGCCATGCCGTGCCATGCCGGTGCCATGCCGTGCCATGCCGGTGCCATGCCGTGCCATGCCGGTGCCATGCCGTGCCATGCCGGTGCCATGCCGTGCCATGCCGGTGCCATGCCGTGCCATGCCGGTGCCATGCCGTGCCATGCGGTGCCATGCCATTCCATGCGGTGCCATGCCATTCCATGCGGTGCCATGCCATTCCATGCCATTCCATGCCATTCCATGCCATTCCATGCCATTCCATGCCATTCCATGCCATTCCATGCCATTCCATGCCATTCCATGCCATTCCATGCCATTCCATGCCATTCCATGCCATTCCATGCCATTCCATGCCATTCCATGCCGAGTAATCGGCCGATTGAGTCATGAGGCATAAAATTAATAGATTGATTGCATTTAATTTCACTACGTAGAGTGTTGTTGTTGGGCTTGAGATTAATAGAGATATCTTTGCTGGACAGTGCGCTTTGCAAATAAATCTCAATATCCTCAATTTCATAACTCCCCGTGGGTATAGTGATTACTTCGTGCCCCGCGTAAAATGTATTATTTCCCACGTCAATATTTGGAATCGAGTTGAAGGTAAGTAATTCAACGAGTCCTAGAGTATAATTTTTTAACGGTGAGAGTTCGATAGGAGGGAAATAATTAGCCTCCAATATAGAATCCATCCCCGACAAAGTCAACGTCAAAGATTCACACATGATAGTTTATGTTCAACTGCTACTCCAAGTGCTATCGTATACTTATTTATAGATACCCTTGGAGAAATTTGAGACATAAATGGCCACATATAACTGTATTATAGCCCTGATAATTTTCATGATTATATTTGACATTGCTACCAACACCGAAATATTTCATTAAATCTTGCGGTGGCTGAAGATTGCCAAAACTGTCGAAATACATAACGTCATTATTTCGCTTTTTATATGCAACCCAATGAGTGCCAGATCCATCTTTATCATCGAGATTTACTATCGCTGATTCATTCTCGCGAGGACCACTTTTAGGCATTTCATTTCTCATGAAAACTCCTCGAAAGTATGGAATTTTCTTGGATTTAGCATATTTAATTAGATCAATATCGGTGAGTGCTCGGTGTGGTAGCTTTAGAGGTTTTTTGGGGGCCCCAGATGCAAACCCATACCTCGTTTGTACGGCCTCAAATAAAGCCCTTTACCCAGAGCAATCGTTTCCATTGCCCCGTTGTGGCGCTTACTTTCGGCTAATTGTTGCTTCGCAGCACTTGCATCGTTTACCGCTTTCGCTATACCTGCCGCACCACCGGCCAGAGCTCCTGTTGCACTGAGACCCGCGAATATCGGTATGAGAAAAGGCAAGAATCCTCCGATTTTTTTCGGTACAGGCAAAATACGCGCTGATTTCACCTTGCTTTTTCCACCTGCCTTCTTCACAGCCACACGTGCACCGTTCAAAGCTGATTTAATGACCTTGCGAGCATCATTATTCGGTTTCATGGCTTTTTTTGCAGCACCGATGATACTTTGCAATGTCACGGTACGTGCATTTTTTTTTCTCATTCCCATACCGAACTTTGTTTTAGCCTTCATTATATTTGTCACACCCCACGCAGCAGCTTTTTCCCCGAGACTGGCGTCTTGGGCGAAAACCCGTTTCCAAGCGTGCTCGGCGAGCACTTTATCGGCGATTTTTCTAGCCTCGGGATTCTCTCGAGTTTTCGAATAAGCGATATCGTGCTCTTTGCAAGCTGCATCGAGCGGATTTATGCCTGGATCACCGCGCGCGAGACGTTTCGCCAATTTCGTGCCTGGACCACAGTACTGATAACCCGGCAGATGTAACTCGACCGGGAGGTTATTAATCAGCGTATTAACCAATCCTTTACCTTTACGTTTTTTCTTTTTGTTGTGTTTACGAACGCTCATATTTTGCGATACTGTAAGTATAGAATAATTTATTATTTATGTTTTCTCTTATCCCCCACAGCACCGTATCGTTCAGGATCGCATCTTCCATCGAAAGGCGTACTTCCTCTGATCCTATCACTTTGGCTTGTTGATTCGTTGATAGATGGAAACTGTCGATGGTACTCTTGTTCTTTTGCAAAATTCTTCAAACTTCGAGATATTTCATTTCTCGAATCTTCCCGCTTGCTCATGATTAAATTTATTTTCGTTGTGTGCAGCTCGAGGGACTCCTTTGAACTGAGGCACGGCCTTTAAAAAGACCGTATTTATATTTATTCGTTTAGTCACCGTTGAGTTAACGTTCATGGTACATTAAGGTGGCAGGCATTAAGAGGCATCGTTTGAAAATATTGGATAATATGAATTTCAAGGAACATCCAATTAAATTACCTGTTATGAACTTCGATAAGCTCGCACAACGAAATATAGAGAAAAAAGGGAAACGTCATGGAGACTTATTGCCGAACACCGTGCGGGCAATTATTTGTGGTCCATCCAATTGTGGAAAAATGAATGCCCTTCTCGCTCTTATCACACATCCACACGGTTTGAGATTTGAAAATATTTATGTTTACTCAAAATCGCTCAATCAGCCGAAATATCAGTTTCTCCGGCAATTAGTCAAACCTGTACGTGGTGTGGGCTATTTCCCTTTTAACGAGCACGAAGAAGTCATTCGACCGGGAGAAGCACGTCCTAATTCGATCATGATTTTCGATGATGTAGCATGCGAGAAGCAAGACAATATTCGTGCCTTCTTTTGCATGGGAAGGCATCGAGATGTCGATTGTTTCTATCTCTGTCAGACATACGCTCGTATCCCTAAACACCTTGTGCGTGATAACGCGAATCTATTAATACTATTTCGACAAGATGAAATGAATCTAAAACATATTTATAACGATCATGTGAATAGCGATATGACGTATACACAGTTTAAGGATTTGTGTTTTGCTTGCTGGAACAACGATAAATATGGTTTCGTTGTGATTGACAAGCATAGTGAATTGAACGAGCGCAGATATAGAAAAGGTTTCGATTGTTTTATAAATTTGAAATCATCAACGAAATAATTGCAGTCAACGTCTAAACTCGGAGATATCAACATGCAACGTGATCGTCTTAACAAGGAAAAAGAAGCGCTGCGTCAAATCACGCGCGCAAGCAATGCGATTCGACGCAAGCACAAAATGTTGAAATTGGGGAAAATTACGGCCGAGAAAGAGTTCAGCGAAGTCTTCAAACCAGTGGTAACTCCATTGGAAAAGCTTGTGGATCAATCGATGAAACAAGAAATAGCTGTAAAACAGGAAGAAGGAAATGTAAAAAAGGAAGAAAAAAATATAAAGAAAGAACATGATGATGATTATACTGATCAATTCGAACGCACTTTTGATCGTACGTTTGCAACAGCTCATGGAGATTCCTCGAACGAGGAACTAGATACAACAATACATGGTCATGATGATCCGGAAATAGCTGGTTTATCTCAACACTATCTGAAAATGTTCAACTCAACGCAACAAAAAAATCTTGATTCGTCATACGGGGTACGGAAGCTGCAAGGAAATCGCTTAATGATTGGCGATTCATCAATTACGTTCGACGACAATTCTATTCATATTGGCGATAAGCATTATCGCCAAAGCGAAGGCTTACTGGAACTACTGTTTAAAAAAGCACCGAATCAAGACCTCGTGAATGCGAATGACATGGAAAATTATCGTGAAATTGTCAACTCGACGAATGCACATAGAAAATATTATAGCAGCGATAATGCCATCCGTGATGATAAAAGTGCAAAATTTAAAAATATTATTGCGAGGATTATTGATTCACCGACAAAGGCGTTACAAAGGCGAACACCAAAAAATCGATCGCAGCCATCGGGCAAAGGCTTACCGCGTCACATGAGCGCTCAGAAAAGAAGAAGTAAAATAGATTATATTTATTGGGACGATCCGAATGAACTAGTAGCCCGACTGCGATTGCTTCTTGCCTCTCAAACTGCCGGCAACTCCAGTCACTCCAATGAAATTATTTCTATTATTGAGGAATTGCGTGAAGCTAAAATCATTTATTAATAACAGTGCGCGAGTGTTAAGGGCTCAGTCTTTGTCTGACTATGAAAAAATGAGCGTCGATGTGTTTGGACGACAGTTGACGAGTAGACATGGAGTTAAAAGCGTTAGCGGCGCTGGTGGTCGTGGCAGCCGCGGTCCACCCGGCAATGGATTTAAAATAACAGCTGACGGTCAATACGATATTGACAATAAACGATTATGCAACGTTGCCGATCCGAGAGAGCAAAATGACGCTGTCAACATGCGAGTAATGCAAAGGGCTGTACAACAAGAAGTTCGCCTTGTTTATCAAATTACAAGCTCTTTGCGTAACAGTGTGGATGATCACGATACAATGATCTATTCTCTACAATCTGACTTCACGAATAAATTGAAAAAGCAATTTATTGACTTTGAAACTGTACAAGAACTGATAACTCGCAATTCTCAGCTCATTGCTCATCTGGACGAGAGATTGAGAACACTAGAGAAATCCAGTGCCAACGAGGAAACCAAATCGATGATTCTTGGTCTCGAGTCAACGATGAACGAACAATTCAAACGATTCGAAGTATACAACGAAACCGGACAATCATTGACATTGCGAAATTCTGAAGTGATCGCTAATCTGGATTCGCGATTGAGGAGCCTAGAAAATGAACGTGGAAAAGGCAGCATTGGTGGAGGAACTTCATAGACCGGCCAGACGCAATTATCCCCGTCGTCGTGTGAATATTCGTGGATTAGATGAGACGTGGCAAGCTGACCTTGTAGACATGTCCGCGTACGTGCAATATAACAATGACAACAAATTTTTGCTCACAGTTATTGATATTTTTTCAAAATTTGCTTGGGCTGTACCGATGAAAAGTAAGAGTGGCACAGCAACAGCGAATGCATTTAAATCTATACTTGTGAAAGGTCGTGTGCCAAAAAAATTGCACGTCGATCAAGGCAAAGAATTTTATAATAATGAATTCAAAGCCCTCTTGCAACGCTACAAAATTCAACTTTACTCGACATTCAGCAATTTGAAAGCATCCATTTGCGAACGTTTTAATCGCACTCTAAAAACAAATATGTGGAAAAAATTTTGTTTGCGAGGCACTTACAAGTGGATTGATATTTTACCTGACTTGGTATCAGATTATAACGATAATAAGCATCGTACCATTAAAATGAAACCGAAAGATGTCACTAGGGAAAATGAGAAAGAAATTCTGCTCAATATATATGGAAAATATCAAGTAAATCGTAGGCGAAAAATAAAATTTAAAATCGGTGATAAAGTGCGTATTAGCAAGTACAAGCACGTGTTTGAGAAAGGCTATACACCGAATTGGACGACGGAAATTTTCACGATAAACCAAGTGAAAAATACTGATCCGGTGACGTTCAAACTCGTAGACTACAAAAATCAACCGATTGAAGGTGGTTTTTATCAGGAAGAACTCACCGGTGTCACGAACGTTGACATTTATCTTGTAGAAAAAATAATTCGAAAAAGAGGAAATAAGTTTTACGTGAAATGGCTAGGTTTCGATGATTCCCACAACAGTTGGATAAATAATTCTGATATGTAAAATATGTAAATAAATACATTTCTTTTTTATAACTTACAACTTTTATTTTTTATTTTATTGGTAAGAAATTCATATTCATTATTTTACGCGATCTTTCTGAGCTCGCAGTTGTCGTTTTTTCTCCTTCTCTTCGGCAAGCATCTGTCGTTTTTCTTCTTTCTCTGCTGTCCGTTTTTGTCGTTTTTCCTCCAGCAGTTGTCGTTTCCTTTCACGATTCTGTTCCTTTAGCAAAGCTCGTTGTTGACGCGTATATTCTTTACGCTGTTCCCGTAGCTGACGCTTTCGCTCGTGATACATTTCGATCAAAGCATCCTCGTACTCGCTTGGAAGGTCAAGTTTCCGTATCCACCGCAAACTCGGTATAATGACATTGAATATATTCTCATTAGACTCAACGTCACACATGTTGTTCAATTATTTTTCAGAATATCTGCAGATCATTACAAGTTTATTTTATTTTCAATTTGAATAACACTGCATAATAATATTTTAAACATAACCTCGATACGTACATATCTACTGCGTGCGAGAATTACACTCATGAAATTATTTGTCGACAATGATTTAATTCACTTTCTGCACATCAATTTATATAGAGTACGACGCTTTGTGGCAGTCGCATTTTTCTCTAATAATATCATAATTATTGCGCAATATCTCGAATATTCCATGATGCATGCGTCACTTGTCCTTCGAGACACGTTTCAGGGGCAGAACCCCCACCCCTCCACTCCCGCGCGACGTTCTACTATACAATGAATAGAGATAGTAAGAGAACGAAGTAAAGAAAGAAAGGAGAAAGAGGATGACAGTCCGGCACTGGACCCTCACCCCTTTCCCCTACACTCCCCGCGTGACGTCTTCGAGCCATCGACGAGCGTGCATGCATGTGTGTGTCCGTGTGACCCTCGCTGCCCGCCGGCTCGGACCGTGTACGTGTGCACGCACACGCGTTGGTCCAGAATCGGCATAGCTTATCTACTCGCATCCATCGCTGTCGGTTCCAAACAATGTATATTTTTTGTCAATTCTTCTTGTCTCGTTATTTTCATTAGTAATGAACATTATTTTTTATTAACATTAAAATCGCAAACATGAAAGTAGTATACGTAAATGTTGATTTGAAATGTAATCGGTGAAAATGAGCGTACAACATTTAGTTTCCAAACAAAATTCGAGTAATTTAACACATACAAATATATATGAAAAACACAAACATTTTACAATTATATTAATAGTAGCACGGTTCGAAAAAAGAAGGTGCGGTTCTTGACATACACATAAAAGCGCCTCTCTCTCATTTGTTTCTCCGAGATCGACAAAACAGAAAGAAACGCTTATCGTTTGTTTCTCCTCCATTGGGAAAAGCATTATTGTGTTGTTGTAACGTCGTCGTCAGGCATAATATCGTTTATTGCTAACATTAAGGTTATTGTTGTTAGCTGAAATATGGGCAGTCGAGTGAATATTAGTAATGGAAAAAACGTGCAATCAAGATCGTTACTTGGGATACCGAAAAAAAAAACAAAAAGCAAGGGAAAAGTTAATAGTGCCGATCAAACTGCCAAATACGTTGTACGAGGGAAAAGAAAATATCGGTATTTATCGATATCATCCGTCGTGGAAGTTATACGAGTCAACGAACCGGCGAAAAAACGACGTATGCATCACGTCATTCCGATCATTCATTAATCCTATTATCAATCCTATCACTGATTTAACAAATTCCCTCCATACATTCCTTCCACTGTAAAGGTATTTGCGCTGTTATAATCCTCAATTGAAATTCCCGGGCAAAGGTGTATTGCAAGCTGATGGAGAGTTCAAATTAACGATAGATCATTTGCCACAGTGTAAAGATCCGTTTATTGCTCAAAAAGCGGAGTACCGGCAAGCGCTATACGACACCGGGGAACTGTGAGAATATTCACGAGTCCGTGGCAAGAAAGTAAGTTTCGAGCATAAATATTATTATTCACAAGTCATAATACAATAATTGTACGAAATTGATATTTAAAATTGTTTGCTCCTTAGATACTCGATCGGATCGCAGTTTTCGTCATACCTGAAGGTTAAATCGAGGATGCTGGCGTGGCGGAACGAGAGTCAGCCGACATTGCCGACATGTATCGCGCACATTACCGATTCGCTTGACAGCGAGCAGTGGCGGTGTATGCTATCGTACAGCATTACGTTTGCTGAAGAAGAATCTGGGATGAGCGAAACATCAATGCATCAGCTTCGATCGTGGACTGTCTGGAGCGACATAGAAAATAAAGTTTGTCATGTCGTCTTTGGTACTCCGACATACGCGCCAAACTTCGCGCACAATGATACCGCTTTTATCGATTGTACGTTCGACGTTGTTCCAAACGTATTTGGTGGTTATCAACTACTAACAATAATGATTGAACATTTGAAAGAGGTGATTATTTTTTAAATAAACTGAAAGTTTCACAAAACTACAGATTCATATTACTAAGAAATTTTAAACACCGTTGAAAGCATTTTAACAATATCAATATATATTATAGGACGAGCCGGTGGGTTGGGCAATTATGCAACGAAAGGACGAGCGTGCGTATGAAGCTGTACTGTCATGCATAAAGAAGAAGTTGCTGCCGATATTTAATCTGACTTGGGGTATGTCAGATTTCGAACCGGCACTCCAAAATGCTTTAAAGACAACATTTCCGTCTATTGATATGCATAGCTGCTACTTCCATCATTGCCATGTAAGTTAATATTTAATAATTATATTTACAATTGCAAGCTTTTTTTTATGTTCTAATTACTATGAAACGATTTGCCCATTTGTTACGAGAGAGAAAGAGAGAGAACGATAGAAAACGGTATCACGTTTTCTTGTTATTGCAGCCCATTCTGAAATATCGCCAACGACTCCGAATAATGTCGCGCATTATGAAGTACTGGTCGTCCATGCGTATCGAGGCATCGGGATTCGAGAGGGATTTGATGAACATTGCTCTGTTACCGCGCGAGTACATCATCGAAGCATTTGTTGACCTATGGGACCGACTAAAGAAGAATATCGTACTCAGTGAGATCATGGATCCGCTTTTTCAGTACTATGAATCGTTCTGGATTCGCAAAAAGCCGCCTAATTCGTTCAGCGTCTATAATGAGAAGCGCCGAACGAACAACGTAATAGAACGATACCATCGATCGCTCAAAGAAGAGATGGCTACGAAACCCGAATTTTTCAAATTCATGAGTAAGTTTTTTTCATCTCCTTTTTCTCCTTCTTTTATGATAAACCAAAATTGTATTAATTACCATATGCACAGGAGGATTAATGAAGATTCAAGAAGAAGCACACAGGAATCTCATCGTTTCGAATCACGGAGAGAAGCCTCGCGAGCGTGATAGCAAGAAGGCAAAGATCACAGCAGAACAGTTACGCACGACTTGGGATGAGGTCAGCAATCTATCGAAGTACTCAAGAGAACAGAGGAGAAGTAAATTCATTACGTTTTTGAACAACGTTCGAAGTGGTACTATCTTAGCCTTGGGTAAGAACTTGCGTTTCTTGTCCTACTGCTACTATGTTTACATTTTATCTATATTCTATTATAAATGCTATTCTAAATCTTATCGTTACTTACCATTGTATACTCACCTTCTTTTTCGTTTTTCTCGCAGACCGGTTATCGATCGAAGACGACCAATTAACGGAAGCGGTCGGCCTTTCTACGGTGACGACTCCTGATGTTGCTACTGCTTCATCTTCAACACCCCGGAATCTTGAAAATGAAATCGAAATGTTCGAAGAAGAACACTTGTGGCCGACACCGTGTCCGAGTGATCCTGTATGCAAGCACTTCGCCGTGGGATGCAAAGGTTGCGATTTTCCCGAGAACAACATAGTTCCAAATAGAGCAAACATCGAACAGTGCAATGCAATCAATGATAAAGTCGACTCGGATATGGAGGACTATATAGAATACGAATACCTCGAAGACGCTTTCGTTGGTAACGAAACCGACGACGACGACGATCAATTGACGAATCATTCGTCGCTCCATGCGCTCAAAGACCGATCAGCGATTTCATTTGATGGAGCGAACGACGTCCCGGAACAAACCGATATCCATCAATTGTCAGTGATGGAATCCAAGCAAATGAATGAAGAGGGGTTCGACGAAACGCCCGAGAACTTAGAAACGTCAGTTCCGACATTGCAAGCTCCAGAAATCGTGAATATACCGGTCATTAAATGTAACGTTCTGAACAATGCACCGCGCATCGTGCACATCACAGCACAACCGCCGATCGTTCAATGAATCGAAAACGTTTCAATGAATATGACCACGCGACCAATAAAAACTATTCCCCAAGAAGAGTACAAGCCGAAGATCCCAAACCCAAATAAGAAAAAAACATTCCAGGGGTCTAAAAAAGAATAGATTCACGGTGGCATGATACTGTGTTCGTTGAACAAGCCACCAATTAAATAATGTACCGTTCGTTATTTTCGGCATAACATTTCGACAAAACATGCAATCAAAATTTTTTTAAATAAATATTTTCAGACGCGACGGATCAGAAAAGCTAAATTTTGTCGACATTTGTTCGATATTGTCACGCAAAAAAACGTTTTTATTACAAAAATAAAAAAACAAAATAAATAAAAAACAAATTACAAAATAGAACAACAAAAAATCAAACGTAATAAAAAAGAATCAAAATGTGTACGCCTTTGTCGTTAAAGTGCCGAGGTCCCGCAGTATCCAATGTAATCGTATGGTTATGTATCAACATGAAATGCGCAGCTTTTCGTACAGTCATCATCAACCTCACGGCAAACGACGGCAAATCTAACAACCTTGCCGTACAACATTGCAAGCGCAATGTCGTCCGTTTTGCTTGTCGAAGAGGAAGGGTGGGACGCTGAATACGTTCAACAATGGCTAAGGTACAGATTTTGTCTAATAGTAGACTCGATAAAATTGATTTTCATCGAACACCGAAGATTCTTAGTACAGTAAAATTATCAGAAATTAGTATTTTTTCGTTTAATTGTTGTGTAGACCTTTAATTTTTCGCGCTACCGCTGCAATTATGATATTATAAACGTTCCAATTTTCTCTTTCGACACTCAACGTAAGATTTACACGGAAATTGTTAGAAAGTTCCAAACGTGTATAATAACAGATTTGTTTTCATTTTCTGCGCATAAAATAAAACAGAATTTCTCGAGCCTTCATCTGTATCGATATTTCTTCTCTCCAGAGTTGTTATTCTAATAAATGTAATAATTTCATTTCACAGGCTTGTAATGGACAGCCAGGTATGCGGATAGATAGGTTGAATAACTAAGTCACAATTAGAGTAGAATGCTGAAGATTAAGTATTTTATTAGTCGAAGTCGGGAGAGTGTACCGTCTAACAATGTTGGCGGTCGGAGATGAACTGAATAATCAGGTGTCGAAGCAAAGAGCTTCGACTCCGGTAACTTGTATTGTTGCGCGCGTAAGGTATACCTCCGCACGCTGATAAGGACCGTCGTGCGGATGCTGGTCGCGCGGCGGCTTGACCGTTGCCGTGAGACGACGATCTAATTGTCGCTCTCATGGCAAAAGTGCTGACGGCCAAAATAGCCGCCGCAGAACTGGGAAGCTCTGTCGAGTTTTGGATAGGGATGGGAGTGTTTCTCTGCCGAGTGAGAACCTTCGAAGCGATAGAGTATCATCGAAGAGTGGTTGGAAAGATTCCGCGGGTCTGTCGGTGTCTTCCGCTACAGCTACAATGCCTGCACTTCCGACAATAAAAAAACACAGACCAATAGAATTGGAGGAAGACGCGAACGAGTGCCTGTAGAACGGTGTGAGTTATCTGACAGACCGAGCAGGTGGTGAAATCGTTGCTTTACTGATGGACGCGAGAGCCACGGGACCATGGCCCTACGCATCGAGTCCCGGTGCTTCGTGGAGCAGCGAGGAAGGTGTCCTCGAAAATTCGAACGAGCAGAATTCTGTCGAAGGTTCGTTCTTACGATTCTATTTCACTGTTTTGTGATCTATAAATCCTTCGAATTTTAATCTATTGGTGAATCTATTACTCTACTTTGTAAAAATATATGAAAATATTCAATTCGCTATACGGTTTATTAGCTTCGGTGTATCAAAGATAAATTCTCTACGAATATCCATTCTTTTCTTTGCATTTGTGTTGCATCGTAAAGAAGTAAACACTCGCAACCCAATAACCCGATATCGCTCGTTATATTCGAACTGATAAGACAACTGCATCGTTTGTCTATCTGTCGGCTGACAATTAATGTGTGAATTGACAGTTTCAGGGAGCGTTGGTGATAGCAGAAACGATGCGTCAACGACGATAACGGGATGCGCTGAGATCGAAGATTTCTCGGAAAATAATGAAATCGCCAAGGCGAACAATGAACTTCTCGAGCGATTGCCGATTCTTACAGCGCCAAATATGGCCGATGATAGAATTTTGAATTCCGTGAGTTGTAACGCGAGTAGACTGAGTTACGGTAATAATGTGGCATCGGAACTCGGAGCAGTGCCGGAAGAGGACGAGGAGGTTGCGACATCGTCAACACCAAGCACGGTGGTAAGTTTTTCGAAGATCAAATGAAAGTAATGGTAGATACTTATTGAAAACAAGAGGCGAATAGAGAGACAAAAAAAAGAATTTTCTTGAATTGTAATTCAAGGTGAGTCCAGCGAGAGCGCCTTTTTCCATCGAGGGTACAGATCGGTCCTTAAGCTTTCACGAACATGCGAAATCCAAGGATATGATCAACGAACTCAACAGAATGATAAGAAAGGGTGACGATAAGCGTGTTCACGTCAAGCGAGACATTGACTTTACCGACTCAAAGGAGACGTTTCCTAACTCTATGTCGAAAGACAAAAATTAATTAAATCTTGCAATAAAAAAATTTGAAAAAAATTCATCGACATTTCTGAAGTAATTGTTTTATTTTGACAAAGTTACAAACGAATTATTTGTTTAATCAAAATTATCGGGGTCTGTAAATCGGTTTAAGAGGATTAATAATTAACGAGATGATTAATTTGTTGATCAAACAATTGCAGGCTACAGCAAATCTCCTAGACGTGATGCTAGCGATCAGTAAGCGTTTATCGGCGACATCGAGCAGCGGTTCGGCGGGCAGTGATTCCGGAGACGAGCCACCGGAGTATCGTCATTTGCACAGGCTTCATCGTTACAGACGCCAGAAGAAAGGTTTGCGAGAGCCACATACACGTTGAAAAAGAAAACGCTAAAAAAAATGAATAACATTACACACCAAAAAAAGCTGCACCGATGAACAGTGAGATTATGAAAATTCTGAAAATTCGAATCGAGTCTTGCTTTGCCGTATGCGAGGAATAAGAATTTAATCTGCGAAAAGAACGCAATTGCAGCATAAAACATCGGAAAAAAAACACGATGCACACTTCTCCACCACCTTATGTCGCTCGATTCTTGAAGCTAACAAGACTAACTTTCTGCTATCATCCTATCATGCATCGCTGTGCATCTCTGCTGTTCAGCCTTCATTGTAATATTCATTAAATTCCATTGTTCTTCTCTATACGATAAGTTTTATACACGAGATAAAGCTTTCGCCACTGCTTTTTAAATCGTTCGAAATGCTCGCTGTTTTAATGAAATAAAAAATAATAATTCTACACATACTCGTTAACTCACATACGAATCACATATGAGACTTAAAACAAAAATTCATCACACGCTAGTCGCTGACATTGTGCATAGCATCATTCTGTCAGATGGTAGCACCGACACGGTGTGCTTTGATTATCGCGAGAAAAGCTACATAGGTCGGCTTAGTGACGATCAGTTCCTGTAAAAGAAAAAAAGAGAAAAAGAAAAAAATCAGCCAAAACAAAAAATGTACAATGGTTGATTTTTTATTATATTCGCGCGTAAATTTTATCGCCGATTCGGAACACCACCGTGATGATTGTCTTTTTTTCTTATTAACACACAACACCATCCTATGAGTGGCATTTGTTTTTTCATTTCTTTCGCTTCGCATTTGTTTCTTCTTCCAGTCTTCCTACAATTACGCCATTACCGCGCGAACTGTGGAGGAACGCTCAACGACGAAAACTTATCCGGAAAATTTCACCGCTTCACCACATTTACTGAAAATCGTACATCGTAAACGTAAGTTTATGTGGATGGCACCACACTTTCATTTTATAAAAATATTATGTAAAAGTATATAATAAATAAATAAATAAATATAAAAAAATAATAAAAATAAATAAATAAATATTAAAAAACAATAAAAATAAATAAATAAATACAATACAACATATTTTCTTTTTTTCAGATGTCCCAGAATATAAAAAATAACGACAATAACGATAAACCGAAGAACGAAGATATAGAAAACACAATTGACGAAATGGACGAAGCCGAACAAGAGCTACTGAACCTACTGTACGAGCTATTGGATGAAGTTCACGCCTTGATAAAGGCTGCGAAGAAGAAATTGATTCGATACCACGAATTGCAGGACGAAGCGAACGAGCGTTGCATAAAAAAGAAAAAAATGGCGGAGTTCGAGTAATTTGTAAAAGTACTTAATTCCAATATGTCATTTATTGTACGTTGCGCAATACAATCTAACCTACAATGGTTGTACGAATTGTTCTTGTGTTTATTAAAAGGTAAATAATAAAAATCTAACCTACAATGGTTGTACGAATTGTTCGTGTTTTTATTAAAAGGTAAATAATAAAAATCTAACCTACAATGGTTGTACGAATTGTTCTTGTTTTTATTAAAAGGTAAATAATAAAAATCTAACCTAAAATGGTTGTACGATTTGTTCTTCTTATTATCTAACGTTAAATAATAAAAAATATCATATTTTAACATAATTGTCAACAATCCCTGTCCAGTGATCGCTTTTCCTAGTGATGGTGATTTTTCTTTAAGATATTATAATATTAAAATAAAAATTAAAAAAACAAGATGACAAGCCGTTATATTCACAGACCTTTATTGTAAAATATTAACAAATAAATACAGTGTTGATATTAAGTTTATATTTTTTTGAATTATTTATTTATTCGTTTTTATCGCTTCAACAAAGCCAAAGTTATTTGGAGGGGTTAAAATAATGATCGACGTGTGAGTTCTTTCGTAAAGGTCATATTCTACGCAGACGAAGCTCCCAGCGCCACCTACCATGCGTGCGGGTCGATCTATACATGGTCTTCTTTATCTTAGTGACTTTTGGCGAAGACGGACTTGGGCGAAGATTGATTTGGCGAACATACTATCGTACCAAAAATTAGTCGAGTTAAACATCCGACACTAAGAATCCGAATGATAATGATTTTGTTTACGGTAAATTGTTTAAATAATAGGTTTTTTTTTTGCGTGATCAGAGACTTATAAAAAATGGTCCAATTTGTTAATTCCACTTATACAACCGAATGATTCATTTAAAAATTACCAACAGATTGTTTAAACAATAGCTTGTTACTTTTTAGTCGGTTTGAGGTAAAAAATTGACTAATTTGATAATTTAAAGAAAAGAGTCGATTGATAATAGTTTTTTGTTTATACCATTGTTTAAACAATCGATTCGGTTATTTATAATCCGATCGGTCTCAAACTTATAAAAAGGGACATTTATGTCGATTGAAAATATGTCTCAAAATTTTAACAAATTCGGGGCATAAATAAACATTTTAAGTATAGGGGAGGGGATTCCCCGCCGTAACTACTTAAAGCGCGCCTCCCCAGGCTCGTGGTCTTTCGCCTCCCACGCCTAGTCGGCGCGTAACGCTGCTCGACTCAGGGGTTCTCCGTTCCATCATATCGCATCGCAGCTTTGAAATGCGCGTTCGAGATACGGAGTAATTTGTCGTACCGACCCGTGTTAAACTGCGAGAGTGTATTCTATAAAAGTTCACGATCTTTTCAAAATGTTGATCAATTGTTCATTGTCGTAAGTCGACGCTATTGTTAATCGAATTTGATAAATTGTGTGACGCTGTTTTCAACGTTGACGTCCCACGCACGCCGCGCAGCAAGGTTAGTGACGAGGCGATACGTAGTGACAGTAAAATAAAGAGAGAACTATTGTAACGACCACATCCGCGATTGTTTATACCAAGAACACCTTCCCGACCGAAAAATTTATTATCGATCTCGTCCCATATTATTAACATTTTCCCAAGAAATAAAAATTAACAAAAAGTACGTCAAATAAGTTATTGATACCGAACGATTTAGATGAGCGATATCGACTCGAGATAAGCGTTATCGAGAGCAGAATTCGATCAGCTGTATCGTAATTTTGACAGAAAATAGAGTCATGTAAACATCGATACCGTATTGACGATTATTAGAGTCAAATTATAGATTACGATTAGAGACTATTTTTTTTCGAGCGCTTTGGCGTTGTTTTGGATTTTCTGTGCAATAAGTATAGCTGGCATGTCGAGCTACCCGCCACCCGATCGCCCATCACCCTATGAGACTTCCCGCGGATTAACTGGTCCGGCTGAAAAACCGGCACTCAAAGGATAGAGGGGCGAGCAAAGGTCGGAGTTTTGCGTTATGTTTTGCGAATGTCACGTATGGAAGGCCCTGTCAGCGGGTTTTGGATAACCCCGTCGGGAGGGTTTGCCAGATCTACTTAGGGTAGGAGTCCCGAGCTCGCCTCTGTGTGTGTGACCGCGGGGATATCCCTCCAGTCTCGTAGAGCGGGGGGAAGGAAGGAGGTAAAGGCGTAGGGCCCAACACCCGCCCGATTCGCGAATAAGTATCACCGTATGCGTGTGAGAATCATTCGGCGTCACCTCTCCCTCCCATTCTCTCTCTGTGCCGATTTGAAAAGTAGCAGTCGCGTCTCGAGACAAGTACATTTACGTCCTACTTTACCGACGGCGCTCGATAGACGCGACAAGACTCCTATACGCGAAACATCGCTGTTTTCGCCCTCTCGAAAAATATTTTTATTTTTTTGATTAATACACGAACGTTTTACGTACACGTTTGAGCATTAATTTTTTATTTATTTTTGTCTATCAAATCCGATTTATTTCAAGCCTGTAGGATACCGGCGTATAAGAAATATCGGTTTGATTTTTTTTGAGCGACCCGAAATACGAATTCAGTGGTCGTCTCCACCGCACACAACATGGCGGCACCCATCGCCGTAGTGTTCGCCGCCATATTGCTTTATATATAGTTAGATATCAGCGGCGTCGTCGGCGCACACTGTGCACTATATATTGTGACGAGTTTTCTAGACTTTGAACGCAACGCTAAACTTTACTCAAAAAAAACTTCAAAACTCAAAAGGAGCGAAATCGAAACTCAAACAAAAGCGCGAATTCGAAAACTGATGTCACCTTCGGCCGTCCACCCTCGCGGATGCATCGGCGTCCCGGTGGGCGCCAGTTAATTTTGTTTCACCGGTGTTAACAACCGGACTAAACTGGAGGTCGGTGGAACGGCGACTCCGCAGGGTTAATTTTTGTTTCGCCGGAATTACCAAACCGGGCTGATCTGGAGGTCGGTGGAACTACGACCTCCGCAAGGACGAAACGAACGGCACAACAAAACGGAAACTAAAACGGAAACGAGAACTAACGTCGATGCATTCGCGAGAGCGAACGGTTGCGGAAAGGCACGGTTGCTCAGGATGCGGGTTATGGTAGAAGGGTCGCGATCCGAGGTCAATAGAATAGCACACGAGAAACGTTAATCGAGAACAAAAAAATAATACTTTGGCTAAGAAGCCACGAGATCGCACCCACGCGAGTCGCGAGCACTCAGCCGATCGATAGATCGAAGCGAGCCAAGCGACCGCGAGCGCGACACGAGAACGATAACGTCGATAAATCAAAAACTCACCGAAAGCGCGTAATTTATCCAAAAAGGACCGGGAACTGTATCTGACGATGCCACGAGACCTCACCCATATGCACTATAACTCGAGAACGTTAATAATAACGCATCAATCGAATTATCAACTCGGAAAGAATTCCTTTCGAAATTCTGCCGAGGATAGTACACACGAAACACACGAGTCGACGATACTCGAACGAGACGAGACGTACGAACACGAGAGCGAGAGCAATATCGGGATCTACGGCAACTCAAGCGAGACGCCGCGATCACGCGACACGTCGATAGCTCGAGCGCGAGAACAATAGGCCGAAGCCTATGACAGCGGGAGCGCGAGAGAGGCCCGAGTTACCTCGAGGGCAGCTCTCGGTAGACTGTCGATTTGCCTACGAAAATTCGTAATGAATTATCATAATTATTTTCGGGATCTAGATCGATAACTTCTGCCCTCTCAACCATAACGTTACTTTGCCGAATCAAGACGATACTAGAGCGGGGATTTGAAGAATCTTTGCGATCGCTACCCAAAGTCAATGCGTGAGATACAAGGCTCTTCTCAACTCTAATGCAGCGCGAGGTGTTCCATCCTCGCCTGTAACTCGTACCTCCGCCTGATCTCAACGCATTGCACTTTACTACAGGGTGCCGGGTTCGCACCGGACTTTCACGTATTCGCAAGACTCTTCGTCGAGTCTCTCCCTCACTTGTGCTTTTATTTGCTAACTCTGACCCACCAAGTAAGTTTGAGAACTTCGACTAACGGAACTAAAACGGTAACGGAATCTATATCAAATTGTTTAATTGTTATTGTACTGAAAGGTTTGAGAAATTATGAAACGGCAAAACTTGAATAATAACTCGAAAAGCAAAGCAATAACTCGATCGATATCTCACGAGAGTTTAACGGTATCTTTAAGTCGCTGGGAGAGGCAGAAAACGGGAACGAAAGCGGTAGATGTCTCAATTTCCTCAGAAATTTGATGTTTCTTTAATGTGTGACGGTGATTCCGAAAAATCACGTCACAATATATATTTATATATATATCGCTGCAAATCGCATCGGACGCTGCATTTACTTTTGTTTGCTGCTGGTAAATTTGTATGTATATATTATATGTATACATATATTATAATAATATAAATGAACTTCGTATATAAAGACCCGTCGGACAGATTTTCATCGTTAAAAAAAAACGTATGTCACGAATGTGTTCGTATAGATTATATATTATTAATAAATAAATGAAAAAATATACTATCGTGCTATTATGATTAGTTTATTATATCCCGATGCGAAATGCGATAACGATAATAGATTTTGCGTGTCTATCTACACCCAACGTTAATGTCAAAGTGAAACTTTCATTCATATAAACATTAATTACAATTCATAAAAATAATTATTGAATAACTAAATACGAAAATATAATAAAATACGCGAAATTTTCAGGAGACGTGATTAATCATTATTTATTTTTTACACTAACAATGTTCGTTGAAATTTTTTCAAAATTTGAGAAAATAAAACTTTAACTTTAAATTGTCACTACTGTTATAAACTTAAAAAATGTTTAAATCTGAATTAAAAAAAAACGCAAATATTTTAAAGAAAATTTAAGAAAATCCAGCAAATCATAAAAACAAAACATTTTCCACAAATGAAGATAATCGGTGTGCGGCCATCAAGCTTTAATAAAAGCCGCGTCTGTCCGGAGAATATCCACATCCGTATCCTCCACCATACCCGCGTCTACCCTAGCAAAAACACCCACCAATTAACCCACCATGTATTCCACCTGGTGTATACCTGCCATTCTGCCACCGTCAAATTTGTGATTTCCACCATGTATTCCACCTCAAAGTGAGTCGCCGTTATCAGTGGTATAATAGTGTATTCCACCGGTTTTTCACCGTGTTAGCCACTAACATTTAGCGGACCCAAAAATTGGCCTTAGGTGTGATACGTGGCTAGGCCACCGTAAATGCCACTATGTATCCCACTGCTGTCCGCATCGCTCCATAGTGGCATACGATAGTGGAACACGGTGGCCTAGCAGAGCGCGCCACTATAGACGGTGGAATACATGGTGGTTTTGACAGTGGTATACGTGGGTAGGCCACTGTATGCCACAATCGACAAAAAAAAAATGGTGGATTTGACGGTGGCATGCATGAGTAGACCACCGTATGCCACTATCGACGATGAAAACGATGGTGGTTTTGACGGTGGTATTCACGTGGCTACCACCGTATGCCACCATAATTTTAATGGGGAAAAAACCTAACCGAAAGCTAGGATCGAACCGGGGACCTAACGATTACTAGCCTAGAATCCTAACCGTGACGCTACCGCCTTATATTGAAAATCAAATGATTTTCAGCGACATTTAAACGATGTAAACGTTGTTTCATAAAAAGTGTACAATTAGTGAATACTTAATTTACTTATTTTCAATATTGTCGGATATTTTTTCTGATATTCAATATTTCAATATTGTCGGATATAAAAAAATATAAATTTCGTGCAAATGTTTTTTTTTTGTACATTACTTATTTCAATATTGTAGAATATTTTTTCTCATTGATGTTCGTAACAAACATTTTACGTTCTATAGAATATAGATTTCGTCCATATGTTTTTTTTTTTCTTTCTCATCCATACGAAGTATGAAAAAGAGAAAGTATTGTAATCACGAGAAAAAATAACGCCAAATTTATGGACTAAATAACTCTTTTCAACATGATAAAATGAAAAAAAAAATCGTTTCTTACTTTTGTCCTCATAATTGTACCCCAATCTATCATATTTCATGACCCGAATAGTTTTTTTTGCTTAAAAGTAGTTCAAAAAAAGGATTTTCCACAGATGTCTGTCCGTCTGTACGTAAGTACGTATCGAATTTTATGGCGTAGACACAATAACTTTCCGCAAACATTTTCTATTGCTACGAAACTTTGAACATAAATTCTATATGCGGAGTATGAGTTTGGTATTGAAATTCAGCGTTTTTCCTCCGCATTTACTAGTTATTTACTAGCGATGTGCAAAATAAAAAAATGTTAAAATGCCAAAACTTATAAAAAAAATAACTAGTAAATGTGGAGGAAAAACTCTGAATTTCAATACCAAACTTATACCGCACATGTAGAAGATATGTTGAAAGTTTCGCAGCGATAGAAAATGTTTACGTAAAGTTATTGTGTCTACGGCAGAAAATTGTTTATCTGTCTGTATATATATATCAAATTTTCTGGTGTAAACACAATAACTTTGTACAGACATTAATAAAAACTATGAAACTTAGTACAGATGTTCAACATATACAATCTGAGTTTGGTATTGAAAATCAGAATTTTTTGAAACGTGAAATAAAAAGTTTTTGAGGTTATACAGACATACACAGTTTTTATCACATACACCATGTTTCATCGCAATAAAAATCATCCTTGCTATAAAAAATCGAATTGTGAACTAAAAATGTGCACACTATATTTCTCAATAACATTAGTACAGAAAAATAAAAATTACGGAAAAACATCGCGAAGTGTCAAACTTTTGCTATTTCTAGAAGTAACGTCTATAGGTCGATCGTCAACCGCGAGCGGCGTGATAGACGCCAAAAGTTCGACTCGCCACCTATGGTTTGTAACATAATGTTCAAACATTTCAGCGGCAAACGCTGATTGTAAGCGATCAACAAAATTTCACAAAATTTCAGTTACAATTATGAGGACAAAAATAGATGGGTTCGAAAACTAAACTCCTCCACTAAAAACATATATATCAACACAATACTAACTTTACGCGAACAACAATTGGGATGAGAAAATCACGAGTTGCAACACGCCAGTAGCAACTGCCACGTGCCCATATTTTTTTTTTGTAAATTGAGAATTCATTAATTTTTCACTTTCTATAAGACAACGTTTATGTCGTTGAAATATCGCTAAAAATAATTTGACTGCCAATATAAGGCAGTAGCGTAGCGGTTAGGGTTCTAGGCTAGTAATCGTTAGGTCCCCGGTTCGATCCCAGCTTTCGGTTAGGTTTTTTCCCCATTAAAATGATGGTGGCATACGGTGGTAGCCACGTGAATGCCACCATCAAAACCACCATCATTTTCATCGTCGATAGTGGCATACGGTGGTCTACTCATGCATGCCACCGTCAAATCCACCATTTTTTTATTGTCGATTGTGGCATACAGTGGCCTCCCCACGTATACCACCGTCATAACCACCATGTATTCCACTGTCGATAGTGGCACACTTGGCTAGGCCACCGTGTGCCACTATCGTATGCCACTATGGAGCGATGCGGACGGCGGTGGGATACATAGTGGAATTCACGGTGGCCTAGCCATGTATCCCACCTAAGACCCATTTTTGGGTCCACTAAATGTTAGTGGCTAACACGGTGAAATGCCGGTGGAATACACTAGTATACCACTGATAACGGGGACTCACTTCGAGGTGAAATACATGGTGGAAATCACAAACTTGACGGTGGCAGAATGGCAGGTACACACCTCGTGGCACACAAGTGGCTACGGAGTGGCTACATGGTGGCTACATTGGTGGGTATTTTCGCTAGGGTATAACCTCGTCCCCCTCGGTTTCCATCCCATCTGTAACTGAAAAAAAATAAAATCATTGGATGAAAATTTTCAACGTACTAAATATTATTCCTTAATGTTTACTCACTAACTATCACGGGACGTTTTGTTTGGACCTCCTCTTTGTTTTTTCTCCTCTTTCTTTAGCTCCAATGACTCCGTCGAATCCTCATCAAATGTTCTCCGCATATTCTCTTCGGCTTTCTTTACTTCAAGAGATACTCTGTTCTCTATCAGTTTTTCATATCTTAGCAGTATCTCCTTCTCCCGCTTCTTTTTTTCTGCTTCTCGCGCTTTTTCTTCTGCTATCTTTGCCAATTGTTCCTCCACTCGTTTTTTTATGGCACAATCCACAATTTCTTTTTCTGTGGGATTATAAATTTGCGTATCGCTCTCATTTTCTTCGATTTCCATCTGCATCCAGTGCAGTACGCGAGCCTTGACTTTTAATTCATAATCTTCTTTCAATCGCAATTTTTCCTCGTCGTCTACAGCTTTCTGCTTGGCTTTTATTTCTCTCTGTTGTACGCCCTTCAATTTTTTTTCGCGTATTTCTCTTAAACGTTTCTTTGCCTCTCGTTCTATAGCTTCCGCCATCGTCTCTTCCTCTTTATTTTGCTCGTCCTGAAATTTTAAATCATTCACATTTTTAATGTATTATTAAGTTATTATTCATTTTCGTACGCTTTCGTACGCATCGTACTATACTCGTGCGAAAAACGTTTTTTTAACTCATGTGAGTTCACACGAGTTAAAAAAATGCTTTTCGCATGAGTATCGTAATGTATTATTACCTGAAACTTATCCGCCAGTTTGACAGCGAAGTTCGACTCTGACGGGTTCCTGCTGTCCTTAGATTTATGATCCGCAGGATCGTTTTTATCAGCAGCAGCAATGAGATCTTTGTCGGTGGTATCTGAAAGAATAAAAAAAACGCTGAATTAAAAAAAATCGAGAAAAATACTGAATCCTACCGTAAAAATAAGAAAAAAAAAATAATAATACAGAAATGTTTGAATAGAAACAGCAGAATAACAGAAAAAAGCGAATGAATTTATTTATTATTATTGTAATAATAAAATAATAATTTATTTGAAGTAATAATTATTGTGTGACGCAGTCTGTCGAAGAAGATGCAGTCTGTCGAAGAAGACGCAGTCAGATTGAATCGCTAAACTAAAATGACTGCGTACAGTCTTATTTTCTCTACGTAACAATATTTTCCCATGTCCCAGTGTAAGAATTTCCATTCCAAATTCTAGCGCAGAAGTTACAGGATAAATTCATTCAAAAAATGATTGCGTAAGTGAAAAATTTTAATAAAAATTCGTATGTCTTCTGCACTAGAGCTTGGAATGGAAATTCTTACACTCAGCTCATGAGAAATCTTGTTACATATAGAAAATAAAACTTTATCCAGTCAATTTAATTTAGAGGTTCTCTCTGAAAGGTACGACACGTTAAAATTGGGAAAACAAGTTCTGGTGTGTAATTCAATTGCACTTCACTTTTAGTCACACGGTTTTTAGATGATTTTAATTTATTATTAATTCGCGGAAGGACTAGATATCGTGTAGATGAAACAAACAACATTGTCGTCGTCGTCGTTGTCATTTCGGGGATCAAAAATTCATTGACACCAGTATTGCAAAGTTGTTATGAAAAAAAAATTCAGTTGCAAAATTTTTATGAAAAAACAATGAAAAAGAAATTTTAGGCAAATTTGTCATCGTACCGTTATTGTCAAATGCTGGGACGCTAATTTTTTGTTCTTGTTGATTACCTGAAATATAAAAATAATTATTAATTTTTCGGGAAGAATTCGCGATCTTTTTTCAATTGCTGATATTATAACCTCGAAGTAATAACGCAGAGATTTTTTTTATACGTGAATTTTTCGTCTAATATCGATCGTAATGAACGATATTGCGAGTACATAAGCTTTGAATACGTTTTTTTATCTTTAATGGATAAAAGAAAATCTTAATGCATACGTACCTTCGTTTTGAAACCGGTATTCTGCGTAACAGAGACGAGTAACTTCTCGCGGTGCGCAACAGACTTATAAGATATTGGATTTGAGGACACCAATGTGTAGCCAACTTTTGTGCAGGGATTTTTCTAGGGTTTTAGGATTCAACGTTAGAGAGTGAACGTAGCCGCAGTTGATAACCGAACAACCAACACAGAAGTATCAAAAGAGTTTACTTACAGACTTCACTGGAGCTGTGTTCGAAACTTAACCAACAAATCTATCAGATATTTATTTTTATTTATTCATTATTATTCACTTCCCGTTAATTTCGGTTTTGATGGTGATTTACTTCGCGTTAATTACTTCTATTAAAATACGTAATAACGTAACCGTGTGGTGAAATAACTTCATCATTACAAATCGAGGGAAAATCTATATGTTATTAGTTAGTGTGTGTGTTAGTTAGTTAGTGTGTTATGTTATGTTATTAGTATATCGACTTCTTTCGTTTGTCGTATAATTACTCGATTTATTTATCAAATCGGACAGTGCGTTCTATCCGATTTGTCACGTAAACTGTAGCGTTTTCGTATGTATGCTACATTTTTTTACCTACGTATACGGGCCGTATCCACCGCTCGGCCTTTCATTAGTAATCTATCGAGTTTTTATTTCAGCGTAAACTCGCTGCAACGATTAATTCGGCGTAAGCCAGCTATAGTTTTTTTTTCTCAGCATACGCCCGCTGCAACGTTTTATTCTTCAGCATACGTTTGCTGCAACGTTTTATTCGGCGAAATTAGCTACGAGTACGCGACGCTACGATCTGCTACGCTTGATTAATTAATGTAAATAATAAGATAAGATTGCCGATTGTATAAATTAAACATACTGGTACATGAATGTAATTATTGTTTTACAACTATGGTCAAAAGAAACTTAAACAGATTTTAAAATTGTAATCGAAAGAAAAATAAATGTTTATGCAGAAATAAAGTTTTAATAAAGTTTGACGGTATATATCTGCCGGTATTTTTTCATCATTTGAAGTTCCATTTTTTATCAATATGCCAATCCGACCGTTATCCGCTATAGACGATGGAGAATCGATGTCGTTCTAGGAAGTAATTTTTTATGGCCGGTGGCTACGAGACGACCATACAGAACGATTTGCGTTGTTATTAAAGGCTGCTAATCCTCAATTCGACATGCAGCCGACATGGATGGTACAGATGCCACGGTTAATTATGGCAGTATCACCGCATAGACCGCACATTCAAATTCTACACAGTTGTGAGGATTTCCGAACCAACGCGGACAGTCATTGGGTGTGCTCGTATTACGATACGCAAAAGTTATACATTTATGACTCCTTAAACAACAATAAACTACATCAAGATCACGAACTGTATCTACAAAAATTGTTGCCTTTTTATCCTCTCGAACGAGTGAAATTTGTACAAGTTCAACAGCAAACTAATGGCAATGATTGTGGTGCGTTCGCCATCGCTTTTGCAGTTTCGATATTGCATGGAGTAAATGCTCATAATATGATTTACACGATCGCTAAAATGCGAGAACACTTGCTGAATATGTTTGAATCGAACATTATTCAGCAATTTCCATCTACCAACACTCAACGCGGAAGTTCTGAATTTCGTAACGAGTTTGAAGTCTCGCATGGTGTGTTTTCCGCTTTGACAAAACTAAAAACATGTGGTAAGAAAGGTTCAAAAAAACAACAGGAACACAAAACGAATAATAGTGAAGTCGCAAAAAAGCAACCCGAACAGAAGAATGAAAAAAATAAACGTCAGTTCAATGAATATCAACCGAAAATCCGATCGATTCCAATAGGTGATACTGTGCAGCAGATTTCAAGAATTAATTTAACGAAGAAAAACATCACTAACATTAAGCAAAAAATACCAGCACCAACAACGTTTGAACGATTGCTGGTTCCAACTCAGACGGGACAGGCAAATAACAATCATAGTCTTAGTCATGACAAAAGAACAAAGGTGCCTCTGACAGCTGTTACAAAAGTCGACACAATGCAGAATGTAAAAAAAATTGTACCGAACAAAAATGCAACGAATATTGGGGCATTCACGTACGTTCATACACCATCGATATCATGTAAACAAAAACACGTCCGAAAGAAAAATTCGAATGGCAATCGAAAGCGAAAAAAAATTCAACATGTAGCGTCGCATATTCTCGATCACAATTATACAAAACTGGTGTTAGTTTCGGATGTGACACAGGAGCCGATTTGTAGTCGTCTTAAAAATGATACTCCAGAAATCACGCCAAATATAAGTAAGACTATTGAGCATCAATGTGTTAAGTCTGATGTGAAAAACAACAAATTCGATGTTGAGTTTGGCCATGATGCTAACGAGAAATCCATTCCAAATCGTATAAGTCGTTCACTATCAACGAACTCAATAGATCAGTCGCTACGGGTTATTGAAGATGTTGTAGTAGTCAATAGTAAATGCGAGAAATATGCTACATCCGCAACAAATAATGAATCACGAGAAAGAACTATTGATTGTATTGACAATAACGATGAAGAAATGTCATCAAATTTTCGGTCTTTCCAAATAAGTAGCACATCTTACTCGGTAACACCAAGTAATGAAAATGATACTTTAATGAGTTCGAGTACTACGTCGAGTATTACAGATGTCATCAGCGCTCTGCAAAAGCTAAATAATCGTCATAAATTAAAATGGGCTGCGCGAAAGGATAAAGTTAATAGTATGCGTAGAGAAAAAAAAACACTTCAGAATTTAATAATAAGCGCAAACAAGAACGCAGTGATCCCAACAATCGAAACAAGGACGTGATATGTGCACGAAAACGGAGAAAATATGCAGATAATTTAATAGAGAATCGAGCTAGAAAACGGAAAGCTTATGCTTCAAACATTGATAAGAATCGGAACAGAAAGCGGGCTAAATATAGTATATTAAAAGAAGCACAAAAGCCGAAAAAAGCCCTAGAAAACAGAAAATATTACAGAGCTCATAAAAATAGTGTACTTAGCCGGCGCAAACTAATGGCAGCTAAAAAAGTATCTAAAAAATATTATAGAGTCCGGAAAACATTTAACAGAATAGAAATGTTATTGTCAAAAGAGTATTATGTAACTCGTATTGTTGAGACGATTAGTGAAACACCCGTTAAGAGCCGCATGGAAGCTGAATGGATAATAAAATGGTGTTTTCATGCGAGAGAAAAGTATATATATGCAATCAAAACTGTATTGCAATCTGTTAAAGAAAAGGCAGAAGTTTGTATAACGCAATTATCTACATGTACCAATCCTACATTAGAAGACAAGACATCAATCCTGTGCGGTTTTACCAGAAAGCATACATCATCATCTGAGAGCTATTTTGCAGAAACTGTATATAAACAACCTCTCAAGATTTCCGAGCCTATTATCATGAATGAAAAGGGTCAAGCTATTAATATTTTACCAATAATATATGATAAAAAACGCAAAATATCTTGGGATTGTTCCGTCTTCTGCAAGGATATCGATGACGGAATAGTAAACACCTATTATAATTTGCTTCAGAAGGTGAATAACTGTTCCATTAGAAATATTTCGAAAACAGTTTCTAGCATTTACACGTGCACTGTTTCACATTATGTCAATATGATGGGACATAGTCCAGCGTGCTATGTAACACCGGCACAATGTCAATCTTTGTTTTTGTCAGTTCAATTTTTATCACCATATTTCGCAAATGTGCGAGTTATCAAGAGATTACTGTACAAAATGCGATCTTCCCTTAAGAAGTTGGAAGGCTTAGATGAAGCTTTAAATACGGCAAATACGGTATGATTACGTACGTAGCATTTACGTAGCATTGTAATTCAGGCGCAAACAAATTCTACGACGTTTGAAACTAAAAGGGAAATTGAGCTAAATGAAGATCCAATAATATCTACATATTCTGATGCTTTTGAAATACTGACCAAACGTTCAATGAATACGCCTAGTTTCGTTTGCGCATCATGTGAAAAGCTCTGTTATCAAAAAGACGTCGCAGATATCGAAAAATTGAGAAAACCCATCGAATCACCATTTTGGCGTGATTTAATTAGACATACTCAGAATGAGGGGATAGACATAGATTATATTTGTCATTACTGTTTAAATAAATTCCGTTCAGGCAAGTTACCACCGACTTGTATTCTCAATAATCTTACTGTCAAAAACGTTCCTAAAGTAATATCTGAACTGAACTATTATGAGAAATTGTTGATTCAAAGAGCGAAAGCATTTCAAACGGTTCAGAAAATGGGTACAGTGGCAAAAAAAAATCAGCCACACAGGCAAATGAATAATAAAGTAATAGGAAGAACGTTTCATTTGCCATTGCCAATTGAAGAAACTCTCAAAAGAATTTGCCCGGCAACAAGACCGCTTAACCTTGAACACGAATTATACATTCTTGTGCGTGGCATTCCTACTAAGATAAAAATAGTGTGGGGAAACTTGGTGGACATCAAAAAGGTGTTCGATGCTTTGATATGGCTTAAAGAAAATAATGCGCTCTATTCTGAGCTTCAGTTACCTAATTCGCCCGATTTATTGCTAGATGACAAGTTCCAAGATGTAGAGTTTCAAGTGCAGGAGGAAAATGTTAGCGACGACAACACCTGTGAAAACGAACTTCAAAATTTGATTGGCAATAATGATAAAAACAACAATGAGGATATGCAAAATGTTGATAACCGACCTAGAGCATTTTTAACCCGAGTGGCAGAATCCAGTCGATATTACGAAGAGTTCACGATACATCCAATGTATTCTGACAAAGAAAATAAAACGGCCACAGAACTTTACCAAATGTTAAAAATGCAATCCTTGCCACTAGCCAACCATTACAAACTTCTAGACGTTAAATGTTTTTCCAATTTATTTCCGTACGGGGTCAACGGGCAACATGAAGACCGCCCGGTTCGATTGAATGATTTTGAATTTATCAAGTCCAGATTGATTTCAAAGTACTCGCAATTCAGATTAAACCAGCAGTATCTATTTTTTCTTTTGAATGATAATAACATTCGTCAATTAAACAGTGGAATATTTCATAAGATGAATGTAACTAATTCTCGGGAACGATATACTGCTGCTACCTACTTAAATCGATTGTCTAAAGGTGAGCTCGAAGGGAATTTAAATACCGTATTTGCAAGACTACGAAATACTGATCAATTCTGGCGCAAGCCCAGATCTGATCTTAATGCTATGATTCACGAATATGGACCAGCGACGTGGTTCCTCACGTTAAGTCGTAGTGGATTTTTGTGGTCGGATTTGATTGCTTATCTACGTAACGTTAATACTTCATTAGCGCACAAGTCGCCTAATGAATTAATTGCCGCCGATCCAGTATCTGTGGCAAGATTTATAGACAATAAATTTAAAGCCATGTTGGATTTTGTATGCGCCAAATCTAATCCAATTGGCGAAGTGTTACATTACTTTTGGAGGCGCGAATATCAAACACGAGGCACACAACACTTTCATTTATTATTATGGATAAAAGATCCGCCAATCCTTCGAACGACGCCGACAGAAGATGTTGCCAATTTTATATCGAAATACGTGACATGCCGACTTCCGGAAAAAAACGTTTCTCCGACACTGCACCGTCGTGTTACTACTCATCAAAAGCATAATCACAATAGTTATTGCATGCATACAAAAAAGTTAAACAACCGTGCTACTCGTGTTTGTCGCTTCGGTTTCCCTCGTCCTACAGCTACTACTATGGTCATTAGAGATGTTGCTGTTTCTGTAGCCGGTAGGAAACAATTAAAGTCGAAAAGCAGATTGTATGATCTCCCAAGATCTCAAGAAAAACGATTTATTAATGATTATAATCCTGCAATACTTATAGCTTGGGAGGGTAATATGGACATACAATTCGTCGGAGAGAAATCATCATTACTAACATGGTATTGCACGGAATACATTTCGAAAGCTGAAAAGAGTTACGTATCTCAAGCATTTGAGCAAATGAGCTCAACAAAGTCGTTAATATCTTGTCTTTGGAATATTGCCTTACGTATGTTGTGTAATAGAGAATGCGGTGCGCCGGAAGCTGCTGATAGTCCCTTAGGACTGTCTTTACATGGTACAGATCGGTTAACTACTATCCGATGGGTAGACGTAAATATTATAAGAAACAAAAAGTTAAAACCTTATAAAGACATACAAGCTATGGATGGTGATAGTACAGACATTTTTTTACATGACTTGGTAGACTATTACTATGCAACCAGACCTGAAGCATTAAATAAAATAAATCTATACGATTTTGCGAAACGGTACGATATAGTTAGAACTAAACCAAAGCGCGGGGTTGAGTTTTACGAGTTGGATGACGGGAAGTTTTAAAAAAAACGTGAAAGATGTTGTCTTATAAATCATTATAGGAACGATGTCAATACTTACCCAGAAAAATACTTTTTTGCCTTGCTGTTATTGTTTCAACTGTGGCGAGACATGGACGACCTTAAAAACAGTTGTGAAACCTATACTGAGTCGTTCGCTTTCATAAAATCGGAACTTGCCAACGCGCTACAGTACCATGAGCGAATCGCCGAAATTAGAGAAAATATGAACTGCGCAAAGGAGCTGATTGAAAAAAAATCACTGAAATTGAAGAGCAAGAAAAGGCCGAATATGATAATAGGATTCCTTCAGGCTGTATTCCTATTGATGCTGACGATGCTATGAAAGACTTTAAAGACCTTGGAGATCAAGAAGAGGTAACTAATGTCAGTCAAATGATTTCAGAGCTTAATGCGGATCAAAAACGTGTATTTGATAAGGTTGTTAGTACCATCAATTCTGACGATGACATTTTGAGATTGTATATTAGCGGAGAAGGCGGAACCGGTAAAAGTTTCTTAATAGAAATAATTAGATGTTGGATTAAGCAGACTGTCGGCAAAGATACAGCAATAACAGCTCCTACTGGTATAGCTGCATTCAACATTGAAGGTTTAACTGTACACAGATTGTTCCAGTTACCGGTAGAACATGGTCAGACACCAAAGTACAAGGAACTCTCTGATGCAGCTTTAAAAGTAATTCGTGACCAGTTAAAGAACGTTACTTTGATTGTAATTGATGAGGTGTCTATGATATCCAACATTACATTACTGTAAATACATCTAAGATTGACCGAAATATTTAATACATCCAATGTCGACAATGGCTGGTTTGGTAAAAGACATGTGTTGTTATTTGGTGATTTGCTTCAATTGCCACCAGTGCGGGAAGAACCAGCATTTATTAAACTGTCCACGCTGAAGACAGAGCAGTTATTGGATTCATTGGGCAGCGCCGATATTTGGACTAATTTATTCAGTTATGATGAACTAAGAATTAATATGCGACAGCGAAATGATACCGCTTATCGAGAGATGCTCTCCCGAGTTCGATTAGGTTTTGTAACTGCCGCAGATACTAATGTTCTGCTATCTAGAAAAATAACTTTCTCGTGAACAGAATTCTGTGATCGCATACAAGAATTGAGTGATTATATTAATAAATTACCACCTGACACTGTTTGTTTGCTTGCAACGCGTCATTCGTGTGATGTTCTTAATGAATGCATGCTGAACCGTATATCCTCCGAAGAAATAAAATTGATTGCTCAAGATGATGTAGAATGCGCTCTTTATAATAAGAAAAAAGCGTACCAAATACTGGCTCGTGATGAAGAGGACAGTTCCTTTACAGCTGGTCTTGCAAAGGTTATTGGTATTAAAATCGGCGCTAAAGTCATGCTTAGACGGAACATTGATGTGACCTTATGTCTTGTCAACGGTACTATCGGTGAAATTGTGTCTCTTTCTCGCTCAGTTGATACGGGTGATGTAGAAAAGGTACGAATTTGTATAACAACGGGAATAGAACATGAAATAGAACGTGTTAGTGTCGTTTCAATTAATGGATCGAGTATATGTTATACGTAAACAGTTCCCTTTATGTCTGAGCTACGGGATTACAATACATAAGAGTCAAGGTTTAAGTTTAACTAATGCTGTAATTGATGCTGGTAATTCCATATTCAGTTGTGGCCAAGTATATGTCGCTCTATCTCGCGTAACTACTCTCAAAGGGTTGCATTTGATCAATTATGATCCTCATTTGGTGAAAGCTAATGAAATGGCGGTGATTGAATATAATAGATTGAGGCAAATGTATCGTCCAGACCTTGACCAAATAAAATTTTCTAAGGAGCGTGGACAAAAAGTTAATGATGTAATTTGGGCAATACCTAAGAACGTAATTGACTGTCAACCACAAATGAACGAAACCGACGCGAGTAAAAATTGGTATATTCGTGGAATGCAAAATTTGGACGGTATCTCATGTTATGCAAACACTATTATACAATGCATATTTAATTGTAAAATTATTAAAGAAAATCTCATGAAGAGCATTACAAGAGCACTCAACAAGATCCATTAGTAATTCTCCTACGGTCGTATTTTGAAGGAACTCAGGCGTTAAATTCCCTTGGCGTAAGACAATTTTTAGGAAGACCATTTATTGACAGCATACATCAAGATGCGCCGGATTTCTTAAGAAGCATATGTGATAAATTTGAAATTGTGAAAAACACCATCGAACATACCTTAATTACAAAAATACGTTGTGATTCATGCGAATACATAACTGTCGAAGAAGAAACAAATTATTTGCTATTATTAACAATACCGACAGTAAAAAAGGCAGTAAGTCTGCAAGAAATAATCGAACATAACTTATCCCAATGGACAAGTTTTGAAGCACGCTGTGATCGTTGTAAAACTATGAACAGTATTATGAAACGCTGTGTCTCAAACACAAAACAAGTATTAATTATTCAAATTGCTGTAATGTTTACAAATGAAGATACATTACGTATTGACAAACAAAGTTATAGCATTAAGGGTGTTCCGACAAGTACCATTACGGTCTGCGGTATTAAATATAAAGTTCAAAGTGCTGTATTTCATTATGGTCCAAACATTCTTGAAGGTCATTATACAAGCATTTTAAGAAACGGTGCATCATCATGGATTCACGCCAATGATATGAAGATTGAAAAAAAAAGTTGGCCGAGAAACGCAAAAGACAGCTATGTCTTTTTCTTAGAACGAATTAAAAAGTAATGGATTTTTCTTCGTCAATATGGTATTTATTTAGGAAAGTTTGTTCGTTGTTTGTTCATCAAAGATATAATTAATATGTTAGAAAATAGTAGAAGGTCCCTCTGACCATGAGATGTTCAGAAAGACATGAAAATATGAAAGCGATGAACGTTATATGAATGCACAAAGTTGAGTGTAAGAAACTCCGCCATTGCCGGTCCCAAGCCCGGATGAGAAAGGAGGAGGGTTTTGATACAACCATAGTTTGCTATGGATTAATACGATGTGTTAAATGTGATATATTTCTCAAATTGTTCTAAGTGCGCAATCTTTCGAAAACAAATTTCTCCACCCTGGAACCCCCCCCTTGATTGCCCGGAATCTTTAGCATATAAGAATTAATAACACAAACCATAAAATTATTATTATTAATACAACTTGTCCACTCTAATAAATCTACATTTAAAACGGGACATTGAAATATTTCAATCGAATGTTTGCAAAAAGATATTAAATCCCACAAAAACACCAATAATGGTGTACAAAAAGTTGAGACAAGTACATTTACAGTAGTTGTTTTGACAACACAGTAAAATATAAAAAATAGTTCTTTAAAAATTAAAAAATATATGTTCGATCTTTGCAAAAAGTTATTAAATAAATTAAAAGTTTCTTAGGGTTCGTGGCCAAGTACATGTATATTTTGACTCACTAAGTAAAAGGTCAGTCATAGCAACATAAGAGTTATGAATTACAGTCTGATCATTTTGTAAGTCAAAGTATATTTTAAAAGTAACTTGTCTGGCCGTAATCGTCACATAATAATTGATTACACAGTTATTAGAAGTTTATTTAGCTAATTAGCCATTCAGATATTGATTTGTTCAGTATAATGGCCAGACAAGTTAGTTCGCCAGACGATTGAGTTCGATCCCCATAATCTACGCTAAGAAATTACGCGATGAGCTTTCGCACTCTCTCTTATCGAGAGGAGGCTCCGCAAGAATCATGATACCGAGTGTAAAACACAGGGGTTTGAATCTTACCCTCCGCTGCGAGAGCGCGGAGAGGCGATTCGCCCGATCCCGGTAACGAAAGTTGCAGAACGGTGAAAAGGGGTTCTACGTTCGTCATCGCTCGGTAAGCGCGGCATAGCCGTTGTTTCTACGTTTTTTTTGTCGCCTCGTCACTCGCCCTAGAAGATGCCTCGTTACGCATCGCAACATCCATCGATAATTATTCGAATCACCGTCGTACGGTTCTTTTCTCGCGGAGTGCCCTCTGGACGCATTTAACGATATTCTTTCTTTTTCTTTTGTCCATTATCCTCTCTTTTATTTTGTAACATTATTAATTCAATTTTGGCTCACAATTATATCGATTCGCAGTAATTATTAATTTTTTTTATAATTTTTCTTTGTATCACCGACCATTCGAAATTATCTCAATAGTGGAACACATAAGCAAAATGTTGAGTTGTTTGTTTTATGAATTAAACTTTCTTTCTCCTCCGTCCCCGACCCTCTCTACCAAACCTAGCATAACGAGCGAACCAGGGTATACCGCTCGCGCCTCCGTCGTTAGGGTTAATCGTGTTGTTTTTCCGGATTTTTCGCGATTAAGAAATTATGTGTTTATTGAGAGTTTTGAATATATTGACCGGTTCGTCATCTCCGATGAAAAAGGATGACTGGCGCCCAAAATCTGTTTTGTTGTTTTTGTCTCGAGTTAGTTGGGCCGGCGGAGAGCGACCGAAGTGTCGAGGGAAAAAACCCCTCACAATTGATTAATCAATAATTCATTGTTGTATGTCAACTGTTGTCCTCGTGAATCGAAGGACAAATACATATTTTGAATAAATTAATCTTTTATTTAAAAATTCAACATCTTGGTGTTTGTGTTGATTAAAACACCTGGCGACCGGAAGTTCATGTCTTTGGCACACGGACATTTTCCCTTAAAATAAAAGAACCTGCAACGTAACCGGAGCATCGAGATAAATCATCGATCGGGCGTTACCACCCGCCATGGCATCATTCACTACCCCTTACGCATAAGGGCAGTTTTACGCAGCCGGACGGGTGTACGGTTACAAGCATACTTTTTCTTGATTTTGTTACGTTCTGACGTAACTCTCTCTATTTTTTTTATTAATAATACTTTTCGCAACTCACATTTCTGCTTATTTTCTTACTATTTGAAAACCTGTTTCCCTCAAAAATAATTCCTACATTCCACGAAAATTCCAACATTATTCGTTCTCATTAAACTCATAAAAAGAATGATTTCTCTCACCAGTCGCTGAGCGATATTTCAGGAATGAATCTCCTCTGGAAAATATTTCCAATGAGATTCAAATATTCATTGTGTAAATTAAAATTAAATGGATAAAAGATGGAACATAGAATTATCCACCACGCGAGATAGATGCGGACAGAGGCTTGAATCCCCCTCGACACACGCACTACCCTCGGTGAAACAGCGAACTCCGCTGCCGACGTCGATACGGTCGACCACGGCATCGACCCACGGAGTATAGATCCGAGCTTTTACCCTGCGGGCAGACCATTAGAATTTTTCTAACTGAATACTCTAATGGGCTTCCATCGTAAAAAAGGGAACCTACATTACCTTATGTATGGAAATTAACCCTGACCATCGACATAGTTTCGGTATTTTAACACCGTACAACGTCGCAATGTATTTCTGAATATATGGGTCGCGCGACTGAGAGACAAGCATCCCCTGTATCATTTACCATTCATCATCATAATGAAATAATTTCTTCACCAACAATTCTAAAATACGTTTCATACTTCCACACGCTTTCTAACTTTTAACGATAAATGATAAAAATGATCAATTAAAATCTGTCAGCCATTTAATAAAATATAATATGAATTGAATCAAAAATAATAAAATTGTCCAGGATGATAGGGAAATTAATCGACACAATCTGTCGACAAACGCAATCAATAGATATAAATTCGAAACGACAAAACATTCAAAATCATAGAAATAAAATTTAGTATAATTTATGGATAAATACAGTCAACACCCCGAAACAGATTATAACCGAATAAAGGCCAGATAAGAAAATCACGCAGAGCCATGAGAAACCGACACGAATGAGCGGCACTAACTTATAAGATACGTTATTGCCGCAGTTAATTTCCATAATATAATATGCGACGATTGAAGGAAATGAAAAATGGTCGAAATTCGAGAGATAACGAACTAGTGAAACAGAAAACCGCATTACCAAAACTAAACATTTAGGGAAAGGACAGTCGTAAAACTTTTACGACCCACCTAGCCAAGCGCGATAGTTCGTAGTATGCAACACAAGTGTGCCCCGACGGTGACTCACAAGGGCAAACGTCTCGGCCGCCGAGCGAGAAGATGCAATCCACTCAAAAATATTTACGCACCGTGCGCAGAGAAATGGCTCCCTACGATCGGGAGAATAAAATAATAACATTTTAATTACATCAACATTTTAAGGAAGATTTTCGCTATAAGTTATAACTGTTATTTTTCCCATTATGCTTACCGATTAAGCTGGGATTAAGAACAAAGATTTACTTCCGGGATTGCGTTTTCTCGACTTATGGTGGAAAAAGATTAAGTTATTAATTATACCAAATTAATCAGAAACATTCCATTATTCTAACGGCGTTGTTATTTTTCCAGAATTATTTGCCGTTTGCGAGAAATCCATAACACTAGTGGCAACGAACATCAAATCGCGGTTTATACCAAAATATTCAGAAACAATCCACCTTCAACATAGAATAGTTATTTTTCCGATATCGCTTAATGTATGATCAGGACACGCCGCGAAAGACAGAAATTAAGCTAGTATAGGCAAGCGGAAAAGATAAAAGGGGCCCGGGCAAAGCCATGAGTTGCGTAAGCCGAGCCGCATAATGCCAAGGCTAGTTCACGGCGATAGGGGAAGATCTAGCAGGTACACCAAAAGAGGGGAATTACACAGCTCGCCCGGGCAAACGGAACAGTAGTTCCGGAATGTCCCTATAAGGAAATAAGATGATCGGACGACGCTGTTACCAGGCACATGCAATAACTGTTGCGCGGTTCTAAGGGGGGCAATGCCCAAAGACATCGGCCCAGTTATGCCACAGATACTTCGGAATATCAGGAAAATGTTATTAGCGTATAATAAAATAATTTGTACAACAGCCGAGAAGGATTGTATCCTTCAGGTATATAATATTATGACATTCAACATTTAAAAGGTGATAATGTTATTAGAATTATTGCTGGTAAAAATATATGTATTTCTCGACTCTTACCACCGGTTTCTGAATACGTACACATATAGGAGAATTTTACGAACAACAACTATTATTTTATTCTGTCTCTTGTACATTAAGAATATCAAATATTAATTATAATAATTATTTAGTTATTAGTATTAAAATCATCTTTCGTTCAAACATCCGGGATCTTCTTTTACTAGATTTTTAGAAGAAATCTCTGGTCGAAATCTCTGTTCATTTTTTTCGACAACTCATTGTACTCTCCGAAGATCGCATTCTTGTACTTTTGAATTTGCCTGAATTATTTTATTTTGAATAAATTCTGAATATTACGGCATAATTGGCTTGAAGTCCGTGTTAAACCACCCGTTCCATCGCGTCGACCATCATTGAAACTACCACCATCGCAACAAACAACGTAAGTACAATTTAATTCAATTCTTTGATATAGTTTGTAGCGTAAATTCTCTACACCGAATTTACCTACACGAGAACCCTCAACCTCGAGCCACACACGTCCCGATAATTTTCTCTTTTTTTATTTTCCCTCGCGGGATGGGCGCCAGGCGCGTAACGCGCCAGAGAAAATTCGACGAGGTTGATTAGCTAACGGCTAGCTGCAGCTTTTCGAGAACCGGAGAGGGGCTGGGTGTTCTTAACGTCGGTATTCGGAGGAATCAACAAAACAAAGTAAAATAAAATGCAACTTACAACTCAAAATATCCGGGAACCAAAATTTACCAATTTTATTTAAATATTCAACTCAGCTAAGAGAGGGAAAACCGAAGATCTCGGAGGAAACCTCTCGTCCCGGGAACCAATGAAATTTACACAATTTTTAATCGACAATTTTCCCGACGCTCGGGATCTCGCGGTCGCTCTCACGCACTCGCACACTCACACACAGATTACCGCGTCGCGCGTAGGCTCTCGTTCTCGCGTTTCACCCTTTCTCTCACACACGATAACAATCTTATTTTTCAGGGAAAACAAAGGAAAAGAAACGAATATTTCAAGATACCGGTTATTAGAAAAAGACACAAAAATCTCGCGAAAATAAATATAATACAAAAGTAATACGATTTTTTCCCCCGATTCACTCGCTCACACACTCTGGCGCACACGATAGCCTCGCGCGCACGACGGTAACGAAAAGGCGACTTCCCGTGGGATCTATCCCCGAGGTGCTTTCACGGAAAAATTATAAAAATTACTAAATTTAGAAAATATCGTCGCGGCCACGGTTTACGACCGATCGAAAGAAATGCGGGCCGCCTCGCGGCCCTGCACACGCGAATAAAACGATTTTCGCCGACCTCGGAGAAACGGCCACGTTTCCTCGAGAACCGTCGAACTCGGAGCACGCAGACAAAATATAATTATTATTTTCGCGCCGGGAGCCCACACGCGAAAAATAAATCACCCAAAACGATAAAACTAATAAAATCCGCGAACTACCGATCTCAATTTGTCCCTCGGACGAAAGAGCTCACCGATGTCTCTCTATATCCCGTCGTGAGCGATTCAGATGTTCGGCTCGCAAAAATTCTCCTCCGCGCGGTATCCGAAATATCGATCGACGATCCAACTCGCTCCAGAACTCAACGGGAAGTGCCTCGAGTAACGTCTCTCTCACGCTCTTGTTAGCGACACCCCTACCTAATCGCGACGATTTCCGAAATCCGCGAACGCTCGGCCCTTTTCGGAAATTTGAATATTCGCACGCTCTCTCTCTCGACGCCGTAGCGCTGACCGACGCGCGAGAGCGAGACAGATGATATTGTCTCCGCGCTACTCAGTCCCCGCGTTCGAGAACCAATGCAGATGATTTTCTTTCTCATCTTCCTCTGTCGCTCGCAACAATTCGAGAGCGGCGATTTAAAAGGCGGCGACGCTGGGAAAAAGCGGTGTTCCTTTCCCTCGATGTTTTCTTATCGTCTAAACAACGATAGGCTTCGGGGTAGAGGCTTCTCGTCGATCGATCTCCGTACGATACGAGTACCTCTGCCGTCGTTGACTCGTCGACGGTAGCGATGCCGAAGATTCTCGATGAAAATCGATGACAATCGATGTTTCGTTTTCCTCGCTGTCCGGTCGCGGCTCGCTCTCTTTCGCCCGAGGCGCGGGAACATGTAATAATTTTATAAAAATAATTAAAAATAATTCTAATTTTCTAATTGGCCCTGAGGAATCGCCTCGTGAGTGTCGGAGCGAGTCGGGAATAACGGGCTCGATTTTTGCCACGTTACAAGTTACAAGTGGAAATGTGTGCAATATCCTCTGTTACTCGAACTCCTCAATAATTCGCCTTGCCGTCGCCAGACATCATTTTACATCACTCATCGAAACATTATTCAGTTTAAAAATCAACAACATATATATTGCAGTGAAATAATTCCTCATAATTCAAATCATCGACGAATCGTCAATTTAATTACGCAACAGATAATGAAATTTTATAATACCTCTAAGACAAGTCAACGAATAGCATTCCAAGCCCTATCCTTAGTAAATTTCCTCACGGTTAGACTAAAAAATGGGCAGTTGCGCCGATAATTGATGCCAGGAGTGGTAAAGGAGGGAGAGATCTCTCTTGACCAGCGCGTATTCAATCGTACTCGACGCAACCTCGCGTTAAAAATTCGGGTGAAAGAAAAACACCGACGTTTTTGACGTGACAATTTTTTAAAATAATCCTACTTGGCTTTTTTTATTCAAACATTTTTTGAATAAACCACATTCATGGTACTTGGCAGCGTTTTTTTAACTTTTTTTCGCAAAAAATATTATTGTACGGCTACGTTAATATAAACTGCAACCTTACATAACCTTGACTGGAAACTGGGATTTACGCAGTTCCCCATGTAATCTCACTCAAAAACCCCTTAACTACGTCGCCGCGCAATTCACTACAAAGCCACGCTCTCCTTTCTAAACCCCAGTTCGTATAACAATAGTTTGGAATTCTGTATAAACAAATTGCATTCGAATATTATTGTACGGCTACGTTAATACAAACTGCAATCTTATATAACCTTGACTGGAAACTGGGATTTATGCGGTTCACCACATAATCTCACTCAAAACCCCTTTCCTATGTCGCTGCGCAGTTCGCTGCAAAGCCACGCTCTCCCGTCTAAAACCCCGGTTCGTATAACGACAATTGGGAATTCTATTTTAACAAATTACATTCGAATATTATTGTACGGCTACGTTAATACAAACTGCAACCTTATATAACCTTGACGGGAAACTGGGATTTACGCGGTTCGCCACGTAATCTCACTCAAAAACCCCTTTCCTACGTCGCCGCGCAGTTCACTGCAAAGCCACGCTCTCCTGTCTAAACCCCAGTTTGTATAACGATAGTTTGGAATTCTGTATTTCTTTGCAAGATTCGAACTCACGTCGTTTAATTTTTTGTTCTATTGTTATTTTATGATAATCGTTTCCTATGGACACACAAAGATTACAGGCAAAAAAAATAACAATTCTCAAGGACCGCACGAACATTACGTAGTCCCAAGAGAAACCCGACGACACAAACAATCTTCAGGATGCAATAAATAAAATATTGCATCTAAATCTAAAATTATACGTTAGAATCAATCGACTTCTCAACCAGGTACATACATACAAAAAAGCCACATAAATCGATGGTCACATTTTCTATAGATTCAAGAAGTAATTAATTTTCGAGAAACTATACTTCTATGAAAATTCGAAACACAACTCAGATTATTGCGCGGCATACATCACACCATACAAACATTTATCTTTGGTGCCAGATATAACACTCGTACTGAAAAGATAAATAGTTGAAGCACAAATCACAAATGTGCAAAAAGAAAATAAAAATTATATACCGCAATAACGACGGTGACGGACTGTCAGAAACAAGCCTTTTCCCTTTGACCAGAAACACCCTTTCTACCGTTTAAACGATATTAAATTATTTGATAGAATGTACAGATAAAGACACAAGGAATTCAGACTCTTGAATAAAATAAAAATATATAATAATAATAATAATAAATTCCTAAAGCAAAAAAAAAATCGGGACGTCGAAATACAATCCGCTCAAAAACCACAGGCGGAAATATCGTAGGAAAAATGCATAAAACTATTCATGAAGTAGATCAAATAAAGGAAATAGCGACACGAGAAGATAATACGCAACATGATATTAGAATTCCTTTTGAGTCCAATGATAAACACAATTCCGATAATGAAAGTATTACAGCCATTCTAGAACATCTCTCAATAAAAATTGACAAGGTCTCAGGCATTGAAAAATCCTCCTCACGTTCACATTAAGGTTGGCAAGACAATGGAAACTTGGGAGATTCCGATAAAGATACAGAACAACAGGAAAAAGAAGTCGAAAAATTGCTTACGGAAAAATGTACTCGCGATGAAAATCATAATTCAGACGACTCAGATGATATTGATAATTCAATAATCAAGAAACAAGAAAGTCACAACATCCTCGGTACGGTAAAAATTTGCCAACTGTACGAAGCCCGGGCATGTCGCTACTGCGTGCAGAAACGTAACATGTATTATGTGCGGTCAACGAGGCCACAACGAGGCCATCCACATATTAGGATGGAATGATGATCGGCAAGATTCAATGTCCGACATGTTACGGGTATGGGATAGTAGACTTTTCGTATCGCCATTCTTTTCCGATCACCCCTTCGCAATATAGAGGCATTCGAGCGCCACAGAAATCTCATTCTCGACACAAAAATGTTATTCTGTGTCAAATCTGTAAACGAACAGGACATGGATGCCCATTCCGTCACATACAAGCTCAAGGTTCGGAACAAACTTTTGTTAACAAAACCAAATATCGGAACAAAATTTGTAAGTATTGCAAACAACTCGGTCACTTCATAAAAGAATGCCCTAAAAAACAGGCAAACGATCCAAGTGATAAAAACTCATCAGAGATCGCGAACGATCTCTCGGTTGAAGAGGCGGCACGATCTGTTCAAACTTCGCGTCCAATTCACACCATCTCTGTAGTGAAGGAAACCAAGCCCGAATAATGGAATGCGTAGAATCGAACTGCATATAGACAATAGTTTCATGACAAAGAAATTGGAAGGAAATAGCCGTATTTGGAGTAGGGACTATGGAAAATCATAAAAAGGCAAAGTCCCATATCTGACGGATAATCCCCGGTAGTCCCCAGTAGGTCCCGTATCATAAAAACATAAATACCGATGGTAAAAGAAGAAAAATATATAAGTAATAGGAAACAAGCGCCTCAGTGTCCTGCGGGGGCAGAGGCTCTTGATGGTGGGCTCCGCCCCCCAAACCCCCGGAAAAATGTCCCTACAGGAGATTTTTTAAGGCACTCACAGGGGTACACGTCGCGCTACGCGCTCCATTGTAAACTGAATATTAATTACCATATTTTAAACTCAACGTAAAAAATGTGTGCTCTAGTTTGTGACCAAAAAATAAAAGACCGCTATTTCGCAACCAGATGGCCGTTTTGGTCAATTGACGGTCATGTCAGACCGTCACACGACGCAAATTAAAATGGATGTCAACTTTATGTAGAGAAATAAGTGAAAATAAAGTGACGTCAGAAGACCATCAAACAACTGTACATTTTTTTTGTCATTTGACCAATCGACAAAATGACCGTCATTTCGCATCGCTAATTTCGATAAAAACTACGAAATATTCGTCGATCGACGAATTGTACGCTTCAAAAAATATCGAAGTTCTTTGCGTGAACGTTATTTTTTTTTGTTCAGATAGGTATATACTAAAACGTTTAAAAAAAAAGAAGGGTGTTTGGAGAAATTCGAGGTAAAATTTAGATATTTTTTTATTTCGAAGAAATTTTGAAGAAATCTGAAAAAATCCAATTGCAGCTATCCAATACTTTAGTCAAACCCGAACAAAAATTGAAAAAAGATTTGGATTTTTTTTTTTTTTCAAATAAAAAAAAATGTCCCGCCACAAAGTATCAGCGTCGCAGCGTGCGCATCTGTATGTCGTCTGCTCTGAAATTGTCGTCGACTTTCAACGTTTGACAGATAGAATAAAATCGAAAAAAAAATATAGTCGGGAGTTTTTGTTTCAATTTTAATCGGTAAATTGTAATTATACTGAATATTGAATTAATTTCTGTTGTGAATTGATAAGCAAGTTTTTATGTGCAAACGTGGAATTCATACTTTTGTTACAAATAGAATAATATATTGTATGATATTGTGAATAATGTTGGTCATATAACATATTATTTACGAAATAAAATAAGGAAATGTTTGTGTATTCCTATATGATATTCGGTATTTCACTTTTCGCCATCGACAGTTTTTTTTATAATATGAATAATTATTTTTTAGAAATTAAAAATACCCTAACCTTTAAATGAATGGCTAATCAGAACGAAATTCTTTTTATTTAAAAAAAAATAAAAAGATGACGTCGGAATGATTCCAAATTTGCTGTGCATTGTGCTTTTGATACAATAAAATAATACTGCCGAAGAGAAGAACATTGGTTAGTAGGATTTCTAGTTGGAGCGCCGTACGGACATCTGACGTGAGAAAAATATTTTTTTTATGGAAAATTCTGAAGAAAAAATAGTTAGAGATGTTGGATTGTCTTCAAATTTGCTGTGCATAGTGCTTTTCATGAAACAAAATGATGCTGTGAAGGAGAAAAAAATCTGTTCGCAAAGTTAGTTTTTACAGCACCGTACGGACATCTGACGTGAGAAAAATATTTTTTTATGGAAAATTCTGAAGAAAAACAGTTAGAGATGTCGGATTGTCTTCAAATTTGCTGTGCATAGTGCTTTTTATACAATGAAATAATGGTGCGAAGGAGAAAAAAATTGGTTCGCAGAGTTCATTATGACGAACACCGATGATGATTGGTGTTATGATGGCACGGTACGGACATTTGACGGAGGAAAAATCTAAGTTTTGAGCAATAATTTGTTTGAAAACATACTTAAAGGTCTCTAATTGATTTAAAAAATCATGTGCATACTTACGATAATGTGGTGAAACAATTCTGCGAAGATGAGCAAAATTGGTTCGTAGGATCCAAAGTTACAGCGCCGTACGGACGTCTAAGAAGAAAAATCTTGTGAAAAACCTATTTCTAGTGAACAGCAAGCAAAAAAAAATATTTCTAGCTATCGCAGTCACTGAAAAGTGACTACGCATGATGTTGGAGATACACTGAAGTTAATGCTAAAAAATTAACATTTTTTGGAGCATGCGCTGCGAAGTAACACCATCGACAGCTGTGCAAACAGGCCTCAAAGGTCATTGTAATAGGCACTCTCTGCCTATTCTTATAGTGAGTGCCTAAAAATGGTAAAATCATTGAAAAATAAAACGAAGAAAAAAATATAGTTACTTTTGCAGGAAATATAAATAATAAATTAAGAAGCAATCTATAGACGAAAAAGAAAATAAAAAATAATAATAAAAATAAAAATATATATTTTTGAAATAGTACAGAAAGGAGAAAATAGAAAACCCAGGAAAAGAAAAATCGGAAAAACAGTATTAAAAAAAAAGGGAGAAAAATTCTTTGTAATAAAAAAAAATGTATTGTAGTATTCAGTGACAGCAATGATAATTGTTTCTCAAATACCGACATCGAGATCAAGAATACCTGATTGATGCGCGTTTTTCACTGATATATTTTTTTTGAGTATATCTAAACTCAACACTCAGTAACTATACCACGATTCCAGAACATCAATTGTTGTAACATTTATCTCATACTATCAGTACAACTATCAAACTTAAATAATTCAGTTAACCGTTAAATATTACGAAAATTAGATTCATGCAGAAATATATGTTTCAACAAAAAAAAAAAACTTCATAATCTTTTAAATTCAAGATTTATCATTGGAATACATTGCTGAACTGAAAAAAAAAATGTCGATAAATTCAATTTCAGGTCCTTTTTATTTGCTTATGATGGCCAGAGGGACCGATTCGCAATCGACAGAACTCCTGGGTTCAATTCCCAGCAGAGCGTACCTATCAGTATTTAAAAAAAAAGAATCGATTAGTATTTAAAGAAAAATGATATTGAGGACAAGAAAAGAATTGTACCAAATTTCGGAAAATTTGAACGTCCAATGGAAAATCTCATAGATTCACGGGATCTCTCTATCAAATCAACTCTGGGAGACTTGGATAGAAGAATCAAAGAAATTTACTATACAAAAATATCAATAAAAAAAATAACGAACAAATTACTTTTGGTACAATGTGGTAAAAGGAAAAAACATTTATCACTCAAATGCGATTACTATCAGTACTGATGGAAATTCCGTTTCCCTTTCCATTTACCCGCCTAATACAAACATATTCTACTAACAATATAGATTTAATATGAAAAAAAACCTAATAATATATCTCTTTTCCTTGATTTATAGTTAGTTCAGCACTCGCTTTCAACCAATTATCCGTATGGTCATTGCCTGCCTTTACTGGCGCGTGATACCTGGAATCTTCGTATTTTTGGCATGGACGGGGATTCCTGATGAACTATGCGATGTAAACCTCCTCTACAACGACAGTCTGTCGAATTGGGTCGCACAAACTACAGATTTGTGCTCTTGCACAAATCCTCATCCTCGCCCTTCATCTTCCTACCTGAAGGACGACTCTCCCTCACAACAACCAGTATTACTGACATTGTCAATCTCGAATTAAAAAAAAAGTTGCATTAGCCCCTGGTCCACACACACATAGTCACAACTGAAATCCTCAGAAGACGAAGACACCACGTCTACAATGTCGACGGGATGTCGTCCCAACATGTGAACAAATCCACTATATCACATTTGTTAGCGAAACCACGAATAAACAAGAAAGAAGAAGAGGGCATCACGACTAGTACAACAACGAAGATTCGGATAGTATTACAACATAACAAGGATTCGTGTGTATTAATTTTCACTGCACAAACCCAGCGAATCCAGAAAATAATTTTACTATTTTTTATTCGGAATGAGCTTGCCAAAATAATCACTAGTATTAAATGTTATTATTATTTCATTAAATAGCACTAACTATCTATTTAAAAAAAAAAACCAGAACGCTAAGAAAAAAAAAACAAAAAAAAAGGGGGTAATGATTCTGTATGCATGGACGCACAAAATTTTTACGTGGGAATATCTTCAGTTTTTTTTCACTTCAGGATCGTAATTAAGGTTTTATTGTTTAGCATAATTTATTATAAATAGCCGTAGTTTTGAGTCTCGGTGCAGATGTTTTCCCATCACCAAGTTAAAAGCAAAAGTGTTATGCTTCATGTAATCTGGTAACGAATCATTTGCCAAATACTACGCGGGTACGCTGCAAGCTAATTCACTAGAACCAATTGTTAATTACAATTGCTATAAACAAAAGCACAAAGCATTATTCAGTTACATAAATATAAACACGATAACGGGAAACGACAGCGTTTATGAAAACACTACCCTTGATTCAATTCAGAACCTTGTCGAGAGTCATAAAATCCATTGGCAAAGACAGATAATTACAATTCACTAAACATATCATAAGGAAAGAAAATTTAAGGTATCGATTGTTAGGCTTCCCCGAACAATCATTTAAGGGGAAAGGTGTTACGTCCTGACGTAACTCTCGTTATTTTTCTCACAATCTTATTTCTCTGCTTATCTTGCTACTATCCTGCGAAACTGTTCATTTTTTAAATAATTTATACATTTCACGAATTTCAATCATCAATTCTCTCATCAAAATCATAAAAAGAATGATTTCTCTCGACAATCGTTGAACAGTATTTTAGAACTTAATCTGTTCCGGAAAATATTTCCAATGAGATTCAAGTATTTGTCATGTAAATTTAAAGTAAAAAGGTAAAAGATGGAAGATAAAATTATCTACCATACGAGATAGATGCGGGCAGAGGACTGAATTCCCCTCGACACACGTGTTGTACCCCGAATATCTCAGGTATTACCGAATGGTGGATTGTGCAATAATACAAGTAGAAGTATGCAGGCGACACGTGAGGCGCGATCGCCGAAACCGAACGCCTCGCGAGCGATTGAGCAATCGACGCACCGAGCGCGCGACGCTCAATCGCGGTCAAGTAATGCAGCGCGTCAGCAGTTAACGTAACGCGGAGACTCCAAATTCTCGGACAGAATCCGGAGCGATAAATAATAAACAACAGGCAACGAAAAGCGGAAATTGTCGCAATATATCCGGTGGTCGCATTATTACCGATTATCGCAATAATGCTTCGTCTTTAAAATTATGTTGACACGCTCGCTCCGTATATATCGATACGAGCGCGAGCATCAAACAGTCTGGTATTGACTCGTGATACAAGGGGTCCGAATTGACTCCTGAAACTGTGCGTCTGGTCCAAAGGATTCGGGCAAGCTATCCAAGTTACAAGTATTGAACGTGATAGCGGGTCGAACCCGAGTACTATCGAAGAGTGAGTTATATTGTGTGAAATAGAGAATCATTCAGTAAGCGATACTGAATTAGAGTTATATTGTAAAGTGAAATAGAGAATCGTTCAGTAAGCCATACTGAATTAGAGTTATATTGTAAAGTGAAATAGCGAATTGTTCAGTAAGCGATACTGAATTACAGATTGTATTTGATTGTCAAACTTTTCTACTGTTTTTCTTCTTTAATAAATATCATCTCGGTCTACGTTCAGTGTTTCTCACTGGAGTTCCAACTCCTAACTGGTATAATCCCTTTTATTATTTCGGGTTAAAATCCCAACCTTCGAGCACGGAGTGATCAACCGCGTTTCGGGGGTACAACACACGCACTACCCTCGGTGAAACAGCGAACTCCGCTGCCGACGTCGATACGGTCGACTACGGCATCGACCCAAGGGGTATAGATCCAAGCTTTTACCTTGCGGCTAGACTATTAGAGTTTTTCTAGCCGAACGACAAACTTGCTTCCATCGTGAAAAAGGGAACGTACATTAACCAGTTTCGAAACATATAGTTTCGGTTTCTGGATATATGAGTCAGGCGATTGAGAGTCGAAACATTCTTTGTATCATTTCATCAATCATCATTATAATATAATAATGTTTTCGCCAACAATTCTAAAAATACGTTTTCATATTCCCACACGCTTTCTAACATTTAACAATAAATAATTAAAATGATCAATTAAAAATTCGTAAACTGTTTCCTAAAATACAGTAGGAATTGAATCAAAAATAGTAAAATTATTCAAGATCATAGAAATAATAATCGATACAAACAAACGATAAGTGCCGCTAACTTCATAAAACGCACTATAGTTACAATTAATTTCCCACAATACAATACGCAACGGATGAAGAATAGTGGAGATAGTCGAAATTAAAGCAATAACAAACTAGTAAAACGGAAAAAATTATCTTGCCAAAGCTAAACATTCAAAGAAAGACAGTCGTAAATCACCTTCGAACAGCCGGACCGACTTGCGGTAGCGCAGTATGCAACACAAGTGACATCCAACAGTGACTCACAAGGGCGAGGCCTCTCAACCACCGAGCGGGAAGATGCAATTCACTCTAAAAGAATTACGTACCGCGCGCAAAGAAATGGCTCCCTACGGGCGGGGGAATAAAATAATAATATTCTAATTACATCAACTTATTAAGGAATATTTCCTCTATAACATAGAACCATTATTTTCTCAATAATGCTTACCGTTTAAGCTGGAATCGAGAACAATGATCTACTTCCGAGATAAAAAAACGTGTTAAAGAATTGTGTCTCCCCTACTCAGGGTGTAAAATTATGAATCGACAATTATGTTAAATTATTTAGAAACATTCCATTATTCTGTCGCCGTTATTATTTTTCCAAAATTATTTACCGTTTAGGGAAAATTCATAACGCAAGTAGCGGCAAAATATATGTAGACTAGAGGTTCCCCGGGCTCGCGTGCTACGCGCGCTCGCTGTTCAATTGTTTCATAGACATCCCCGGAATTATATAAATATTCATTTGTTAAATTGGGTAAGTATCTTTAACCATATGAAAATCATAAGAGAATTCTGACCGACAGCGATGGATGCGCGGTCGGTGTGTGGCTCCGGCGATCACCCAAGTCAAGCAATACTGTCTGCGGGCAGTACTTGGATGGGTGACCGCTTAGCCACGCACTGGCTGGCGCATCAATCGTTGACCGGGAGGTCAGTTTTTCTGAAACTTCGTTGTCCACACTTAAGTAAATACTTTCGTGTGTACACCGAAGAATCAGGAGAACATGACCGACTGTACCGGCACGGGTTTTCCGCGGTTTCCCCGTGTCCATGGCAAATGCGGTACAGTGCAGCTAAATTGGCTGCGGACGGACCGGAAGTTAGGTAGCTTAGCAAAGTGCGGGTAGGGAGTGATAGGGGGTATCGGGAAGGGCCGTAAAACCCGAAAGGGATACGCTGGTAGACTCAAAAATCTAATCTAAAAATCATAAGAGAATTCTGTATATAAATAAGAATGGCCGTTTTATGAATTTAAAAAGTCCATATCTTGTAGATACACAAACTCTTTAGATTATCATTTCCACACCACTTTGAAGTAGATAATACGGCGCTTTTTTTTTATTTGATTATTTCGACATTTGGTTGAAGATTAAATTCATCGTTCAAACGTTATTTTGAATTTAAATTATAACCGAATTGTTGATTAATCAAATACAAGTTTGTCCCCAGTAGGCCTAATCAACTTGTAAATAATAATATCGTAATAATAATTCATCATTAGCACGAATATTATTTAGTTTTTATTAAGGAAAAATTTGTTAATTAAAAACTTCATTCCACACAACATTGTTGATTTCATCAATATCTTCTGAATCGTGTTCAATGAATAATTGATTCGGGTCTTTACATCTCAACGATGCTACATATAATTGCCCATGTGCGAATAAAGGTCTCCGGAAATATATTCCAACTTTTTGAAAAAGTTGACCTTGACATTTATTAATGGTTATTGCAAATGCTAGAACGATCGGAAATTGACTGCGATATAAAATGAATGGTAAGGAAGAAAATTCCCCAGTATCTGATATCTCCCAAGACTACCTTTTTTTTCACCCAAATTCACCCGTGAATAATATCCAAAGAAAAAAATTACTTTCGAAATAAAAGTTCGGTTATGTTCGAACAATCACTAACAAAATTAGAACAAAAAAAAATAGAAGTTGGCCGCGATCTCGGAACATTACTGCGTCTTTCGATGAACTTCACGGAATATCCACAGATGTTTTGTCATGCACAGAAAACACAGAAAAAAATTAATATTGAGAAATTCGCGACGGCACCACTCGAAAACTTTTGAACGGGACCGAGCGTTGTAAACAAACGGTGTAATCGTGGTCGAAAACTCGACGTGCAGCTGCTGACACACGGACGAGGCGCTCAGGGATTACTACCACATATGCGTCAGCCAACCGCTGTCAAGAATTTTGCTTGCTGTGTGAACGGCTAGCGTAACCCATGTGCAAATAACTTCACAGTGGTTACAAGGAGAAACTTCACGGCGGTAACACATAACATAACACTGAAACTCTACGAAAAATCTTGAGAAACGAAAAAACGCTTATTATAATATCTTAACATGGGCTGAACGGACTTAATCGCGGTTGGGCTCGTTTGAAAGCTGATATCGAAAATACATCATAGAAGTCTTGTTAAAACTTCGATCCGACGCTTAGGTTTTAAGAACGATTAAAAATGCGGCCCACTTCCGGCATTTTGGCGTGGACTTACACGGTAGCGTCTCGACTCTGACATTTTTTTTTTTAAGTACTTGGCGTCGAGACGCTACCGCGTCTCTTGATGATTCTCGGAATAAACGCAAATTTACCTTTTTGGGTTCCAATTATTATTTCTACTTTAATATTAAATTTGAATAACCCAATGACTTTGATTCTTGTTACGTTCCATAATCCATCATTTATACTTAAATTTCAGATGGGCAAAACAATTGCACCAACTTTTAATCTTAATTTATGAATTGGTAGTCCCGGAAATTCTAAAGAATTCAAATGTTCTATTGGATAATTTAGATCGACGTCATTATCGGCTTGATCAACTCCTTTATGTTTTGTATAGTCAATACTGTAATATATTTTTTCTGTATCGTTTAATTTTTTAAAATATTTTATCACATAATTGATAAACATCCTCGTTATGGCAAGACAATATAGCACGATTTGATAGATCATCACTCTGGTTAATTGTAGTTCCGTATATCATCGGACAAATATCATTCGTTTTCCAATTTTCGGATATTTGTAATGATTTTATAAGACCGCTGCCAATTTCCAATAAAACTGTCAAAAAACAATGATCACATGTACGCATGTTTTTTTCTACTTTCATAATTTTAAACTGATGCCACATGTTAGAAAATTTTATCGTTTCGTTGACGATAGCATATTTTGTTGCATTTTTTACAACCGGCCGAATTTTTCGAGAATCTTCACCCAGTATAATCGATTTGCTTGCAAATGGAAGATGTTTAACGTTACAACATTCACGGAGAGTTTTATCGACAATTTCTAACGCTTTTTTGGTATCATTGATGCCTCGTCCCAAATAACGACATCACATTCCCTCAATCTTTTTTTATCTGAATTTAACTTCAAAAATTAAGTTTCGATACTCGTTACGTCCAATGGTAGTCTAAAAGTTCTATGACTTGTCATTCCTCTTGGCAATAATATCGGTGCGATACCCGTCCGTGCTATTGATAATACTTTATTTCCGATTCCTAAGAAATAATGATTTAGAGCTGTGTATAAAAATGTTTTTCCTGTACCTCCAGGACCGTTAATGTAAATCATTTTTTTATTATCTTTTTTGATTATATAATCGAAAATAAATCTTTGATCGTCGTTTAATTGAGCAATCATTTTTTTAGATTTATCTTTACGAAACATCATAATTTCTTTTTCAATATTTAAGTCAATTAGATTTTCATCTGGTTCGGGTAGCCGAAAATCTGAATATTTCCTGTTTCCTAATTAAAAATTTTGATTTATTTCTTATAATGGTCTATTTTCATTATTACCGAGAAATCCTTCACAAAAATATTCTTCAAGTTTATCCCCAATTTGTCGCGAAAATACAAAATTATCCGAAATAATAAACCACGCGAAGAATTTACGCAACTCGTTTGGCATCATATTTGTACATGCTTCTTCGAAAATCTGGAAAATTTCAGTGTCACATTCAACCAATCCCATTGCAATTGCTACTTCTTTGAAAGTATTGTAAGTTTTAATTTAATACTTTTTTAAATTATTGAAATTCGTCGCTCCTTTTACACGATTTAATATTAATTTTAAATGAAATCGTTCAACGTCCTTTGGACTTACACTTACGATTCGACCAATTGCTATAGACCTCTTTTTATCGATATTATAAAAATGTCTCATCACCGCCGCAACTTTTCACCAAACGGCGCCGCCGCCGCTTTTTTTTGTATTTTTACTTAGACAGTCCCCGCTAAAGGTACTTAGAATATTTCGGGCCGGCGCTACCGTCTTCAAGAATAGAGGGGGGAGAGGCTGAAATATTCATAATCCCCCTTAGAGGGACAGAATATTTTTCTTTTTCGGGCTTATGACCGCCTCGATTCTTGTACATGGCGGCGGCGGCGGCGGAGACAGCGGCGAGATGTTTTTATATATATTGTAACGAATATCAGATAATAAACCTTCTTTATCGACCGTTTATGCGGGAACACGGGAATGAGAATAGATCCGCTCGTGCGAATCTGACAATTGACGAACGGACTTCACGTAGCTTCACGACGATCGTAGTCTTTTTAACAGTCTTGACCGAGACCTCAATACGAACGGACGTATTACGTGTTATCATAAATCACGATATTTGCAATCCGCTTTCAATAAACGTTAATCGCATCCTTTCGTAACCCATCGGTGTCCTTTTTCATTCGCGTAATCGTAACAATATATAGAGATATATATTGTGACGTGGATTTTTCGCTCACGTCACAAAGCCCGTAAAATAGAAGGGCGTAAGAGACGGCACGGCACAACGGTCAGCGTTCTGGCTCTCGGTAGAGTCCCTCTCGGCAATTCAACAGGGCATTAGGTAGCTTTTCGAATTTTATTTTGACTATTTTGATTTTTCTTTCCGGTAAACGAGCGATCGTCTTATCGCGTATTCCTCGAGAACGTCGTTATCGCCGGAATCTACGCTGCCGACGAGAACGAGAGCGTCATCACCGTCTCGACATTGGCAAAGTCAACGGCGAGTCCACGCCAGCTACGCTCTCGCGGACAGCATTGGTCGTCGGTGAGAGAGTCGAGAGCCGTACCAGCGCTACGGCCTCGCAGCAGCAACGGAGAGCGCGTTGCCGAGCTACCGCGCGCTCCAAAAGTAACTCGGAGGTTCGTGGCTCCGAATATCGATCTCGCGATAGCGGGCGAAGGACCGACTCGAAGCCTCACCCCTCGCTGTACTTCTACAGCGTTATCCTCCGGAAAGGAATCACAGCTTTGCAACATCCTTCTCCGGAGAAGAAATGGTATTCCGCCTCATCTGGACCCCAGCTGCAACAGCATCGCTCTCGTCGTGAATCGTCAACCAGCGATCACGGCAGATTTATCGATATCGCGCGCTCTCGATATTTAATTTGCGCGCGAGGCGTTAACGGAGCGTCTCCCGAAATTCGGCTACGGGGCCAGACGTTAGAGTAGACAGGGGTGGGGGTCGGTGTCCGTTTCCGCGAAATCGCGAATCATTTCGAGGACTCTAGCGTTAACCACCGAAGAAGCAGGACGTTGCTCCCGTTGCCGACCGTGCTGTCAAGCGAGAACCGACGCCTACCACCCGCGATTTCGAAAACTCTACGAGGAATTTCCCGAGGGGCTTCGTTTACGGCATATATTAACCGGTAAGGCTGTCGTTCGTTTCCGGACAGGCTTTTGTTTCAGTTTCGTAACATCTTAGTTTTGGGCAAAAAAGATCCCGAGCGATATTGCCGGGCGGTACGTTATCGTGCATGGCAATCAATGTTCTGTGTGCAATCCGCGAATCAAAAAGCTAGCGCCGGTGTATCGTAATTTTATTTTATTTATTGAGAATCGCAAGAATCGCCGAGAGGGATTCAATTAGCTTTTATTTATTCTGTGTTTCATAAAATTGCGTTACGCGCGAGAGTCCATAGTTTAAGTTAGTTAATAATCCGGGAAAAATCGCGAACGCTCTCGAGAACCGTGGTACAAATTTTTTCCGGCATTTTGGCTTAATCGCGAAGCACGCGCCTGTTATATTTTTCTTTCAACTCTTTTCTGACTTTTTCTCTTATTCTTGTGTGACTTCATTTATCCAACTTTCTTTAATTTTGTATAATTTTATTCCTTTGACTTCGGAGTATTTTTTTTTGGTGACCATCTTTCTTTGTAATTCTGTGAAGACGAGGCGCGCGTCTTTTCTTCGCTTCTAACGGTCTTCAATATTTTCGCTCTCGAGAGTTCGCGTATTGGAAAGGTCGGATCGACCTCTATTTATTTGCTGCGCGAACGCGCTCCGTAAACCGAAAACCGCTACCGAGAACAAAGATTCAATTTTGACACGTCGAAGAATTATTGTATTGCATCTTTTTGGCTACCGAGATTTGTGTTAAAAATAAAGAAATTGTTAAATTCGATGGTCCGAATTTAGAGTGTTGGTTCCTTCGCATTTGACACCTGAACCACCCCCTCTACCATTTCCCTCATGGCTGCTTGCTAGCCGAGCGAATATCTCGCTCTCGGATTTCCTCGATACAAATTTGTATCGAGAGTTTTGCTCTCGATACTCGCGCCCTAAAGGAACTCCTCCGGCCTTGCGGGATACCGTTTGCTCGCGGGAATTCGCGTGACAATATATTTAACAGCCATTATGGAAGCGCAATATTCAACATTTACGTGACATTTATATTTTTGAAGAATTTCTGGATTATATGGGACTACCATTGAATTATCGACTGATTCTAAGTCTCTATTTATTTTTCTATTATATACATGTCCGACATTACGGTTATCTTTATGTTTATAATTGGGAAACCCATTTTTTTCAAATTCTGTAAAATCGTGAAACTCCTTTGGGAATTTTGTTGAGCATGTATTTTTTTCTTTATCGTAGCATGGAGAATAATCGGTATGAGGTCCATGTAACATATTCTTGATAACTAATTCTTGTAATTCATTATTTATGTTAGAAATTTCAGCACGGATATATTTATCAATGATCCCGATCGGAGGAACAATGGCGGAGTAGACGCGTAGCATTTACGGTGTGATAAATCATTTATTAAAAGGAGTCCCAAAAGCTAAAATTTATATAGATGCATCACAAGAAAAAATTTTAGAATCGAAGACCAGAGACAGTAATTAATCACCATGCTCCTGACGACGGCTGGGCCATCATCGGCGTAAACCAACTAACGCGACTGGTGGAGGTTAACAACGTGCTGTTCTAAGATACCGATATGAGCGACAATACAACTCGAGGCAACTTCGGTGACTTTGGCAACGCCGGTCTCGCGAAGTTCCTTCTGGCACCCACAGAGGGACCTACCAACCGGCCCGTCGAAGGATTGAGCACCACTAACGCCATAGCGGCAAGCGGAGAGTCAGGAAAACCTTCCCAGGGGCCCGCGAGTGCGGCGCATGCGCTTAGCATCGAGGCGCCAATATTCGAACCAACCGACCAGGCAGAGATTTCCCTAACGCCGTCACAATCGCCGACTCCGGCGGGAAAGAAGTCGAGGGGTCGTCCACGGCTCAGCGACAGGGAGAGGAGGAACTCGGAAAGCTCACTAAAGGATTTCTTTAAGATGAAGAGAGCAAGGGCCGAAGATGATGCTGATCGAGATCTGACCGACCTGCCATCGCCTAGGAACAGCCCGTCGAACAAAATGCCTCGCGCAGGCCCCGAAGTGGAGGAGAATAGGGTAGCTGAGGCCTTACAAACAGCTAAAAACTCTGAATTATCCTTGCAGGACCTGCTCTCGCAAATGGAGATCTGGCGATGCGAGGACAAACTCGAGCTGTCTGCTTTAAAACACTATTTAATGACAGAAATCGCAGTGGCAAGGGACACTAGTAACGCATATCCAAAGCATAGCCACTGAGCTCAAGGCCGAGAATGCCGCATTGAGAGGAGCCCTGGAGATTGTTAAATCGAGAGTCGACAAATTGAAAAGTATGAGCGCAGCAAATTCTCTGGGAATCGCTACGAAAAACGCCGCAGTGCCTGCCATTGATCAGAGTGACATGGAGAAGAGAATAATCAACGCAAGTCTAAACGAACTGGATAGACAAACTAGAAAAGATAACAGTATAATAAGGGGTTTGAAAGCTACGTCGGCCACCGTATTGGATGGGGTAGAAAATTTTCTCACCGAAAAGTTCAATAGCACCGGAAGTGTCGCAGGAGCCTCACTAATTGGAGCGAAAAGAGACTTGATCAGGGCTAAGCTAAAATCCTGGGACATCAAGAAAACGATCATGACGAATAAGAGCAACAAACTCGCATCCACGTCAATCTACGTGAATCACGACTTGACCAAGGAAGAGCGCTACACAGACAAAAAAAACTGCGGGATAAAGCCAAAAGTCTGAGAGACGGTGGTGTCAAGGTTATTCCAGGATATCAAAAAATCGAAGTCGCTGGGGTCTGTTACTCTTGGAGCATCGAGGCAAACGACGTTGTGCCAATGTTTTGTCGAGTTAAATAAATTTGTAACCACAGTGAGCCTTTTCTTTTATTTCTTTATTTCGACTTGAGGAGAGCATGATGATACGTGTGCTCGCCTGTCTTGCTGATCGCCATCTTATTTTTTTTAGACAGTGGCGCTCCTCACGGTTGCTTAGAATAACTAAATATATATCAAAACCCACAACGATGTATAACAGCGCGAACGGCGCGTACACCGGCGGGCTTGAAAGACTTGACTTTCAATACAAAAAAATCATAACTTCGTTTCTCGTTACAAAATAATAATGTTATTCAATCGGAAGAACGTTTTGAGTTTTTATACTAACCGTACGCACAAGTCCATCCTTCCCAGGGTGGACTTCGACTATCCGTCCCAAGCGCCATTGCAGCGGGGGTGTGATATCTCGTATTAATACTAGAGAGCCTGACTTTACGTTTTCATTCGATTTTTCCACTTTCCATTTCGTTCTTTGTTGCAATTGAGTAATGTACTCGCGAGACCAACGATACCAAAAATCTTGGTGCATTTTGGTAAGAAGTTCGTAACGATTTAAACGATTTGATCATATGTCTGAGACATCGTTTTCCGGCAATGCGGTTAATGGACATCCAATAAAAAAATGCCCAGGGATAAGTACCTCGATCTCGCTGGGATCTGATGAAAGTGGAAATAGCGGGCGAGAATTTAGACATGCTTCAATTTGACAAAATAACGTTGACAATTCTTCGAAGCTTAAACTTGTATCTCCGATTACAGTTTTCGCGTGCGTTTTTGCGGATTTTACCGACGATTCCCAAAACCCTCCGACGTGAGGTGAATGCGGTGGAATAAACTTCCATTCTATAAACTGATCTGAGGCGAATTTAATCACCGTTTCTTGATGCGCTTTGCTACGATTTAATTCGGCAAATTGTTTCATTACGTTATTCGCACCTACGAAATTTGTACCGTTAACAGAGAAAATCGTTTTGCATCGACCGCGACGTGATATGAATCGTTTGAGTGAATTGATAAAAGCCGATGTAGTCATATCAGAGACTATTTCGAGGTGAACTGCCTTTGTCGCTAAGCAAACGAACAAACATAAGTACGCCTTAGCGGTTTCGTTTCGCGATACCTTTATAGTATAAGGACCTGCGTAATCTACACCTACACACGAGAAAGCTCGACTAGGCGTTACTCTCTCTGCGGGTAAATTTCCCATCAACTGTGTCGGGCTCACAGGTCGAATTCTAAAACACGTTACGCATTTTCGCAAAACGCTACGAAACGTACCTCTCGCTGAGATTATCCAATATTGTTCGCGTATTGCAGCTAATAGAGCCGACGGTCCCGCATGCAAATCACGATTATGAAAAAACGATATAATTAATCTCGTTAACGAATGTTTTGGTGCGAGGATAATTGGATACCGTTTTTCGAACGATAGAGGAGAGTGTCGCAAACGACCTCCAGACCTTATTATTTCGCTTTCGTCGATGAACGGGTGTAAATCCAGAAGACGACTCTTTGGATTAACTTGTCGATTATTCTTCAAATCATCGAGTTCTTGTGCAAACGATTGTCTTTGTGCGAGTTTAACGAGAGTATCCATCGCGCGTCGTAACTCTTCGACGCTTAGCGGTCCATTTCGACGTTTCTCTCCAGAGGCTGAAGACCTCGTATTATCCTTGAACCGTAGGATATACGATAATACGCGTTTTAGAGTTTGAAGAGACGAGTATTTTTTGAAGTTTTCCTCGTTAGTTGCCACCGTCGGAAAGGCGACAAATAACGGTTTTGCTTCCGGTATTTCGTTTACCGGCGGGCATAAAGGGATTGGCCAAGTTTCTTCTTCGTTCTTGAGCCACTCTGAACCGTGCCACCAAAGATGTGCGTCGATTAATTAATCCGGATCAATGCCGCGTGATATGATGTCTGCAGGATTATGTTCCGATCTAACGGGTCTCCAACTATCTGTCGTTGCCAACTCCTGGATCTCTGTTACTCGATTACGTACGAACTCCTTTCATTGATGTGGCTGACCTCGAATCCATGCGAGGGTTACACTGGAGTCGCACCAGAATACTGAACGATGAACTTCGACGGTTAGTGCTGCTTGCATTTTTCTGTAGAGTTGCGACAATAAGAGTGCGCCGCACAGCTCTAGACGTGGCAAGCTGACCGGCTTTATCGGCGCTACGCGTGATTTTGCGCATAAGAGATGAACGCTCGTTATGTTTGAAGGATCGGTTGACCTTAGGTACAGACAGGCGCCGTAGGCTAATGTCGAAGCATCGCAAAACCCGTGTATTTCGATGAGAATCGGGTTCGCGCACAGTGCGTGCCGCGGTATAACTATGTTATTTATTTCTGATAGTTTTTTCTTGTAAGTCGTCCATTTGGTGTGAAGATCTAGAGGGAGAGCTTCGTCCCAACTCAAATCTAACTGCCAAAGCTGCTGAAGGAGGATCTTGGCCTTAATCGTTGCAGGTCCGATAAGTCCGAGAGGGTCGAAAAGTTGTGCCACGAATGACAATATTATGCGTTTCGTCGGTCTTAGCTCCTTTTCGGTCGGCGATACCTTGTAGTAAAGCTGATCCACTTCTGCTCGCCAACGTAAACCGAGTATTTTCATTTCTGCACCGATGTTGCAAGGGTGTGCCGTGTTATTACCATCCCTCTCTTCAAGTATCGCTTGTGAATTTGATCTCCATTTTTGTAACGGAAACGACGCTGATTGAAGGATTCGTGTGATTTCTGTTTTTCGAAGACTAAGTTCTTCGATTGACGATCCTCCCGTTATAAGATCATCCATGTAAAAGTCGTGTTTGATAGTTTCACTTGCTTTCGGAATCTCTTCTGCGTTTTCAATCGCCAGTTGTGCGAGGCATCTCGTTGAGAGAAACGACGCGGGTCCCGTGCCGTACGTGAGGGTATTTAATCGATAGATCGCTGGCGGTGAATTAACGTCGGTTCTCCATAATATTCTCTGGAGATCTCGATGTTCTGGATGTACCGATACTTGGCGATACATCTTCGTGATATCCGCTATTAGTACGTACGTGTGTTGTCGAAAACGTGCGACGATATCCACCAGCTCTCTTTGGATTACTGGTCCGACCATTAAGATATCGATTAGCGATTTTCCTGAAGTCGTGCGACTCGAGGCGTCAAAAACTACTCGAAGTTTCGTTGTGATTCTCTCTTCGTTCATCACTGCATGACGTGGTAAATAGTTTTTTATGCCGATATCGGTGTCTTCCCTGACGATGCTCATGTGCTGCAGATTTTCGTATTCATCCATAAACGCTGCATATCGATCTTTGATTGTCGGATGTTTTGCGAGTTTGCGTTCTATGGATCGCAATCGCTTCAATGCGTTACCATACGTGTCGCCGAGTTTTCTTGGATCGTCGTGAAGGGGAAGAAGAACCTCGAATCTCCCGCTTGGCAGTCTGCTGCGTGTTTGCTGAAAGTGCTGTTCACACGCTAACTCTTCGTTTGATAGACTCCGAGTTGGTTGAAGTTCTTCAATCTTCCAGAATCGTTGTAGTAGTTGTTGAAGATACATCGTGTCGGAAAATCCACAGAATTCTCGCTTTGCGGTTGGTTTGCTCTCAGTCGTATACGGACCTCCGATTATCCAACCCAATTTTGTTTTTTGTATGACTGGCTGGTTTTTGTCGTTTCGAATCTGTTCCGCGCAAATCAAATCCCAAAATATACCCGCTCCTAACAACCGATCGATACCCTGAGGAACATGATAACTTGGATCGGCAAGTATAACGTGTTTTGGTATTTTTACCGATTGTGCGTCGAATGTTACGAGAGGTATTTTATCCGTTATTTCCTCGAGAATTGAGAATGATAGTGTCACCGAAAAAGCATTAAACTTCGATCTGATTGTCGCGCTCGTTGCAGCCAAGATCTGCGTTACCGCTTGAGCTATCGCTCCTACCGATTGATGAATTTTTTGCTTTGTTAGATTTAATTTGTCGCACAATGCCCGAGACATGAAGTTAGACTGTGAACCGTTGTCCAACAGTGCTCTCGCTTCAATCTTATTCCCCGAGTTGTCTTCGAGGTATAAAATCGCGGTGGATAACAATACTTGTGCTGGTCGCTTCATGACACAAGTCGAGATCGATTGTACCGTTTGTCGTTCGTTCGACGAGGACGCGTTTTCACTGCCGTTACCGCCGGTTTCGTCGCGAACCGTTCGCGAACCGCTCGATTTTTGCTGTACACTGTCCGATCGATCGTCAAGATAAAGCAGCGAATTATGCTTCTTGCTACAATGTTTACAGTTTCCTGCCTTGCAATTTTTTACCGTATGTCCCTTTCCCAAGCAGTTCAAGCACAAATTAAGTCGTTTTACTTCGTTTATTCTCGATTGAACTGGGAGATCGCGAATTTTTTGACATTGATAGATCTTATGATCTTCTTGACACATCGGACATATATTCTGAGTCGTCGAGTTTTGAGTGCTAACGTGAGATGTCAAATGATCAGATTTGTGCTTAACGTTTGAGCCCCCGTGAGGTTTGCTGTTACTTTCAAAAGTTTTCTTTTGCTGAACCGCTTCGAGAATTTGACATCGGTTTGCTATAAAAGTTTTGAGGTGTTCGACCGTAGACCAATTTTCGGCAATTACTTTTTGTTCCCAATCGCGTTTCGTTGTCGCGTCTAATTTATTAAAAACTATTTCAACTACCAATGTGTTCCATGAATCTACTGGCTCTCCGAGATTTTTGAGAGCTCGCAAATTCTTGCTTAATTCGTCGGACAGTGTACGCAGCGCGACCGCCAACTCCCTCTGAACTTGCGGTAATTCGAAAAGTGCACGTACGTGATGTCGTGTCGTGAGACGCTTGTTTTCGAATCGCTCTTTGAGAAGCTCTAGAGCGACTTCGTAATTTTCGCCTGTAACCGCTAGCGAGTGTATCACTTGTGCGGCTTGATCTTTGAGTACCGAATTCAAGTAGTAAAACTTTTGAACGTTCGAGAGGGATGTGTCCGAGTCTACGGGAGCTTTGAATAAATCGTAAAAATGACTCCACTTCTCGTAGCTCCCATCGAATTGCGGTAATGCGATTGTCGGTATTTTTACGTTCGGACGTGCGATTTCGCCGATTTGCGCTGCCTGAATCCAGTTTTGTCTGTTTTCCGCGTTACCGTTCGGTGGATTCTCCCGAGAGAGTAAGTTTTGTGCATTCGCGATTGCTTCGAAATAGAGAGTCTCGAATAGTTCGTTTTCTGCTTCTAATTCTTCTGTCATTGTTCCCGCGACATCGAGAATACGAAGTTGATTTTGAATTTTGTTAAATTCAGCTAAAGTTGACTGTGCGTTTTCTAGTTGAGCTTTTAATTCTACTGGATTTCCCGTATCCGGCGCGAATGTTGACAGATATGTTCGAAATCGCGTTAATTCCGATTTTACCCCGGCGCGGGCACGCTTTTTTGTCGATTTGTTTTCCTCCATTATCTCTCTAAATTTTTTTTTTTTTTTTTTTCGAATTCGCACGTATTTTACTTACATATCTAGTTTATGAAGCATGTCTAAATTTTACAAAAAATAAAGAAAGGATGGACTTACAATCACGACTGAATACTTTCGAATTATTATTTTTTGTTTTGTTGATATTCGTTGAACGATGAGGCGCGATGCCGTTGCGTTGTTGTCGAGCCTCCGCGAGCGGTTTACGTTTCTCCAACGTGTACGGTGTTGGGGACGCCGCGCCGCTGAGACCGTTGAGTCGAGGCTTCGAGAAAGTTCTGCTGCTGTCGACGCTATAGCTATAGCTATACTCTGCCGAGATCGTTGAGCCACCGAAAATTGATGTTTCTTTGTTGCGTTGCTGCTCGGTGATTTTCCAACGAGGCACGATGAATTTTCGATTTTTCTCTCGAAGGATTATTCGATGAATGTTTGCGATGTTGTACTGTTTGTACTGTGCGTCTATCGACGTTGTCACTGGTAATTTTTCGTTTCCAGTACGTCGCGAAAGTTTTCGATCTATCGAGTAGTATATCGAACGCACGCCACTTGAGTTTTTCGATGTGGTGCGTACGTATTATTCGGTTGTTTCACAACTTTTCGCGCGTATACACTCGAAGGACCGTTTGTTTTGTCGGGTTAAATAAATTTGCAACCACAGTGAGCCTTTTCTTTTATTTCTTTATTTCGACTTGAGGAGAGCACAATGATACGTGTGCTCGCTTGTCTTGCTGATCGCCATCTTATTTTAGACATTTTTATTTTTAGACAGTGAGCGCTCCTCACGGTCGCTTAGAATAACTAAATATATATTAAAACCCACAACGACGTATAACAGCGCGAACGTCGCGTACAGCCAATATCAGGAACGCGGGAGCGTAGAAACCTCTCGCAACCGACACACGCAACGGAAGCACCTGGAGCGTCATCCAATCCGGACGTACCAACAACGTCGAGAGACAAAAAACGACAGCGGCAAGGAAGAAAAACATTTACAGTAACGTTCTGGAATGTGCCCGGGATGAAGAATTCGGAAGAGCTCAACAAGATAGACAACGAAAATATTGTATGTATTAACGAGACTTGGTGTACAGCGGGACAATCTTGGCTGCCACCTTCTCTCGGAAACCCTCACAGTGCGTGGGCGGCGCCACGAAATGTAAGGTCAAAGGGAGACCCAGCGGGGGATTAGTCACTCTAACAAGTGTAAGGTATAAGGTGACAGTATTATCACAATGCGATTGGTGGATTATTACGAGACACGTATTAAATAGTGAGATTTTGATCGTATGTTCGATTTATTTTAAGCCTGATTTAGATTTAGAGGTGCTGCTCGATCTCATTCAACCGGTCCTGAACGACATTACGCACACGCAAAAATTTGATATTTTTTTAATTGGTGGGGATTTTAACGCGAGCGTCGGTGACAATAATTGTGTAAGTCCAGAAATCACGGAGGCCTCTCATTTACGCGCAAACCGAAATGCGATGGATACCACAAGTAGTCACCGCGGAGCCCGCTTGGTAGAGATTTCGAAATCCAACAGTTTTATTCTGTTAAATGGTCGATCAAAAAGCGATTATCACGGTAAATATACTTTCTCTAGCGCAGCGGGTAATAGCACGGTTGATCTTGTATCGGCGCATATCTTGTGCTTAGAAAATATTATTGACTTCTCGGTGAATCAGTATGCTACACAATCAGATTATTTCCCAGTATCTGTTCAATTAAAGCTAAATACGATTGGCTCTGACACCAAGCCCATGTTGTCTGCCGGCTTCGGCGGAATCAAACGAGTCACGAGATGGAAACCCGAGCTGCGGCAACAATTTGCGATTAATATGCGCTGGTCTGCGAGTGTGTCGGTAGACTTCGCCGCTGTCTCTGTTGACGAAATTAATAATAAGTTGCATTCGACTATAGTCGGAGTATAGCCGAAGCAATAGGCATGTGGTCCGAAACGCGAGGCACAGCAGGCCCAATAAAACAATCTAATAATTCTTGGTTCAATAAGGACTGTGCTGCATAAAAAAAAGGACTGTCATTAGTATTAGAGGAGTGTAAAGCGGCCGGTTTCTCTCAAGCTCAGGGAAAACTATACCATACAACCAAAAAAGAGTCTAAACAATTCCTGAATAACAAAAGAAGTACTTGCTAGAAAGACCTGAAGGATAAATTTGACAATATAAAAAACGCATCGGAATTTTGGGGGCTAGTCAAGGCTTGCAGAAAAAATTCGTTTACACGTCCCGCAGTGACATTGGAGAATTGGGAACGCTTTTACTCGGATATTTATCCACCGAGAACGGTAGCGGCGGAAATTTACGCAGGAGTCGATTGCCCTCTCCTTGACGCCCCTATTACTATGTATGAGCTTATAAGTAGTCTAAGAAAAAGCAAAAATGGCAAATCCCCAGGGGCCGATGGCATCGGTAACGAGTTTTTGAAAGAGCTACCGGGAAACTGGTTGCTTTACCTTCTCACGTTATTTAATAAAATCTTTGAGCGCGAACAAGTGCCGGCAACATGAGCTAAGGTACAGTTGTGTACGTTACATAAAAAAGGCGACGCTATCGACCCGCGAACCTTTAGAGGCATTGCACTAGTGAACTGCGTTGCTAAAATATTCGCTCAAATCTTGTACGACAGATTAGCGAGTTGGGCGGAAAAGCAGGGGTTAATACCAGAGGAACAGGCGGGTTCCGCAAGGGTAGCGCAGATAACGTGTTCGCCCTTCAGGCAGCATTGCAAATACATCTCCGACAAGAGAAATCGATAATATACGGATTGTTCGTGGACTTTAAGCGAGCCTTCGACTCGGTCCCGCATACACTACTTTGGCAAAGGCTAACACAATTAGGCGTTAGCTCAAAAATCATTAATACGATAAAGAGTCTACACGAAGCTATATATATATGCAGGTCAGAGTCCAGGGCGAACTTTCGAGACCGGTTGAAGTTACGGAAGGGGTACTACAGGGAGAAATATTGAGTCCACTACTGTTTGTTCTGTACCTGTCAGATATAGTACTGTACTTCAGAAATGCAAATCTTTCGGGTCTAAATATAAATAATATCGTTGATGTTATGATGCTGCTGTATGCTGACGACTTAATTATACTTGCGAGATCTCCAATCAACTTAAAAAGAAAGCTACAATGTCTCAGTGAATGCAGTAAATCGAAGAGGTTAACGGTAAATGTGTCTAAGACAAAACTTGTAATATTCAAGGCAGGAAGACGGAAAAAGGACGATCGAGGGTTCCTATACCAGGGGGAGGAAGTAGAAATTGTGAAATCGTATGAGTATCTCGGTATTCCGTTCTCGTCCTCGTCTCTAGGGTTCACCGCGACGAGAGCGGCCGTTGGGAAGGCAAAGATGGCAGTGGGCATGGTCTTGTCAGTACTGGCAAGACTGAAAGCTGACTACTGGTATGGCAAAGTCAAAATCTATAACAGTTTAGTGCGAACAATACTGACGTACTGACGTACAATAGCCTCCTATCTGGAGGCTTAGATATTTAGATAATTTGGAAACAGCTCACCTGAGCTTTTACAAACGCTTGCTTCTTTTGCCTAAAAACACTCCAAATTCTGCTCTACGGCTGGAGCTCAACGTCTCCCATATAGCGGTGGAGGTTCTTAACCTGACCATTAGCTGGATAATAAGAATTCTCAAAATAGGTGATACGAGGCTGCCTAGGATTTGCTTTTTAAGACTCGGGGAGTTGGCTAGAGTGCCCACTGTCACGGCCGAACTCAATTGGGTGGCACAACTAAAAGACATTTTAGAAGAAATCGAGGAAGCCAATATGCTTGTCAATCTGTCGGCATCGTTCTGGAGACGTCAGAAAGATCGTGTAATGACGCAGTATCGTGCACACTTGAAAAGAAAGGATCTAAACCGCTATAATAGCTCTGATTGCTGTCAGATAAAATTTGATAGGATAGTAGAGGAGGATTGCGCCGAATTTCTCATATGATGCTCTACTGATTTAGCTAATGTAAATATTCACGAAACGAACGTGCAATCTAACTATTCGTGGCATAACGTATAAATTAGAACCCGATCAGCTATGTACCATGTGCAACCGCATGGAAAATGAAACGGTGGAGCACTTTATCTCTAGGTGTCCGCTATACGAGTGCTTCAGGGAAAACTTCCTGAAAAGCTGGCTAGGGGGTACAGATAGTGCACAGGAGACGAGAACATTATTGTCTGATGCGAGTTTAAATAGCACTAAGTCGTTATATCACTACACGGTAAATAGTCTTAAGCTTAGAGCAGCATATCTAAATAATTAATGAGGATTGTGTATAATTTTCACCGCCTATGCGACACTTGTAATGTACGGCATTTGTCATAATGACAGTTTGTAAACCCGGCTTTCCGGTCTTTTCCTCTCTTGCGACGAGAATGTAATTCTTAAACGCAATAAAATACTGTGACGTGACATTCGCCTCGCCACCCGTACGGAGGAGGCATTGGGCAGTGGGTCGGCTTTACGACCCATGTGACGTCGCCATCGAGTCGTGCGTCCAGAACTCACCCTCCGTAGTTATAATTTAATTTATCATTTAGTGAATCATTTATCTTGTAATTCTACTCGTATTATAGTATCTCGTATTATATCGCTACAAGCATTTACCTATCTCGCAATATTATTATTCGTGTCAGGTGATCTGTATTTACTTCTATTATTTTCTTTACGCCTTCGGCGATTTCTCGGAATTTCAAACTCAAAGGAATATTCACACTAGTCTCGGCCGAAAATTATCAATGGATCATCCGTTACAAAAGTATTAGCGCAAGGGTTCGATGCCGTGTGCCGGCACGTTTCGCGCGCGTTACTGTTACCGTTAATTCGCGTGAATTCGAAAAGACGTTTCAAAGTTATTACAAGCGAATAACGAACATCAGTATTCGTGGAAATGGATTCCGGGGTGATTACGGTATAATGACCAAAACACTGAGTCGCCGATTCACCCCCGACTTATCAGCCTCGCGCTGAACCATCCCTATAAGACTTCCGAGTCTCGCGGTCCGTGATAAGCGGCGTCTCGCTAATGGGGCTCGAGTGGGAAGGTTGCAGCGGGGTACAGTTTAATTCAGTATCGCGTGGGCCCACCGCGAGGAGGAGGGACGCTTTATTCCTCGTGAGGGAGGTCTCCCCCCGCTGTAATCAACCATTGTCGAGTCCTTCGAGAACGATTCTCGAAAATTCTTAAAAATATTTCGTTGTATTTGGAGCTCCGACTGTACTTCGCGCGCGAACACGTGCTCGTTCGGCATCGATACCCTAATATTGTTTTTCTACGTTGCTTTTCCCCATGTACCTTTGCCTACGTGCGAAACGTCGACAACAAGGGATATCGATACATTAGCCGATTCGTGCGTCATCGCCGAATTCTAAGAATTCCTTTGCACATGGCGCGCAAAGGTGTCGCGTGAGAATTGGGGGAGAGAGACAACGGGTCGCGTCTATCGCTGAAGAGTTTCGGATAATCAGTTCTGGACGCACGGGCGATAAAGTAACACGTCTCCTCTGCGCGCTACGTAACAGGTGAGTTCGAGGCTCCCCGTGTCTCGGTGGGGTCGACCGTGATCTCGCGTGGCATCCGCGATGTCTTTCCTCAGCCGCGGAAAAGAATTAACCCGTGTTAATTATTAAGTGCCGTTATTAGTTTTGTTTCTTGGCGAATCGGTTCGCACAATTTCGTGTTACTCAGCACGTGCGAGATCCGGTCGACTCGACGATGGTCGAAAATTCATCTCATTGGTTCCGTGTTATTCGTGTTTGACGAATGTATCGTTTATTGGTGAATATTCCTGTGAGTACGTTCCGTTATTCTGATTTACTGTTGCAGATATTGTTTCTATTTCTTTTGTTTTCCTGGCAGTCGCAATCTTTGTGCGTTAATTATTAATTCGCGTTATTCTTGTGGTTTCATTTTTCTTTTTTTTTTCTTCTCTCTCGGCCTTCTCTATTATGGTCGACGAGTCGTCGCTGCCGAAATAATAATTTTGCGAGAGTTCCCCTTTATCACGAAGTTATCTATTTATCTTTTATTATCTTTTGCGCTTACCTACCCGGTTTTCGGGATTTACAATACCATAGCATTCTTAAATATTATCTACCTATTTATTGGGCTACCTACCCGGTTGCGGGGTTTCATATTATATCTTTCACCAAGTTATCTATTCATCTTTCGTTATGTTCCGTGCTTACGTACCTGGTTTTCGGGATTCACACTACCACAGGGTTCTACAAAATTATCTACCTACCTACTGGATTACCTACCCGGCTGCGGGATCTCGTATTATAATTTCACCTAATTATCTAATTATCTTTATTCACTTATTACTTAACTAATGTCTTTATCCACGGTTACGATAAAATTAAACAGTGGAATTGTTTCTGAGGTTTCGTTACTCTCCCCGTCCACTCCCCTCTACCATTCTATCAGGCGGGCTGGGCTAGCCGCCTCTCATTGGCCGTACGCTTTGCCTCATCGTCGGGGACCCCCTTTTGCCGCGCCTCGGGATACAAATAAAAACCGATCTCCGATCGGCGGTACGTAGTACCTGGCGCCCAGGCATCCCGAGGTGCGAGGTCAGTAGTTATCTCGTCGTGGGTTCGAGTTTCAGCCGCCCGGCGGTGAGGGTGGGGTTGTCGGGGCCACAGCGTGAAGGAGGCCGGAAAAACTCCTCACCATACATACATATTTATCAATAGCTTCTGGAGTAGTCAATTTGTTTTTATAATCCAAAACGAATAACATATGCGCGTGCGGTAACCTACATTTTTGAAACTCAATGGTGTAAACCCACGCTAAAACATTTCCAAACAACAATCCACTTAGAACATCGGACAAAAGCGCGCGTAATTTGGAATAAAACAATCGCATCGTGATGTTTGGAATATCGTTGCACGTTGTGCCCACTGGAAAGCGATTTAATACTCTCGGTAGTTCTGGCCAATTAGGGTTGCAGGTCATTGTTATAAATAAATCTGGTCTACCAATCGTCCTTACAATCGCCATTGCATCTTGATAATTTTGATGCATATTTCTTGGACTACCCAAATACGTTGATGGCAAAATAAAAACATTGCCTAAACGTTCTGATTTGAAATTGTTTGAATCGTTTAAAACACTTCGTGCTACATGATCGACTATTCCCTGGTAACACTCAACACGTAATTTTTTTTATTGTATCTAAAAAAATTCAATCAACTGCTTTCAATTATAATGTACGCTTGAATAACGTACTGTTGAGTTAGTCTACCACAAAATAATACTGGATTGAAACTACAATTTGGTCTGTAAGCCAAGCGATACGAATAATATTGCAAAGTCGAAAGTCTTTTAGTATTATTTGCATTCTGCATAAATAATGGACTCCATCCCAAATCTCCAGAATGAAACATTATCGGAAAAGTCATTGGATCGCCATGAAACGATAATTTATTCAAATATGTTTCGGGCTTGACGCCATTGGGAAGATTTTTTGCATAAATACATAAATCAAATACTTCTGGAATATTACCGTCTTTTGATACTATTGTGGGAACGGGAAAAGTTAAATGAGCAATCGTCTCGCTAACAGAGCGAGCCGATCACGTTTTCATGTTATCGTTGTTACGGAAACAACGTATTTATTTATTTCTGGATCGTAATTCAGATTGTTCGCGACTTCCGAAGTGACAACACGTTCAATTAATAAATGGAATTCAATTTTATCAAAAATTGTCATTATTTGCGGTCTCAATCCTATACTATTAATGCGGCACATTCTGCGGTACATGGCAAATTGTACCGATGTTTATCCAAACTGATTGTTCGCGACAGCGTCGCGATCGTGGCGAAGGGAGAATTCGTCGCGTCCGCGGGGACCTCGGACTCTCCGTTCCCCCTCTCCGCGCAGGTCACTGGCCCGCCGAAACGCAGAGTCTCGCTAACAGCCGCTTCGCAAGCACGCGTCTCGGCTACCTCTCGCGCTTTTCACTCTTGCTACTACATCGCTTCGCTCACCGCTATTATTTTGAATAAACGCTAATATTGTTATTTTTATTAATATTGCACTGTGCTTCACGTCGCTTTATTTCGCAACCTCCTAACCCTTCCCTCCGGCTATCGCGTCGAAGTTACCGGCGTTGTCACGTAACATTTTGGTCCTTCGAGCCGGATCGGGCTTAGGAGTGTCGCGAGGAACGTTAACTATTCGTCGAGCATTTCGCCGCTCTCGCGTGTGCATCGACTACTCCCGCTTCGCTAATCAAGACTTTTCGGTGCTCCGCGAGTATAAAAAGACAATAAAATCCGGAGAGTGCGCGGAATAATTCTCGAATTATTCTCGTTTCGTCTGAGTTCGGTTTCGCGGCATTGTATTCGTCTTCGTTCGTTCGCGAATCTCTCGCGGGCAACGGTGATAGTTGCCGAGCGCGAGGACGAATTTCGTCAACACCGTTCGGGTGTGTGTGTCTGCGTCGCGCTATCGGTGGGCCCGTACCGGTGCCTTCGCCGTGCTCTCTCGCCACGGCGGGCGGGGTCGGTGACCGGCTCTCGCGCTTCGCTCTCGATCCTCGATAGTCAGCTGAGTCTCGGCTCGCCCTATCGCTCTCTCGCTCTCGCTACCGTGCCGCGTGACGCTCTCTTTTCTCGGAGCTGTCACAACAAACGCGAATTCGGCATTCCCGTGTATCGGCTTTCATCGAGTCGCCTTACGGACGGCTCGCGTCAACCGCCTTACAAACGGTTCGACTTGGTCGTGGAGGCGTCTTACAAACGTCTCTACTCTCGCCGGTGCACGCGGCAGTTTTTCCTCCCGAATTCGCGCGCGTTGCGGCCTCCTTTCTCGTCTTATACCTCGCTACGATGCTCTCGTTCACTCAAGCTATCGCGCGTCAAGCGGAGCTCTCGTCGAGCATCGGCAACGCGTCGGCGAATCTCAAGAAGATCGGCGTCGCCAACTTTTCTCACACAGCGATCACCGCGCGTATTAACAGTCTGGAAAGGAATTGGACCGAGTTCACCACGAATCATCTGCATTTCTGCTCTCTGCATAACTCGGAAAATTCGGACAGCGACTACTTCGCGTCCAACGCTTACGGCACGACAGAGGAAGAGTACTTGATGGCTCTTTCACATCACTACTCGTGCATGGAGGCGCTCCCCGCTCCCGCAGCGTTGCCCGGAGCAACCGCCGCTTCTTCAGCGGTGACGACGACGATCAAACAACTTCCCTGGATCGAGCTCCCACGCTTCGCGGGAAACTTCACCGACTGGGCGGACTTCCGTGACCTCTTCGTGTCAATGGTGAAGTCGAACGCGTCTCTTACAAACGTCGAGCGGCTTCACTACCTAAAGACGAGCATGACCGGCGACGCAGGTCTACTACTCAAAAACATCGCGACGATCGGGGATAATTTCGAACGCGCGTGGACGATCCTCACGTCGCGCTTCGAGAACAAGCGTCTTCTCGTTTCGTCGCATGTCTACGCGCTCACGTCTCTCCCCGCAGTGCCAAACGAGTCTGCGAGCGAGCTGAAGAGGCTCATCACCGGCACCTGCAGCTCCCGAGGTGCTCTCGTGCAACTTCGCCGACCCGTCGAGCACTGGGACGATCTCCTCGTGCACCTCACTGTGCAAAAGCTCGACTCCGCGACTCGCCGCGAATGGGAGACTCTCGTCGGCGCAAAGACTGAGTATCCGACGTTCGACGAGCTCGAGAAATTCGTCGACACTCGGATCAACACTCTCGAAGCTCTCGGAACTCAGTCACGGTCGTCGCGCTCTTCCGATCATTCAAACTCTCGTCCCGCGAAGAAGTCGCACCACTCCACCGCCGCTCGTGAGAGCACCTGTTCGCTATGCTCTGGAAAGCATTTTATCCTCCACTGTCCCGACTTCCGAGCGAAGGATTTGGAGCAACGACGCGATGTCGTAAACAGCAAACGCCTTTGCTATAACTGTCTCGGCTCGCACATGCTCTCCGAGTGCCGGAGTGCAAAGCGGTGCCAGCAGTGCAGCGGTCAGCATCACACGATGCTGCACTCGTCGACGACGACCGCTACCGCTCCTCCAGCGAACGCTCACGTAGCGTCGACCTCCGCCGCGTGCTTCCTGGCCAACGCACCGATAAACGCCTTCTTAACGGAGCCTGCTTCCGATACGTACGCGCGAGTTCTTCTCGCCACCGCACTCGTTATCGTGCACGACGCTCACGGAGAACGACACGTCGCGCGAGCTCTCATCGACCAGGGCTCCGAAACTTCCTTCATTACGGACACCCTGGTGAAGAAGCTCCGACTCCCGAGGAAGCCAGCAGCAGTGGCAATCCACGGCATCGGAGCGTCTCACGTCTCGACTACGCAAGGACGACAACGGTCCAGGTTTCATCGCGCCACCGTTCGATCTTCATGAGCGAAGTGAATGCGCTCATTCTCGCCTCGCTCACGACAGTAGTTAAGCTATGGGGCTTCTGGATCAACGCGTGTGCGTGCACACGTACACGGTCCGAGCCGGCGGGCAGCGTGGGTCACACGGACACACACATGCATGCACGCTCGTCGACGGCTCGAAGACGTCACGCGGGGAGTGGAGGGGAAAGGGGGTGAGGGTCCAGTGCCGGACTGTCATCCTCTTTCTCCTTTCTTTCTTTACTTCGTTCTCTTATTATCTCACTCATATATATTATTAGTAATATAAAAAAATCTAATATTTTCGGTATAAAATATATAAAATATTTTATTATTTATAATATTTTCAAATATTTTTGTTTTTGATGTTGTTGTTATTTTTACATTGTTGTTGCTATTTTTATGTTGGTGCTCTTGTTTTTTATATTGTTATTTTTTAAACATCGTGGAACCATAGTCGGCGGTTGACATCCCGGATAACCCGCGCCGATTGTCCGCCAACTTCCACGAACATTTTAAATTCTTGGCCCTCAATAAATGGAAGGGTCCGAGCCTCGATGGATAAAACCAAATTGACGACCCGGATTAATTCCCCCATGTCGATCGACCGGATCCATTCCGCAGGAACACGGATCCGGGGCGAAAAATCGACAAATTCTGCACCTCCTGCATTAACAGAATTTATTTAAAGAATACTATCTTGTTTCAAGGATATTTTTAATTTATCACGACACTTCACAGTTACTCGATTTAGATGATTAAGAACGTTCTCAACACTTTGGCGTTTTCACACTTACTTTGACGGTTACGTGCACCAGGCGCAACTCCGTTTCCGTTCATTTTTTTTTATTTTTTTATTTTATTTCTTCAAAAACCTTTCAACTTTTGCTCTACTTCGTATTTTTTAATTGATCTCGCTGTGCTCCGACTTAAGTCACAGTATGAATTAGACTGCGGGACGATGCTGGATGAAGCCTCGTGAAAAGAAATTTGGCTGCAATCACTATATGAAATCTAATACCTGCTATGGTGATAGTATAGAGTCTCTGTTATCGTTTGTTTCCTTATGTTTACATCGCAGCATAAATAAGATAATATTATGGTCGAGTGGATGGATGAAAAGAATTGAGTTATATTTTTAAGAAATTCAACATCATTATGATCGTTGTGATGCACACCGATGCTAATAGACTTCATCATAGTCTCACCTTTTTGTGGATAGTAAAAGATGATTGATATAATTTTATTTTCCATCTATGCGCTTATTTCATTCTTCGAGGTGTTTGATTTCCACAAACAAGTAAAAAATGTGCGTAACAGAAATGATGTGCGAAAATGATTAAATTCGATACCCATAATTTTCTGTCGTATAGAATATTTGTATCGAATATCCATCGTCTAGAATATTTGTATCGAACTTTTGTGTTCATCCGCTCGACACTCGACTTTATCGTGTTTACGTATAGCGAGAACAAATGAGACCGTGTGCACGACTAAGAGAGAGATGACAAACGCAAGCGAGAGACTATCTTTTTCTCACCTACTCACACGTATTAGTCATAGCGAAATGATAAAACAAATATCCTTACATGTTTTATTTACGCTTTTTATTGCAATAAAAAAACAAAAAAGGTTATTTATATTTAAATTTTTCATTTTTCATAATTTGTAGCTCTATTGCATTAACTTTCATCCGTAAGTCAATGAAATTTGATCGAAAAATTAGATAGTTATGCATTTCGGATACGTTGCGAGTGTGCTTCATTGAAATAAAGTATTCGTTTTATAGAAAAAAATTTGATCGATTTTTTGAAAACTCGAATACACTCGCGTTGATATATCGCAGCGGTCGTCTTAAGATGGATGAGTGATTAATTTTATAATTTATTATTAATTTATCTCTGGAGGATTTCGGAAGATTCGGGAAGGGCGGTGATGTCATCGATGCGCCAGTGCATCGAGTAAACAGATGCCGGTGGAGTGTGTACGGTTAATGCGGATCATTTTCACAGTATTGCGCAATAATCGGACGTTCGCGTGAAATTTGAGCGTCAGGCTCAACGCGGCAGGGTACTGCGAGGCTCGTGCGGATGACAAGGGGCGGGAGGTAGCGCGAGTCATGCGAGTGAGATGAGCGCATATTATGCTCGACAATTATGTATTTTCTTTTCGCTTAGAGTGATCGAAGATCTGCGTAATATTACGCAATAAAAATAATATTCATGTACAAATATTACACTACTGGAGACACTACATCTGACGAAGACAGAGCATTGCGCTCCCTATAAATTGGTCCGCTGAAAGTGCGCAGAATCATTCATCTGCAAACTATGGATTTGATCAACTCGTACGAATTATTGCAATAATTTCCGTGTGTGACATAAAAAGAAAAAAGAAAGCATTTAGAGTGAGTATCGAATAAATGATTTTAAAAATGATATGTCATAATGCATTATTGAGTATTCAATAATAATTAATAATTAATCATATTAAATTTACAAACTTGGCAGAATTTCAAAGATCTTCTCGTCATGGATCTCTCAAGACTCAACGAAGTCAGTCGTCTCCAGAACTTTCTTCCCGCGAGAAAAATCGCCGAATTGGACACGCAGAAGATATATGAGATCACCAATATGAGATTTGTCAACACAAAGTATGGAAAGCAAGTGACTGCCGACATTGAGAAGGATTTTAGTATTTTTCTCCCATCGAGAACGAGCCAAGTTTTGCTCGAAAATGAAAATTTGTTCAACAAAATGGTACAAAAATCTCACACACATGGTATAGCACTGCGTTATCTTGGAGGTGAAAAATATAATCGAGTGGAATTTATTGAGTTGTAAAATTACGGAAAAAAATTGAATGTAAATAACATTCTTTTATTGTAAAAAAAGAGAATAAATAAATAAAATATATGGAAGGATATATATTACTTTTACCATTTCGCAATGACTAAGCCGTACGAGTAAGCGAGATGGAGATAGTCTCGCACATTTGTCATCTCTTTCTTAGTTACGCATGCTGTCTCGCTTGCTCTCTCTACTCGTAAACAAGCTAGAGTCGAGCGTCGAGCGGATGAATAAAAAAGAATATGATTCGTCTCGGGCATTTGATGCGTATAATATTACGTAGTATTACGCAACAATACTCTCTTCGGTAATAAACAAATCCAAGGTTAATTAGAGAAAGACGGAAAGTCTTTCTATATAAAGTCGCTCGTTGGAGAGGGGAGCATCATTTGAGCATTGATGAGCTATCGTATACGTATGTAACAATGGACTCTAAGAAATGTAAAAAATTACTTCATCTCCTGGAAGGTGCCTATAAGATTGTAAAAGAAAATCCATCAATCGCAAAAATTCAAGACTGGATTAAGATCACCAATCAGAATATCCGGCTTTTCAAGAAAATTTTGAGAACCGCTCAGTCGATTGGCGAGAAGCACAAATTTCTGGCAACGATCGGATTTTTGCGTTGTCAAGCGAGAAAATTTAAAAACTTGCGAAAAAGCGGTAGCGGTGTCGCGAAGCGGCGTGACAGAGTGCGATGGGTCGATTCAGAGACGGCGTTCGAATCGAGAATACGCACGGGGGTAATAGTAAATCTTCGACACAAAAATCTTGAGCGATTCTTGCGCGATGCGAAGAAACTAATTTTCAAGAGATTGAAGAATTCTTTGGAAACGGAAGCTGGTCTGAAAGTCAACGTCGTACTCGCATGCAAATTTACCATAACGAAAAGTGACAAATTCGTTGAAGACATCAAGTTTTTCAACACGAAGAACACCGTGATCTTGCGATCAACGAATTTGCGTGAATGGTTCAGCGAGAATGTGCTCGGAAAATTGTTGGTCAAAGTGGAGGATTTTCAGGAAAAAGAGTCCGGCTGGACAATGGTGGAAATCATCAATTTGACCGTGAATATCAATAAGTACGTGCCACTGCGCGGAGGCTTGTCAACATACGTCGCGCTGCCGAAGGAAATACAAGACAAGAAGGCCGTCGTAAACATTGAGAACAACGATCCATACTGTTTTCTATGGTCCGTCACGGCAGCTCGTCATCCGGTTGGAGTTAATGCAAATCGTACAAGTTCGTATCCACATTTTCGGTCGGTGCTCAGGTACGAGGACATCGATTTCCCCATCAGTATAAAAGACATTGCGCGCTTCGAAAAACTCAATAATTTGACAATCAATGTGTACGGTATTGAGAAGTACAGATCCCGTAGCGAGATAGTGCCAGTTTATATAAGTCGTGAAAAATCTGATACACCAACGATTCATCTTCTCGTGGTAGAAACAGATATCGATTCAGATGACAACGATGATACTCCGGTGTATCATTTTGCTTGGATCAGAAATTTGTCTCGATTGGTGGGAGTACAAATTTCTAAACATAAAACAACAACGTCGATCTGTGATCGATGCTTGAGTCATTTTTTCTCGGAGACTTTATTGCTTAAACACAGAGTCGATTGTGAGACGATGAACAATTATAAAGTAATCATGCCAAACAATCATGAAAAAATGTTGACATTTAAAAACTATAAGTACAAAGAGAGTGTTCCATACGCAATTTATGCAGATTTCGAGTGCCTCTTGGAAGCGGTCATGGCTGAGGATAAAAACACTACCGCCTATCAAAAGCATATCCCACATAGTGTCGCGTACTATCTTCATTGTACCTTCGACGACTCGATATCGCCTTTCAAGACTTATCGTGGCGTTGATTGCGTAAAGTGGTTTGTCAATGAATTGAAGACAATGGCCGTATCATTGCATTGCATATCCTTTACATCGATCGTACGAATGACTCCGCTCAGCCAGCAACAAATGCACGAATTTCAATCAGCCGAAGTTTGTCATGTTTGTGAAAAACCATTCAAGCCCGGAGATATCAAACATCGTGATCATTGTCACCTTACTGGCAAGTACCGCGGTCCAGCACACGATGAATGTAATTTGAATTACAAGGATTCACATACAGTCCCAGTGATTTTCCATAACTTGTCAGGGTATGACTCACACTTTTTGATCGAAGAATTGGCCAGTTTTGCGGGAAAAATGAGTCTCTTGCCGATAAACAAGGAAAAATATATTTCGTTCACAAAGCATATCAAAGACACAGTCATCGATTTTCGATTTATCGATTCGTATCGCTTTAAGCCGAGCAGTATAGAAAAACTGGCCTCCTATCTTGGAAACGATGAAAAAAAAATTACACACAAACACTGTAATAGTGCAGGGGAATTCGAGCTATTGACGAGGAAAGGTGTTTTTCCGTACGATTACGTAGACAGTTGGGGCAAACTCGATGAAACTGAGCTACCGTCGAGAGAAAAATTTCACTCTCAATTGCATGACGAAGACATTTCAGAGTCTGAGTATTCGCACGCGTGCAATGTTTGGCAAACGTTTCACATACAAACGCTAGGCGAATATTCAGACTTGTATCTGAAAACTGATGTTCTCCTTCTGGCTGACATATTTGAAAATTTCCGACGAAGTTGTTCAGCCACCTACAATCTGGATCCTCTACACTATTACACTGCTCCGGGACTTGCTTTTGACGCGATGCTCAAGTGTACGGGTATTGAGGTCGAGCTTCTCACAAACGTGGATATGCTAATGTTCGTAGAAAGAGGTATTCGTGGGGGGCTCGCTCAGTGCTCAAACAGATATGCAAGAGCTAATAATCACTATATGGGAGAAAATTATAATCCAAGCGAAGAAGAAACGTATCTGATGTATTTTGATGTAAATAATCTGTACGGTGCAGCTATGAGTCAGTATTTGCCAAGCGGCTCTTTCGAATGGGTGACAAACGTGGAAAATCTAGATATTCTTAATATTCCCGATGATGCGCGTGAGGGATATATCTTCGAAGTAGATCTCGACTATCCAAAGGCGCTTCACGATTTTCACAAAGACTTGCCATTGTGCCCAGAGCCCTTTGTATCTCCAATGCCAGGTTGTAATAAGCCGAAATTAATGACAACGTTGTTCGCAAAAGAGCGATACGTAATTCATTATCGAAACTTGAAACAGTGTTTGAATCTGGGTTTGGTCTTGCGAAAAATTCATCGCGCACTAAAATTCGAGCAATCGGCATGGCTCAAAAAATACATTGATTTGAATACGGAACTACGAAAAAAATCCACTAACGACTTTGAGAAAAACTTCTACAAACTCATGAATAATGCAGTATTCGGTAAAACAATGGAAAATGTCAGAAAATATCGCGATGTGAGGCTTATTACAAAGTGGTATGGGAGATACGGAGCTCGAGCGCTTATCGCAAAGCCAAATTTCCATAGTTGCACCATATTCAGCGAAGACATGGTAATAATCGAGATGAATCGCACGAAAGTTAGCTTTAACAAGCCAATATCCGTAGGCTCGTGTATTCTCGATATATCGAAAACTTACATTTACGATTTTCATTATAATTATATGAAGTATACATTCGGTGATCGAGCAAAACTAATGTACACCGACACGGACAGTTTACTCTATCACATTGCTCACCCAAATGTATACGAGGTTATGAAACGCGATATTCATAAGTTTGATACGTCTGACTATGCCCCCGACAATGTCTACGGTATGCCGCTCGCTAACAAAAAGGCTCTAGGACTCATGAAGGATGAGAGTAATGGTCAAATCATGCAAGAATTCGTGGGTTTGCGAGCAAAGATGTATTGTTATAAAATCCAGGGTACTGACAAAAAGCGAGCAAAAGGTGTGAAATCGGCAGCACTGAAAACAATAACGTTTGACGATTATAAACGATGCTTGATGAGACAAAAAAATATCGTGAGAACACAACATTTAATTCGTAGTAAAAAGCACAAAGTCGAGACTGTCAAACAGAGCAAATTGGCACTAAGTTGGAACGATGATAAAAGGATTCTGTGTGAAAATATGATTGATACTGTTCCGTGGGGTTTTACTGTATAATATTTGTACATAAAATGTAATAATAATAATAAAATATAATTGGTGTATTATATGAATCATCAGTGTTCTATCCCTTAATTCCTCAATGTTAAAAGAAAAGAGTGCGTACGTATCATCGCTCGAGTCTTGTCTATATGGATTAATGCTGCGCAATATAACTACACTCATAGGTGTCATCAATTTTCGCTTTCTTCTTCTTCTTCTTCGATTAAAAGAATGGATGACAAGTTGCGAGCGATATATTGCGTTAGGTCAGTACCACATGCATGGAACGGCTGAAAGACGTATGAATCACACGTTGTTCGCTCGTCGAACGTATGTTTACGTTGGAGTAAAATCGTAGTGGCCTCAAGCATCAAAGGTCCACGTCGTCAGTGCGTGAAAATTCACGTTCATTAATGTGAGAGAGAGGAGGGATACAGATCAAACGAAAGAATCACAATCAGTTGTTGTAGATATTTTTTTCTTTTTAGTGTTATTCACGAAACATTTATTTGGTAAAAACATTTATATTACAATATACGATCGGCGGGTTGGAGTACCCAATTTCTCAACAATTTTACATTTTCACCCGCACAATTGGCCGTTGAGTGGTGATGGTGCGGGTATGTGTTAATAAAAGATGATGATGATCCTTCGCGCAGTTTCAGCAACGACGGACAATGAAGATCTTCCAGATTAACAATACGTGTTGATTCACCGAAGAAATTAGTCAGCCATTCTTTCTTCTCCGTGCCCTTCACGTATACTATCCGTGCGTGCATGAGAATATTGCCGATAATTTCCTTCGCTGCTTCGTACGGTATATCACCCGAGTCCCAGCGTAGTCCGTGAAAGTTACGCGTGAGCCACGCATTGCTATAGCGATATTTCACAGGTAGACTACCCCAGGTACATGGCGGTTTAAATATGAATGCCAGCGGTTGCATCGTCTTCTCGTGCACAGGAACAACGGCGAATTCCTTCAGAACGAATTCATTGATGGGTTTCTTGAATCCTTGAAGATCGACAACCCACTCCATTTTTACTTTTTACAGTCGTTTTTCTTGACAAAAAAAAAATGTACACTCCTACGTCGAGCCTGAACGAATTTTTTTTTTTTTTTTTTTTCTTTCGAACAAACCTCGGCCAGACAGCTGAAGCGACTGAGCTAAATTTTGCTCTTCAATAATATTTTATACTAATTTCTTTACCCCACCACTTATTGGATTATATTCGACTATACGATCATGCAAAATTAAGCAATAGGCCGAAGTTAGAGGTGGAAATGCAACAGTCGATTCAAATTCAAGCCGTATATCGACTGGGCCTGATTTCAAGAACTCGTTTTGTTTCGAACAATCAATAACGACGAGTGGGGCATACTTGATAAAGTTAACTTTGCTCAGCAACGGTTCAGGCTCTTTCCCATAACATGAAGTCTGAAAATTTGCATACATATCATACAATAGAGCGTACTGATTATTAGCAATGTCAAGATTCAAATTTCCATAGGGATAACATTGCGAGTTCAAGAAGAGTTTGATATCACGAATATTACAATGATCAAAGTGACTCGCATTTGCAGTTGCATTATTTTTTCGCCCAGTCTGAAAACTAACGATGACGTATCGCGGTTTTTCCAGTTGAGTCGATGATTTAACGACCCATACGTGTTTCTGCGTTGCTGGCAAGAGGGGATACTCGTACAATTCCCACGCGCGGTAGCTAATTGTTATCGATGGATCTTTAGCAATAAAATTGAGTAATTGAATTTTTCCCGCATCCGAAACTTTGATATATGGCACTATCCACTCGATTTTTACTAGTGTAATTTTAAATTGTTCCGTAGCCTCGACGCCATCAGGAGGCGTTTGTACTATTGCATTCACATCGGTATTCGTTCTTGTAAGAATCAACTCATGCTTTGCATTAACGATAATACGATGATAATCCTCAGCGAAGCCCAATATAAAACTGAGCGGAATCGATAGATCGAAATAACCATTTTCATTAGTCAAATTTACGTTATCATCATCATCATGTTCGTTGAACCAACCAGCATTTTCCATTAGCGATATTTGTCCAGGACTCTGAGATATATAATTTTTCATTAGAGTTGTGAGACCGAGATTTTTACTTCGATCAATCTCAATGGCATTCAGCTCGTAACGAATTTCTTCAAACAAGTGACAAATGGCATTGTTCACTAATTTCGTATGTTGGACTGCAATTCCATTGACTTTTGTCAATTTACCATGTACGTGCAGCGAACTTTTACTCGGTAGCAAACACAAGTCTTGATGCTGCACGGCAATACGGATCTCGTCGTTATTATTAAATGTTGCTGACGCGAATGGTTGGTGTGCGTGAGTCTCGTAATGCGCGATAGACTCATCGAACGCTATTGATTTTTGTATGTTTAGAATTTTTTCCATGGTACAAAGCAAGCGATACAACAGATGCGAATTTTTATTTTCTTCTTTTTTTTCCGTGGCTTTGTACGACTTTCAAACCGAGATTCTTCAGAAACTGAATATTCGGGCGTGTTAGCTCCTTCAGAGGTGCTCGATGACTGATCGGTTCACGGCATGTTGATTCACTATTATAGCTCTGACCCACTTTCGTGTCAAAGACAATGCCCATTACGCTGGTTTCACATGCAATCTTATCGTGATAATTTCTCCTCGAAAATTTACCAATTCCCCGTCCTGATCCACAAGTTTCAATTGAAGATGATCTATTGACTGTACGGCGATTGGGAGGTAAATGACGTGTGATGGCACTTCAATTATCTTATATCCCGGTGGAACCACAGGGAAAAATTCATGAATAGTGTGCACTCGTTGCTCATTTATATAAGCACCCGTAGTAATATTGCACTCAACTCGCAGAGAGTTAACCTTGAGAATAGCCACGGGCAAATCAGACTTGTGCATGACATTAGCTTGCAGAACGCGTGGAGTGAAGCCGAGTAATCGGCCGATTGAGTCATGAGGCATAAAATTAATAGATTGATTGCATTTAATTTCACTACGTAGAGTGTTGTTGTTGGGTTTGAGATTAATAGAGATATCTTTGCTGGACAGTGCGCTTTGCAAATAAATCTCAATATCCTCAATTTCATAACTCCCCGTGGGTATAGTGATTACTTCGTGCCCCGCGTAAAATGTATTATTTCCCACGTCAATATTTGGAATCGAGTTGAAGGTAAGTAATTCAACGAGTCCTAGAGTATAATTTTTTAACGGTGAGAGTTCGATAGGAGGGAAATAATTAGCCTCCAATATAGAATCCATCCCCGACAAAGTCAACGTCAAAGATTCACACATGATAGTTTATGTTCAACTGCTACTCCAAGTGCTATCGTATACTTATTTATAGATACCCTTGGAGAAATTTGAGACATAAATGGCCACATATAACTGTATTATAGCCCTGATAATTTTCATGATTATATTTTACATTGCTACCAACACCGAAATATTTCATTAAATCTTGCGGTGGCTGAAGATTGCCAAAACTGTCGAAATACATAACGTCATTATTTCGCTTTTTATATGCAACCCAATGAGTGCCAGGTCCATCTTTATCATCGAGATTTACTATCGCTGATTCATTCTCGCGAGGACCACTTTTAGGCATTTCATTTCTCATGAAAACTCCTCGAAAGTATGGAATTTTCATGGATTTAGCATATTTAATTAGATCAATATCGGTGAGTGCTCGGTGTGGTAGCTTTAGAGGTTTTTTGGGGGCCCCAGATGCAAACCCATACCTCGTTTGTACGGCCTCAAATAAAGCCCTTTACCCAGAGCAATCATTTCCATTGCCCCGTTGTGGCGCTTACTTTCGGCTAATTGTTGCTTCGCAGCACTTGCATCGTTTACCGCTTTCGCTATACCTGCCGCACCACCGGCCAGAGCTCCTGTTGCACTGAGACCCGCGAATATCGGTATGAGAAAAGGCAAGAATCCTCCGATTTTTTTCGGTACAGGCAAAATACGCGCTGATTTCACCTTGCTTTTTCCACCTGCCTTCTTCACAGCCACACGTGCACCGTTCAAAGCTGATTTAATGACCCTGCGAGCATCATTATTCGGTTTCATGGCTTTTTTTGCAGCACCGATGATACTTTGCAATGTCACGGTACGTGCATTTTTTTTTCTCATTCCCATACCGAACTTTGTTTTAGCCTTCATTATATTTGTCACACCCCACGCAGCAGCTTTTTCCCCGAGACTGGCGTCTTGGGCGAAAACCCGTTTCCAAGCTCGCTCGGCGAGCACTTTATCGGCGATTTTTCTCGCCTCGGGATTCTCTCGAGTTTTCGAATAAGCGATATCGTGCTCTTTGCAAGCTGCATCGAGCGGATTTATGCCTGGATCACCGCGCGCGAGACGTTTCGCCAATTTCGTGCCTGGACCACAGTACTGATAACCCGGCAGATGTAACTCGACCGGGAGGTTATTAATCAGCGTATTAACCAATCCTTTACGTTTACGTTTTTTCTTTTTGTTGTGTTTACGAACGATCATATTTTGCGATACTGTAAGTATGGAATAATTTATTATTTATGTTTTCTCTTATCCCCCACAGCACCGTATCGTTCAGGATCGCATCTTCCATCGAAAGGCGTACTTCCTCTGATCCTATCACTTTGGCTTGTTGATTCGTTGATAGATGGAAACTGTCGATGGTACTCTTGTTCTTTTGCAAAATTCTTCAAACTTCGAGATATTTCATTTCTCGAATCTTCCCGCTTGCTCATGATTAAATTTATTTTCGTTGTGTGCAGCTCGAGGGACTCCTTTGAACTGAGGCACGGCCTTTAAAAAGACCGTATTTATATTTATTCGTTTAGTCACCGTTGAGTTAACGTTCATGGTACATTAAGGTGGCAGGCATTAAGAGGCATCGTTTGAAAATATTGGATAATATGAATTTCAAGGAACATCCAATTAAATTACCTGTTATGAACTTCGATAAGCTCGCACAACGAAATATAGAGAAAAAAGGGAAACGTCATGGAGACTTATTGCCGAACACCGTGCGGGCAATTATTTGTGGTCCATCCAATTGTGGAAAAACGAATGCCCTTCTCGCTCTTATCACACATCCACACGGTTTGAGATTTGAAAATATTTATGTTTACTCAAAATCGCTCAATCAGCCGAAATATCAGTTTCTCCGGCAATTAGTCAAACCTGTACGTGGTGTGGGCTATTTCCCTTTTAACGAGCACGAAGAAGTCATTCGACCGGGAGAAGCACGTCCTAATTCGATCATGATTTTCGATGATGTAGCATGCGAGAAGCAAGACAATATTCGTGCCTTCTTTTGCATGGGAAGGCATCGAGATGTCGATTGTTTCTATCTCTGTCAGACATACGCTCGTATCCCTAAACACCTTGTGCGTGATAACGCGAATCTATTAATACTATTTCGACAAGATGAAATGAATCTAAAACATATTTATAACGATCATGTGAATAGCGATATGACGTATACACAGTTTAAGGATTTGTGTTTTGCTTGCTGGAACAACGATAAATATGGTTTCGTTGTGATTGACAAGCATAGTGAATTGAACGAGCGCAGATATAGAAAAGGTTTCGATTGTTTTATAAATTTGAAATCATCAACGAAATAATTGCAGTCAACGTCTAAACTCGGAGATATCAACATGCAACGTGATCGTCTTAACAAGGAAAAAGAAGCGCTGCGTCAAATCACGCGCGCAAGCAATGCGATTCGACGCAAGCACAAAATGTTGAAATTGGGGAAAATTACGGCCGAGAAAGAGTTCAGCGAAGTCTTGAAACCAGTGGTAACTCCATTGGAAAAGCTTGTGGATCAATCGATGAAACAAGAAATAGCTGTAAAACAGGAAGAAGGAAATGTAAAAAAGGAAGAAAAAAATATAAAGAAAGAACATGATGATGATTATACTGATCAATTCGAACGCACTTTTGATCGTACGTTTGCAACAGCTCATGGAGATTCCTCGAACGAGGAACTAGATACAACAATACATGGTCATGATGATCCGGAAATAGCTGGTTTATCTCAACACTATCTGAAAATGTTCAACTCAACGCAACAAAAAAATCTTGATTCGTCATACGGGGTACGGAAGCTGCAAGGAAATCGCTTAATGATTGGCGATTCATCAATTACGTTCGACGACAATTCTATTCATATTGGCGATAAGCATTATCGCCAAAGCGAAGGCTTACTGGAACTACTGTTTAAAAAAGCACCGAATCAAGACCTCGTGAATGCGAATGACATGGAAAATTATCGTGAAATTGTCAACTCGACGAATGCACATAGAAAATATTATAGCAGCGATAATGCCATCCGTGATGATAAAAGTGCAAAATTTAAAAATATTATTGCGAGGATTATTGATTCACCGACAAAGGCGTTACAAAGGCGAACACCAAAAAATCGATCGCAGCCATCGGGCAGAGGCTTACCGCGTCACATGAGCGCTCAGAAAAGAAGAAGTAAAATAGATTATATTTATTGGACGATCCGAATGAACTAGTAGCCCGACTGCGATTGCTTCTTGCCTCTCAAACTGCCGGCAACTCCAGTCACTCCAATGAAATTATTTCTATTATTGAGGAATTGCGTGAAGCTAAAATCATTTATTAATAACAGTGCGCGAGTGTTAAGGGCTCAGTCTTTGTCTGACTATGAAAAAATGAGCGTCGATGTGTTTGGACGACAGTTGACGAGTAGACATGGAGTTAAAAGCGTTAGCGGCGCTGGTGGTCGTGGCAGCCGCGGTCCACCCGGCAATGGATTTAAAATAACAGCTGACGGTCAATACGATATTGACAATAAACGATTATGCAACGTTGCCGATCCGAGAGAGCAAAATGACGCTGTCAACATGCGAGTAATGCAAAGTGCTGTACAACAAGAAGTTCGCCTTGTTTATCAAATTACAAGCTCTTTGCGTAACAGTGTGGATGATCACGATACAATGATCTATTCTCTACAATTTGACTTCACGAATAAATTGAAAAAGCAATTTATTGACTTTGAAACTGTACAAGAACTGATAACTCGCAATTCTCAGCTCATTGCTCATCTGGACGAGAGATTGAGAACACTAGAGAAATCCAGTGCCAACGAGGAAACCAAATCGATGATTCTTGGTCTCGAGTCAACGATGAACGAACAATTCAAACGATTCGAAGTATACAACGAAACCGGACAATCATTGACATTGCGAAATTCTGAAGTGATCGCTAATCTGGATTCGCGATTGAGGAGCCTAGAAAATGAACGTGGAAAAGGCAGCATTGGTGGAGGAACTTCATAGACCGGCCAGACGCAATTATCCCCGTCGTCGTGTGAATATTCGTGGATTAGATGAGACGTGGCAAGCTGACCTTGTAGACATGTCCGCGTACGCGCAATATAACAATGACAACAAATTTTTGCTCACAGTTATTGATATTTTTTCAAAATTTGCTTGGGCTGTACCGATGAAAAGTAAGAGTGGCACAGCAACAGCGAATGCATTTAAATCTATACTTGTGAAAGGTCGTGTGCCAAAAAAATTGCACGTCGATCAAGGCAAAGAATTTTATAATAATGAATTCAAAGCCCTCTTGCAACGCTACAAAATTCAACTTTACTCGACATTCAGCAATTTGAAAGCATCCATTTGCGAACGTTTTAATCGCACTCTAAAAACAAATATGTGGAAAAAATTTAGTTTGCGAGGCACTTACAAGTGGATTGATATTTTACCTGACTTGGTATCAGATTATAACGATAATAAGCATCGTACCATTAAAATGAAACCGAAAGATGTCACTAGGGAAAATGAGAAAGAAATTCTGCTCAATATATATGGAAAATATCAAGTAAATCGTAGGCGAAAAATAAAATTTAAAATCGGTGATAAAGTGCGTATTAGCAAGTACAAGCACGTGTTTGAGAAAGGCTATACACCGAATTGGACGACGGAAATTTTCACGATAAACCAAGTGAAAAATACTGATCCGGTGACGTTCAAACTCGTAGACTACAAAAATCAACCGATTGAAGGTGGTTTTTATCAGGAAGAACTCACCGGTGTCACGAACGTTGACATTTATCTTGTAGAAAAAATAATTCGAAAAAGAGGAAATAAGTTTTACGTGAAATGGCTAGGTTTCGATGATTCCCACAACAGTTGGATAAATAATTCTGATATGTAAAATATGTAAATAAATACATTTCTTTTTTATAACTTACAACTTTTATTTTTTATTTTATTGGTAAGAAATTCATATTCATTATTCTACGCGATCTTTCTGAGCTCGCAGTTGTCGTTTTTTCTCCTTCTCTTCGGCAAGCATCTGTCGTTTTTCTTCTTTCTCTGCTGTCCGTTTTTGTCGTTTTTCCTCCAGCAGTTGTCGTTTCCTTTCACGATTCTGTTCCTTTAGCAAAGCTCGTTGTTGACGCGTATATTCTTTACGCTGTTCCCGTAGCTGACGCTTTCGCTCGTGATACATTTCGATCAAAGCATCCTCGTACTCGCTTGGAAGGTCAAGTTTGCGTATCCACCGCAAACTCGGTATAATGACATTGAATGTATTCTCATTAGACTCAACGTCACACATGTTGTTCAATTATTTTTCAGAATATCTGCAGATCATTACAAGTTTATTTTATTTTCAATTTGAATAACACTGCATAATAATATTTTAAACATAACCTCGATACGGACATATCTACTGCGTGCGAGAATTACACTCTTGAAATTATTTGTCGACAATGATTTAATTCACTTTCTGCACATCAATTTATATAGAGTACGACGCTTTGTGGCAGTCGCATTTTTCTCTAATAATATCATAATTATTGCGCAATATCTCGAATATTCCATGATGCATGCGTCACTTGTCCTTCGAGACACGTTTCAGGGGCAGAACCCCCTCCCCTCCACTCCCGCGCGACGTTCTACTATACAATGAATAGAGATAGTAAGAGAACGAAGTAAAGAAAGAAAGGAGAAAGAGGATGACAGTCCGGCACTGGACCCTCACCCCCTTTCCCCTCCACTCCCCGCGTGACGTCTTCGAGCCGTCGACGAGCGTGCATGCATGTGTGTGTCCGTGTGACCCACGCTGCCCGCCGGCTCGGACCGTGTACGTGTGCACGCACACGCGTTGATCCAGAAGCCCCATAGCTTAACTACTCACGACCTATCGACCGTCGTCGAGCACTCTACGTTCGAGCTGGTCGCATCTCCGGGGCCTTGAGCTCGCCGAGGATTTCTCCGTCGACGCACCGGTCGATCTCATCCTCGGAGCCGCATACGCGTCGTTCATCTGCGAGGGACTGAAGCGAGGGCCTTCTGGCTCTCCGATCGCACAGCTGACGCAATTCGGCTGGGTCCTCTCGGGGCCGATCTCCGTCGCCTTCACGAAGCCGCTTCCGCTCAACAGGGGGGTGACAAGCGGCCACCTCTACATCGGCCGTCGTCCTCCGCACACCGACTGCGCTCAGGGCGGGCGGCGTCTCACACCGCGAGCAACCATTTCGTCTCGCGACGAGGCGGGCGGAATTTTCGCGACAGCGTCGCGATCGTGGCGAAGGGAGAATTCGTCGCGTCCGCGGGAACCTCGGACGCTCCGTTCCCCCTCTCCGCGCGGGTCACTGGCCCGCCGAAACGCAGAGTCTCGCTAACAGCCGCTTCGCAAGCACGCGTCTCGGCTAGCTCTCGCGCTTTTCACTCTAGCTACTACATCGCTTCGCTCACCGCTATTATTTTGAATAAACGCTAATATTGTTATTTTTATTAATATTGCACTGTGCTTCACGTCGCTTTATTTCGCAACCTCCTAACCCTTCCCTCCGGCTATCGCGTCGAAGTTACCGGCGTTGTCACGTAACACTGATGTTTCGGACAAAATATAAATTATACTCTGGTAATTCGTCATTTTTAGATAACTCATGTAAATTTGTATATTTTTTAGCGTACGGCTTGATATTATTTAATAGTTGTGATATTATCTCCACATGTTTTTTCGATAAATGTTTACTTTCTTTCAATATCTGTTCAGATGCTGCGTAATCATCATAAATATAAATTTGGCAGCCGAATGGTGTTTCACTGGTTTTTGTGTAAAGAGTATTGGTGTAACATGACAAACTCGTCCTTGAATCTTCAAATTATAAACGCCTTTTCCAATTTCATTGACCACGTTAGCATTGAACGTTACAAACGAAAACCGGCTGTTATAATAACGAATTAATTGTTTGTATTGCCGATCGTGTAATAACAATTGTTTCAAATTTTCATCATAATCACTCAAACATGAAAGTTGTACTTTTCCGTAATGACAACAGCTTTTTTCGAAAATTCAACATCCCAGAAAACTGCAGAGCAGTATGGGCAACTATAAGTCATATCTCCAAAACCCAAATACGATATCTTATCAGGACAGGGTGTATCAATTTGTTTTCCATTTCTCTTTTTAACAACACGATCATTCGATTTCATTCAAATTTTTTGTTAATTTGTTTTCTTTTTTCTTTTTCAAACGCTCCTCATTCAAATTTTCTATTAAATCTTTTTCTTTTTTTTTCAAACGGTCCTCTTTCAAATTTTGTATTAAATCTTTTTCTTTTTTTTTCAAACGGTCCTCTTTCAAATTTTGTATTAAATCTTTTTCTCTTTTTTTTCAAACGCTCCTCATTCAAGTTTTGGATAACATCTTTCTCTCTTTTTTTGCGCAAACGTGCTGCATTTAAATTTTCTGCAATATGTTTTTTCCATTTATTTCTCAAACATGTTTCATTTAAATTTTTTACAATATTATCTTTTCTTTTTTTCCTCAATCGCTCTTCATTCAAATTTTCGACAACGGCTTTGCCACGTTTCTTCTTCAAACGTTCCTCATTCGTAATGTTCACAATATCTTTGTATCTTTGTTTTTTAAACGTTCCTCATTCATATTTTTTACAACATGTTTGTCTTGTTTTTGTCTCAAACGGTCCATATTTATATTTTGTACAACGTCCTTATCGTGTTTTTTTCTCAAACGCTCCGCATTCATATTTTCCACAACGTCGTTGTCGTGTTTTTTTTCCCAAACGCTCCTCATTCATATTTTGTACAACGTCCTTGTCGTGTTTTTTTCTCAAACGCTCCTCATTCATATTTCGTACAACGTCTTTATCGTGTTTTTTTTTCTCAAACGCTCCGCATTCATATTTTTCACAACGTCCTTGTCGTGTTTTTTCTCAAACGCTCGTCATTCATACTTTCAACTTTATCCGATTTTCGTTTCTTAGCCAATGATGCTTCAGATAAATTAATTACTTGTCTTTTCTCATTGATCAAATCTTAATTTTTTTCGTAATAAATACGATTGTATTGATTTTTACAATTTTGCCAAAACAGAAGATTCGATGTTTCTATAACATCGTAATGACCTGCATTGATTGTACCCGATAACAACATGGTTAATGTTCCATAATTAGGATATTGTCCAAACTCATTTGGAACTGAACCATTATTTCTACAAACCAATATCCGTACGTTATATATTTGTACGAACGATTGAATCTCTACCTCTCCTCCGTAAACACTGTCACGTGACATATGCGTCTTGTAAGATTTTTGATCTATTATCCTCGTACCGTATGATTCGTCGCCTACTATGAATCCTTCGTATGAGGACCAATTTTTTAATACGTTTGAAACAATCTGTAATCTTACTTGTCTATATTTTTCGTGGACATTATATAAGAAATGAGAAAATTACCTGATAGACAATTACCATCAGACTTGATGCGCTCTTCAAGATTATTTATCTCTGAGTTCATTTTTTGTTAAAATAAATAAAAATTATCTTTTCTGAATGAATTAACACTTACTTGGATGAAGGGATTATATTTCCAAAAATCCTTCAATGGCTTTTGATTGTTTAAAAGATCGTTTTTTTCGTCCAGCCTTTTGTTATTCAATCGTTTCGATTGTCCTACATACAATGAACGATCAGTATGAAGTGAAGAAAAATTCGAATGTATCCCCGCGGTCTGTAAAAGTTTAAAAGAATAATAAATAATTTTAAAAAAATCAAGCGGAAAAAAAAATTATATTCGGGAATTAAACCCGGGCCGGCGGCGTGGCAATCTTAACCGCAGGCACCGAGCTGCAACGTCTTTCTTAATATTGAGTCATACGGAGCTAATGTAAATAATTCGCGATTTTTTGCGATAGTTTTCACGATAGTGAAATGGGGCAACTGAACATAACGAATATTTATAACAATCGAAAGATTTCGATGAAATTTACGTCCCCGGTACATTGCGTTGAAGAAGAAGGAAAAAAAAAGTTATTTTCGGGAATTGAACTCAGGCCGACGACGTGACCATCCTTGTTTTTTTTATAAAATGATTATTTCCTTTTTGGTTTTAACGTTATACATGTTAGGTAGAACAATACATTAAAAAATACCTGTCTATCTTATACTAGTAATAATAATATAATGGCTCTTGTCCTTCTGTAAAAGGAGCTCGCAGCCAGATCACTCTTCGTTATATTTTATGTAAATCTTTAACATTTTAATAAAACTCTTTGTAGGATAGAGAACTCTATGGTCGTTCCGCCCAACGACTTATAATTTGAGGAAAAGATTAAAAAAAAAACCCAACGACTATATTTTTGACGGCTTAGTCTAAAAAGAACTTAAAAATACTTAAAAACTACGAATATGTACATATTTACACGTTGACTTAGAGTCGACCGTATCTAGGATTCCTATTAGTTACTGGTTGACATGATAGCGCCGTCTTCGGGCTACCTGTCTCCCACGTTGCGCTAAAACTAATTGGTGCCTTCTGGCAAGATCTCTCGTGACTGCACAGTCTTGTGACAGCCACCAGTATTTCCGTACATCCAATCTATGGAAATCGTTATAGTCTCTTTCCGGGATATCCATTGACTCCCGAAAACGATCACTATTGTCCGAAAAATGTCTCTCATTAATCGTTATCCTTTTATTCGTTTTGTTCATTTTCCAATGGTAAAGGATTGGAACATTATGCTCGTTTTGAATTAATCCTTTACTATCGAAGTACATAAACGCTTGTGGCGTCAGGTACCCTGTGAGTTTCTACCTATCTATCACAACATTATTAATTATCGCTAAATTATCAGTAACATTATTCTCAATATTACGTAACTTACTAAAATGTTCTCTGGTTAACTTTAGCGTGAAGCAGTCGACCCGAGAGATTTCCGCCTTTCGATATAGGATGCGATTACTGATTCTATGTCGATACTCTGTATGTTGCGAACGATAGAGTCCCTGGAAAGCTGTAAGGCACTTTCGTTGGAGTACTCGTAGTTTTTCCATCACCGATAAATTAGAATTCAACCATATAGGTGCGCCATATGTGAGAATGGGTCTGATAAGTAGGAGATATAAAATAACTTTTGCCTTTCTGGTTAAATGTTTATTATTGAACATTCGACTATTTGAACGTATCGCTGTCAGCGCTTTATGTAATTGTGTTTGAATGTGAATGTTTCCTCGGATTAAAGAGTTAATATGTACTCCTAAATATTTTATAGCTTTTTTATGCGGTATGATTTGTTTATTTTGTGTCCCGGCAACTGGTGTCTCTGTATGGAAATCTTTGTATCCCACTTTTTTTGTTCTAGATAAATAAAAGAGTGGCCTGGGGAATAAGAAGGTTTCACACTTGCCTGGGTTAACTCTGAAGTTCCAACATGGCAATCATAACCGGAAGCACCGAGCTGCAGCGTCTTTCTTGATATGAATGATTTATCCACACTGTGTACGGTTTGTTGGCCTTTAGCAACTCCCCGGCACTCTCCAACCGCAACGTAGAAAGCCTTATGATCAATATATTTCTGCATATATTAAATATTTTTCTGTTTATTGTACTCCCTATTGGAGTTCTTTGGTTCGCCCCTCCCACCGTGGGGCCACCGCCGCGATTCGGCCGTAGGCCCAGAGCTTGTTCACGGAGAAGAAAACCCCGTCTCTCTCTCTCTCTCTCTCTCTCTCTCTCACATTGCAGTCCACGTTTCACATCGCTCCGTTTCCGTGACATATTACAGCCGTTGTGGTGCACGATTATTTGTCATAATTAGTGAACCGCAACAACATTGTACGACGAGCACATTCGTGTATCGGGTGTGACAGGAACTCGTGGAGAAGCGGCAATACAAGTGATTCGACGATCGATATTTTTGTCGATTCAGTGCCTCGTGATCAGCCATCTTGGTAGCCGGATCAGTGACACGCATTCTGAGGCTCCGAAGCAGCCTCTGCAACAGTGACAGCCAACTCGGGGCTCCGAGTGCACGGTCATATGACCGGTCACGTACAGCAGCACCATCCAACGCTGCACATCGAATGGCATATACAGTTAGCCAAGTATTATTGTTAGCTGCAGTTGCTGCCGGGGAAGAGAACAGAGTGAAGAGATTAGAAGAAGAGAGAATATAGCCAAGTGAAATGTCTACTCCGACACGGGAAAAACAGTATAAATGTGCGAAGTGCAAGAAGGAAATAGTGATTGAAGTACACGAGTGCAAAAGATGTCTTAAATATTATCATCCGGGCTGCAATGCGCACAAGTCCTACAATTCGTTCAACCAGCTAGTGCCATGTTCTGGACCAATAGAAAAATTATACAGAGACAAAAGTGTAAGTAATAACATCGATACAAGGGAAGAGAGTCGACAGAACGACGACAATGAGTCCAGCAAGATGTTGCCGGACCCGGAACCGAAGAATACATCGAAACAAACGAAACGAAGGAGGGAAGAAGATGACGGAGAAGAAGAGTACGAAGATGCAGAGACGTTAGAAGAAAAGCTAGATAAGGTATTTAGTACGGTAAAAAAAATAGACGAGAAAGACGTTGCGATGGATAAAATTAAGGAGAGTGTCAAGGTGATAATAAAAGTAGAAATCGAGAAAGCGTTAGAAAAGTTTGAGAAAAGTTGTGTTGCGAGGATAAAAGAAAGTGTGATTGAGGAAATAAACAAAGGAATGCAACAAATCGGGAAGGAAATAGACGTAATAACAAAAAGACTGAGTGAAACTGAACAAAATAAACCAGAAGAGAAAAGCGAGGATAGAGTAACATATGCAGAAAAAGTAAAAAAGAGCAACCGGGAATATCTTATAGTAAAACCGATAAAAAAACAAACGGGCAAAGAGACAGAGGGCGAGATAAGAAGACAAGTTGACGTTATGCAGTTAGGAATAGGTATTGACGAGGTAATAAAAGGATCAGAAGGAAGAGTATTATTCGACGTACAAAAGAAACAAGATCAAGAACTGTTAAGAAAGGAATTGAAAAAGAATCTCGGAAGTAACTACACGGTAATCGAAACAAAAAAGAAACTCCCGAAAGTGAAAGTAATAGGAATAGAAGAACAATTAGACAACATAGATGTAGAGGAGCTAGAAAAAATGATAAGTAGACAAAACAGTTTAAGGAATGACGAAAACGAAAATAATTTCAAAATGAAAGTAGTGAAAATAATAAAAGTCAATCAATATAAATCGAATATGATTCTCGAACTGGATCCGAGAACGCATAAATTGCTGATCGGGGCGGAAAGAATGAAGGTAGGATTCAAAAACTGCAGATTATTCGATTACATAAGCGATTTAAGATGTTATAGATGTTACGGATATAATCACCTCGCGAAGGATTGCGAAAATACATTGAGTTGTAGAAAGTGTGGAGGAGAACACGACGGCAGAAACTGTACAGAAGAAATAAAAAAGTGTGTGAATTGCACAAGATTGTGTCAAAAGTATAATGCACCAGAAGAAGATGTTGATCATGAAGCCACGGACTATAGATGTCCAGTATATAAGAGATTAGTAGAGAGGACAAGTAAGAACATACAATATTGTAATGAGTAGCAGTTAATAACACAGGGAAGACACGATCTCAAAAATAATAATAATGATAACAGAAATAAAGAAAATCATATATTAATGTTAAATGCGCAAGGATTTATTAAACATAAAGATGAAATCGAAAAATTAATTAATGAACAAAAACCGAAAATACTTTGCCTATCGGAAACACATATTACAAAGGATGTCGAAAATCACGAACTAAATATAAATAACTATCAAGTAGTAAGAACTGATACAGAAAATAATAGAACAGGGGGCGTATTGACATACATTAGAAAAGGAATAAAATATAAAGTAGTAGAGAGTAAAAATAACGAACAAAATATGTGGCTAAATGTAATCCAGCTGCAAGACAAATATGAAGGTATTATTATTGGAAACGTGTATCACTCGCCTAGTACAAGTGACGGACAATTTATAGAAATGATAATCAGCGAATCCGAAAAAGTAATAGATAGAGGACACTTAATTATGATGGGAGATTTTAACTTGGACGTGAGCAAAGATAATCATTATGTGAATCGACTATTGAACAATTTTTTATCCATGGGACTCAAACAATATGTAGACAAACCAACGAGAATAACAAACAATTCAGAGACAATAATCGACTTAGTGTTTTCAAATTTTTACATTATGACAAAAGTACTGACGACTCCAAAGATCACTGACCATAGTATAGTTAAAGTTTTAATAAATAATAAAATAACTCGAAAGACCGAAAGGAAATTTTTTTATAAACGAGACAATAGTGAATTTTCTGAAAATAAATTTAATGCCGTGCTTAATAACAAAATGAGTTTGCAACAAAATAGCGAACTGATGATAAATGAACTTGCTGACACTACAATAAACAATATAGTAAAAACGACGAATGAAATAGCACCCTGGGTTCGAAAAGTTGTAGTTACGAAATGGAGTGATAAGCCATGGATAAATCAGGAAGTGAGAAAAATGTGTAAAGACAGAGATAGAACATATAAACAAGCAATAGAAACTAAAATGAAGGTTGAATGGGATGAATATCGTAGAAAAAGAAACGAAGTTGTTAAAATGATACGAATAAATAAGAAAACGTACTATGAACAAAATATAGACTTACATAAAAATGATTCCAAAAAAATGTGGAGAACACTAAAAAAACTGATCGGAGATAAAAAAATAAATGATGTTCAGACGGAAATGGAATTCGACGGAATATTGCATACTGAGTCTAAAGAAATAGCAAAAAAATTAAATGAGTTTTTTGTGACAAGTGTCGAAGATATTGTAAAAGAAATAGAACTAGATGGAGACGCGAGGGTAGCTGATAATAATTATGTAAATATTACTACAGTAGATAATATTAGACTAGAAAAATTTAATGAAATAACATACAAAGAAATGGATATTGTGATAAAAAATCTAGATTCAAAAAAAGGAACAAAAAGTGATATTACTGTAGATATGATTAGAGTAGTGTGGAGAGGTAATCCAAATATAATAATAAACTTAATAAATAGATCGATGCAGGAAGGAATAGTTCCGAATAAATGGAAAACGTCAATAATTACGCCTATACCGAAAGTAAGGAATAGTAGGAAAGCAGAGGAATACAGACCAATAAACACGCTTCCCCTGTACGAAAAAATATTAGAACAGCTTGTAAAAAATCAATTGATAAAGTATCTAGATGACAATAAGATTATAATGAATGAACAATCCGGATTTCGTACAGGTTTTTCATGTGAAACTGCTCTGCAGGATACATTAATAGAATGGAGAATAAAAATGGATGAAAGTAAGATTATAGTTGTATTTATAGATTTTAAAAGAGCGTTCGAAACTATAAACAGGAAAGTATTGATAGATAAATTAAAGAAATATGGAATCGGTGGAAAGGTGGTAGAATGGTTCGAATCATATTTGAATAATAGAACACAAAGAGTGCAATACGATGACATGTTATCCGAAGAAATTATAGTAAAATTTGGAGTACCGCAGGGATCAAAACTTGGTCCTATCTTATTTATTTTATATATCAACGATGTCGTAGGAAGTTTGAATGAAGTTGGTTGTAAATGTAAATTGTTCGCTGATGACATGATGATGTATGTATCGAACGGAGATCTCGAAATTATAGAAAACACTCTAAATATAGGACTGAAGAAATTGTATATGTGGCTAAATCTTAACTCATTAAAAATTAATGTAAAAAAAACCGTTTTTATGGCGATTCATGATCCAAGAAAGTTGAATGTGAAAAATAAGTGTGTAATCAAAATAGGAAACGAAACTGTACAAGAAGTGAATAAAACAAAATACCTAGGAATAATGATTGACGAACATCTGTTATTTGGAGAGCATGCGTGGTATGTCGCAAAGAAAATAGGGAAGAAAATAGGATTTCTAAATAGAGTAAAGAGATTTCTGAGCATAGACACAAGAATGACAATATACAAAACGATAATAGCGCCACATTATGAATATTGTAATTCGGTGCTGTTGAATTGTAGCGAGGAAAACATGATGGCATTACAGAGGACCCAAAATCGTGCAATGCGCGCAATTTTAATGGTAGATATGTATACGCCGATCAATGATATGTTGTATATATTGGATGTAATGAGTGTAAAACAGAGAGTGGAGTTCAATGTATGTGTGTTGGTGTACAGAATGAAAAATGGGCTGACCCCGGAGTACCTAAGCAAACAAGTGCAAATAGTGAGTGAAACACATAAGTACAACACCAGAAACAAAGAAAAACTAGCGATTAAAAGGACAAGAACAGTAGCAGCTGAAAAGTCAATCGTGTATGTAAGTTTTAAGATGTACAATGAATTACCGAGGAATGTAAGTGAAGCAGAAAATGTAGAAAGATTGAAGTGGTGTTTGAAGGAACACATGAGACGTATGAACACGCGAGAATAGATGTAAGATGCATCGAAGAGAAAAGAAAATGTGTACAAGGCAGGCGGCCAACGAAAATTGTATAGTACTGTTGTAACGAATTGAATATTGTGTGCGCGTAAGGCGCAATTGTAGCTGCTAGCTAAATAAAGCATTTCAATCTCTCTCTCTCTCTCTCTCTCTCTCTCTCTCTCTCTCTCTCTCTCTCTCTCTCTCTATCGATATACAGAGCGATATACAGAAAGTTGTTTTCTGTAATTGAATATTGTGTGCGCGTAAGGCGCAATTGTAGCTGCTAGCTAAATAAAGCATTTCAATCTCTCTCTCTCTCTCTCTCTCTCTCTCTATCGATATACAGAGCGATATACAGAAAACAACTTTCTGTATATCGCTCTGTATATCGATAGAGAGAGAGAGAGAGAGAGAGAGAGAGAGAGAGAGAGAGAGAGATTGAAATGCTTTATTTAGCTAGCAGCTACAATTGCGCCTTACGCGCACACAATATTCAATTCGTTACAACAGTACTATACAATTTTCGTTGGCCGCCTGCCTTGTACACATTTTCTTTTCTCTTCGATGCATCTTACATCTATTCTCGCGTGTTCATACGTCTCATGTGTTCCTTCAAACACCACTTCAATCTTTCTACATTTTCTGCTTCACTTACATTCCTCGGTAATTCATTGTACATCTTAAAACTTACATACACGATTGACTTTTCAGCTGCTACTGTTCTTGTCCTTTTAATCGCTAGTTTTTCTTTGTTTCTGGTGTTGTACTTATGTGTGTCAAAACTTTCGATACTTTGCTGCTGTGCTCTGCCTTCGGGCCCTATTGTTTCAGAGCTGAGCAAGCATATTTACGCTCTTCATCTTTATATATTTACTTTCGGCTCTCTTTCCTGCATTGACTGCAAATTTCCATCGGAAAGTCGAAGTTTCATCTAACCTCACTTCGGTTGGCTTTGCTGGTTGCGGGTGGATTTCGGACCTATCATCGCTTTGCGCATGCGCTTCTCTTGTCGGTTGACCTTGAGCATCTCCACTGCCATCTGCAACTTCGTTGAACTAATCCGGCCATCTATCGCTATCTAATCGCAATCATTTGGAACGCTTGCGCACTTTCATCGTCCTCCGTTCATCACACTGCCATCTACAACGTGTTGACTCCTCGAAGCGCCAACTACGCCATCTACCGGGATCAACGACAACTCTGTCCAGCTGTATCTTTATCTTCATCGATCGGTAGATTTATCACATTTCTATCTTCTCGACGCGCCGGGATATTTTAGCTTATGTCGCAATTGTGTCGTAAATGCTAAAAATCTATCGCGGGAACTACTGTTTCGTGTACAGCGTGTAATCGTTATTTTCATCCGGGCTGTGCAAACGATTATCTAACGTACCAATCTGCCCTTGAGTGTTGTAAAACTTCGTTACCGCTCAATCTGTCAAACAGCAATGCTTTTAATCTCGGCGTACCACCTAGTCCTTTTTCTCAATCGCAACCGCCGACGACTCTTGAAACCATTTTCGCGTACATGAAGGAAACGGATTCTCGGATGACCGCGTTTATTGCCTCACAAACACAAACAAATACTGAAATCACTACTAAACTCAACGATCTCCCGGAACTTCTTCAAACCGTTGCGAATAACTCCTCTCGAATTGATAATCTCGAAAAATCGAATGCGGAACTTCACCGAGAAGTATCATTGTTACGAACTCAATTAGCACGCCCACTTCAGCAAAAAAGCGAAATTGCGATGTCTGGTATTCCATTGAATTTAACCGAATCTCCTGTAATACTAGCTAAACGAGTTCTTGTCGCACTTGGTTTATCTGATCTTGTCAATCACGTCATTGCGGCTCGACCTCTCGGAAAAAATAATGGGACAGCTAATCCACAAAGAACATCGATGTCCTATGTCGTTAGTCTTACGTCGAAGTCTGTCTGTGATGCGATAATCAATGCTAAAAGAGTAAAACGTGATCTAAAAAACGGTGAAGTCTTCGGTAACAATTTTCCGAGCAGCATCTATGTTAACGAGATGCTATCCTCCGAGATGTATTCACTACTCCGTCAAGTCAAAGCTCGGGCGGCTGAAGCTAAATACAAATATGTCTGGGTTAGGAATCAAATTATTCATGTCCGCAAGGACTCGGGACTCCCTGCGATAGACATTCTAACTCCTAGTGATCTCTCAAAACTTGTTTGACTCGTTGAAGATACTCCCGTATCAAACGCGCTGGTCTTCATCTCTCGGCAAAAATACTATACGCGTCGCTATCTTTAATGCAAATTCTATTTCACAATTCTATTTCACTTCACAAACACTATTTCTATAATAACTCGTTCCATATTATCTCTATATCCGAAACGTGGCTCCATTCTCATATACATGATAGTTTAATTAGTCTAGACAATTATTATATAGTGCGAAATGATCGAGAGGGAAAGCAGGGGGGCGGGGTTGCGTGTTACATTCACAATACATTAAAAGTTAAAGTCATTGCATCATCACCCTCTAATTTTTCTAACAACCCTGAATATCTCCTACTAAGTATACAATGTAATAGCAGTCAATCTCTTCTTTTCGCATCGATTTACCGACGTCCGAAAGGTCTACTGCTGCACAACTTTATCAACGACTTTAACACTCATGCTCCTCTGTTTAATAATATTATGATCACAGGTGACTTAAACTGCAACCTACTTACTGATAACTTCGAATCTCATTATCTCCGTGACTTCGTTTTTTCGTCGGCATTACACCTCGTGCTCTCTCCGCCTACTTTTCACACGGCTACATCCGACTCATGGCTCGACGTCGCGATACTTGATAGCGAAGAAAAGCTTGGTTCGTTCGTTAAATCTGACGCACCGTTTATAGGCGGTCATGATCTCCTTCAACTCACGTACAATCTTGCAACCGATCGCATCAGGCCTCGTGTTTTATCGATTTCGATCGATCTTTCATCTGCTGTAAACGCATCCATACGCGGCGAGGCGCGCGGTTGCGTTCAGTGGGCACTGGGCGCTTCGTGTGTGTGAGCGATGGCGTCGCCGCACACGCCACGCGTCCCCCCGCTCTCATTATCTCCGTGACTTCGTTTTTTCGTCGGCATTACACCTCGTGCTCTCTCCGCCTACTTTTCACACGGCTACTTCCGACTCATGGCTCGACGTCGCGATACTTGATAGCGAAGAAAAGCTTGGTTCGTTCGTTAAATCTGACGCACCGTTTATAGGCGGTCATGATCTCCTTCAACTCACGTACAATCTTGCAACCGATCGCATCAGGCCTCGTGTTTTATCGCATCGATGCTTGCGTGAATTTTCTGCTGAGAGTTATCAACAGTCTATTCTCACTGCTATCTCCCGAGATGAACATATCGCTTCGCTCAATGCGCTTTCGCCTGTGCCGGATCTGAATGTACTTGCTACATCGTTATCCTCACTCTTATCGGCCAATCTCGACTTACACGCACCGATACGATCCTTTCAAGTACGGAGAGCTCCGGCACCATGGCTTGTTGACTCATTTAAAGCTCGCATTAAAGAACGTAACCGGCTTTACAAGCAGGCGAAACGGTCGGGGAGTTTACTTGGATTTGCTATCTTTCGTAAATTTCGCGACCAACTTACCACTGATATGCGGCAAGCTAGAGAAAACTATCACTACAACCGTTTAGACTCTGTCAGTGACCCGACTAGACTTTGGCGGGAACTGGGCAATCTTGGGTTGGTTAAAGTTAGTCACTCCTCTCCTCTACATTTTTTTTTCGGCGGACGTTCTAAACTCGCATTATGCAGCTATTTCCAATTGATCACCGGCTCTTACTCATGCTCAATTCCAATCCGCGTGCAGCTCTATAGTTTCTCCAAATCCCTCGTTCTCCTTCCACCCTGTGTCGCCGGAGGATATCCTTCGTCTCAATAAACACTCTTCCTCGCTTTCGCTCCGTTCTGGCCCTGATGGTCTTTCTCCCTTTGGAATCTATACTGCTCTCCCGGCTATTGCAACGACTCTCGCACTACTCTTTAATCTCTGTTTTCAACACTCTGTTTTTCCGGCAATGTGGAAACAAGTGCTAATTCGTCCGCTCTCAAAGGTTAAGACTCCGCGCTCTCCAACTGACACAAGACCAATCGCAAATTTGAGTGAATTATCGAAGCTCCTTGAAAAAATTGCTCACACTCAAATCACCTCTTTCGTCGAAACAAATTCGCTCTTTGACAGCCGGCAATCTGGCTTTCGTGCTGACCACAATACTCAATCAGCAATGCTAAGACTTATTAATGACGTTAATCAAGGTATCGATAATCGAAAACTGACTATTCTCGTTTTATTTGACTTCAGCAAAGCGTTCGACACGGTATCTCACCTTCATTTACTAAAAAAATTAAAATTGATTGGTTTTTCGGACTCGGCACTCACTTGGGTTTTCTCCTATCTTACTGGCCGGTCCCAAGCGGTGGTAGATGAAGTGGGTACGCACTCTGAATGGTTAAGCACTACTGAAGGTGTACCTCAAGGCTCAGTTCTTGGTCCCTTATTATTCTCGCTCTTCATCAATGATATTGCTAAGGAGTTGCGATATTCTGAGCATATGATCTTTGCTGACGATACGCAAATCTATCTTCAGTGTCGGCTATTTGAACTTAACATCGCTATGGCTAAAATTAGACACGATGTCGCAGTAGTCGCGAACTTTGCGTCGTCCAACGGTCTTACTCTCAATACGATGAAATCTAAAATCCTCATACTTGGCAGTAACGCTTATGTCCGTGAGCTCAACCTCGAAACTCTTCCGCCAATTACCCTTAATGAAGTCCCCATTCCCTTCGTTCGTGAGGCCTCCAACTTAGGGGTGCAACTGAGAACGAGTCTCTCATGGAATAGGCACATCGCGCTTGTTTCGCAAAAAGTTCATGCTTCATTGCATAAACTAAAGTACCACAAAAATGCGTTGTCCACGGAACTCCGAGTTAAACTTGTGACGACGCTAATCTTTCCTCACTTAGACTATTGTTGCCTAGTTTATCATGGACTTACCGATGAACTTAATACCAAGTTGCAGCGTCTTGTAAATTGCTGTATACGCTTTATCTTCAATCTCCGCCGAGACGAGCATGTAACAATTTACCGTCACCGATTAGGTTGGCTCTCGGTTTGCAATCGTCGCTCTTACTTCTTAGGCATCCAAGTCTACAAAGTTCTGAACTTGCGGGTACCATCGTTCATTAGTGAACTTTTTGTCAGACGCACTATCGAAGGTGCTCGTCCGACACGCAACGTCGCAACACCACTTACATTTGAGATACCGGCTCACCGTACGGCGGCCTATCGTAACAGCTTCCATCTTTCTGCGGTCTACTTTTGGCACTCCCTTCCAAGGGAGGTTATCTTTTCTCCTTCCCTTTCCATATTCAAGACTCGGCTATATAACTATCTTCTCCAGACTGAGCTTTCGCACTCGAGTTAGGTGGCTTAATCAGTAATACCTACAATTAGTCTTAATTCTCGTTAGCTGTACCACTATTCATTAAGTTGCAAATTTCTAATTTCTAAATTTTAATCTTAGGTACTAACTTTGTATCAATTATCTACGTCTTAATCTTCTATATTTTCTATTGCGAGTTACGTAGTTTCTATCTGCGATTGTTAAATTAAATTATCGAAAGAATCTATTCTCAAAGAAAAAAAAAAAAAAAAAAAAATTTAATATTATACTATAAGAATCGTACTCTATTCTGATGATATGTTATACTATTGTACTGGCTCTGTGATATTGTTTGCCCCAAAGTTTAACTAGGGCATAATAAATTTAATCAATCAATCAATCAATCTCTCGATCGAGTTGAGCGGGAGTGTCTATCGCTGCTCTTCTTGTTTTCGTGTTTCTGGTGGATCATACATATCAAATCGGCATTTCTTGCGATACCTGGTCTTCTTCTCACTGTTCCGCTACTGAGGAGTATTTCGGGTAGGTGTTTCTTTTTCTCGTTTCTCTTATTTTCCTACTTCTCTTACTCTTTAACTTTCTAACCTATCTTTCATACTGGCGACTCTCCGATCCTTCTTTTCTCGCCAATGAGGTGACCTGCGACTATCGACAAAATTTTTGCGAGTATCGATTATTTCGATCGATCTTTCATCTGCTGTAAACGCATCCATACGCGGCGAGGCGCGCGGTTGCGTTCAGTGGGCACTGGGCGCTTCGTGTGTGTGAGCGATGGCGTCGCCGCACACGCCACGCGTCCCCCCGCTCTCGCTGTCGTTCGGGACCCCTCGGCAGTCGTCGGCCATCGGCTCGCAAGCCATCACACGTGAACTGCCTCTCTCGTCAGCTGACACGAAAGCTATATATTGGAGTAGTTCCATGCACGTTCACCCTAAAACGTCGTCGAATCAGAACGAGAAACACAGAGGCTAAGCCAGCCAATCAGAGCGCGAGGGAGTCGCAGCTCGAGTTCGAGAAGCCTCGGCGAACTCGACTCCTTCTTCTTCGTCGGGCTCTCGGAGTGTCGAGCACGTGCGCGAAAAACTAGTCGAATACTCGTGATAAAATAAAAGAAAAGACTCTCTCTACGCATTTCAAGTATTATTTGTTTTCTTCATACAAAGAGTTTAATTCGTTACTTTAATAAATAAATCGATATCTTTCCGCATTTAAATAAAATACAATAAAGGAACATATTTATTTTCCCGACGAATCCTCTCTCTCTCTCTCGACAATTTTTAATAATTATTTTCAGCACTCATTGTTGGAAATCTCCAACACTATACGCAGCAAGCTATTCAATTATGATACGGATATCGCTAAGTTCATACGCGCTTCAAAAGAATCAGTAGATAAAAAAGCTGCTCTGCAGGAAGCTTTCCAATACTATCAAACCGCATTTAATACTGTTTTCGCTGCTTACTCTACCCTTGCCGGCGAAGTGCTCGCAAACGATCGATGCATACAAGCCATGAATCTAGTACGGAACGATATTAGTCAAGTACGGAACGATATGACGAGAATATGCTCTGCTACTATCCAGGAGACTCTAATGAATTCATTCGATTCATCAGTCCGCACCCAAATTACCGAAGCCTGCTCGGCTGGAGTAAAAGAGGCCGTCTCAACTACTCTTGAGCCTTCGGCATCGACGTCGTATGCTAGCGTAACCTCTCAGGGCTCAAATGCTAAAAAGAACAAAGTTTACATCTCGCGCGGACCCACTGTCTCGATTGATAAGTCCACTAGTTTTTTTATCACGCCTTGCGAGAACGCGTCTTCCAAATATCAGTCTTCGCAGATGACTAAAGAAGCGGTAATCAAAAGCATCGACCCCGCGGAAATAGGTATGAGAGTAGATCGAATTACACGCGCAAAAAACAATGGCATCCGTATCGATGCCAAAGAGGCTGATCTCGAGAAAATTCGATCATTGCCTGCATTGAAGAAACTCGGTCTTGAAGTCAGCGAATTCTCCAAGCTCGATCCTCGACTGACAGTGCACGGTGTGCCTGCCGATCTCTCCGCTGACGAAGTACAGGCTGACATAATTAAGTTGAATTTATCGGAATGCAGTAACCCCACTGTAAAGGTTATTTACATGTTGCGCGTAAATCGTAATTCTCGGGCCTGCATTATAGAGGTGCCGTCGAAAATCAGGGATATTTTTAGAAGCAGACAAAAAATCTATCTTCGCTATACTTCCTGTCGCTTTGACGATCACGTCAGAGTGCTACAATGTTTCAAGTGCTTGGGCTTCGGCCACATAGCAAAAGACTGTACAAACACCGTACACTGCGCACACTGTTCGGGCGATCATGATTCTGCGTCTTGCAGGCATCGCTCCAAAGATCCGATCTGTTATAACTGTAGGACGCAGTACACTGACGCAGACTGTGATCACAGCGCTCTGGACGGGAAAAATTGTCCGGTGTTGGGAAAACGCATCGCTGACAAAGCTCGTAACACCGATTATGGCTAACGCTAACGATAACCGCACGCAGGACGCTCTCAGAATATGCCATGTGAATTGTCAGTCCTTGAAAGGTCATCTGGACGAATTTCGACACTTCTTCGGTGAAAATTTCTTCCACATAATTTGCATGTCTGAAACGTGGTTGACTCCGCAGATCCCGGATGACTTTGTGAGATTACAAGAATATTGTCTACTCCGATGCGATCGGATAGGACGCGGGGGAGGAGGCGTCGGCTTGTATGTACATACCTCTCTACGAGCTCGTGTGCTCACGCACTCTGGAGGGACGTACTGCGGCAAGCCCGAATATATCATCGCTGAAGTGACAATTCCTAACTGTTCGAAAATGCTTATCTGCGTAGTCTACCGACCACCGCATGTCGGATACCTCACAGAGTTCGAAGATCTATTTCTTCAATACAATGTCCTTTATCCGCACTGTTCTATCATGGGCGATTTCAACTCTGACATGAACGTCCTATTGCACGATAGCACGCATCTCCGTAACTTTATCGATATGTCGAATTTATATCTGGTCCCGTACAAGTCTACTCATCACGTTCGCGATGCGTCGACGCTGCTTGATTTGTGCATTACGGACGAAGCTGACAAACTAATCGAGTATGGCCAATTTGAGGTCCCTTTTCTTTCCGCACACGATTTAATATTCGTCAGATATCGCCTAACGGTTGATAAGCTTCCGGAGCGCGTGTTCACATGCCGCGATTTTCGGAATTTTAACAGCACTGCCTTTTTAGCGCAAGTAAGCACGATGAACTGGGAGGCCTTTTATAACACTGACTGCATCGATGTTAAAGTGTCGCTGTTAAATAATTATTTATTGTCCTGTTTCGATATCCATGCACCGCTAATTCGGGTGAGATCCAAGAAGGCCCCCGCGCCTTGGTTAACTGTGGAGATAAAAACACAAATGAAAGCGCGCGACAAGGCACGTAGAGAGTGGCGTAGAAGACGCACAGTGGAAGCACATAACAGATTAAAACGGCTTCGAAACTCAGTACAAGATAGTATAAACGCAGCGCAAACAGGCTACTTTAATCGCGTATTTTCTACTCAAACTAGTGCAACGTCAACGTGGAAAGAGCTTCGGAGCCTAGGCCTAATAAAGCCACGAGCTGGCGCTATGCCGCTTACCACCTCTATCACCGACTTAAACAAGCATTTCGCGGCCGCTGGCATCGACCCTACCTACATTGTTCCGGAAGCATATTATCTGGTAGAAACAGTTTATAGCGACGAGAAGTTTTATTTTCAAAACTTGGGCTACGATACACTCGATGAAATACTCAGGCTTTCAAAATCCGGTGCCGTTGGCGCTGACGGACTTTCGATAGCTCTAATTAAACTAGCTCTGCCGTGCATCCGACCTATGATCCACCATTTGTTCTCGTTTTCGCTGATGGCCGGTATTTTTCCGACAGAGTGGAAATACGCTCTCGTTTGTCCTCTTCCCAAAACTAAACAACCGTCTTGTCCGAACGATTACCAACCAATTTCTATCCTCTGTGCTGCCTCGAAGTGTCTGGAAAAGATCGTTGCCAACCAGATAATGGCTTATCTTCGCAGTCGTGATCTTTTGGATCCGTGTCAATCGGCCTATCGGACTGGGCATAATACCCAGACAGCTCTTCTGCGGATACTCGACGACATTCGTCAAGCGTCAGTCGCACGCAAAGTAACGGTTCTAGTGTAGTTCGACTTCTCTAAAGCCTTCGATAGAGTACGACACGCCGATCTGATAGAAAAACTTCGATTGCTAAATTTTTCGCAGTCGACACTACGTTGGCTATGTTCACATGTCACGGGTCGAACGCAATCCACACGTGATAATCAAACCGGTGAAGTCTCGGATAGATTTTAAACATCTTGAACGGCGTTCCTCAAGGTTCCGTCCTCGGACCTCTTCTGTTCGTCTTATATCTGCACGGTTTCAGTGATTTGCTGAGACATTGCCGTTACAATTTTTACGCCGACGATCTGCAAATATATCTGCATTCCAGTCCGGAAAATCTCGCTGAAGCTATTAGAGCAGTGAACGAAGACATCGAAGCAATTTCAAACTGGGCGGAAAGCATTGGGCTACTTCTCAACAAAGAAAAAACGAAAGCCATAGTTATCGGTACTCGACGTTTCATCGCCAACATCCCTTTTGAAAATCTTCCCGCTATTATCGTTGGGAATGTCGATATACCGTTCTCAACCGAAGTAACATGTCTAGGAGTCACGGTCAGCAATACTTTGTCTTGGACACTAAACACTATGAGAATCGCGAAAAAGGTAAATAGTACGATCTACCAGCTTAAGCTTTGTAGAAATCTTCTTCCTCACCCACTCCGTATACAATTAATTTCCACGCTCGTCTTTCCTCACATCGATTACTGCTGCTTAGTTTATCTCGATCTAACTAAGGAACTCGAACTAATTCTTAGTCGGACACTCAATGCTGGTATTCGTTTTTCACTTGACATAAGACATGACGCTCATATTACTGAATACTATTGTCAGCTAAAGTGGTTGAAGACTAAGGAAAGAAGACTGTACTTCTTGGGTTGTCTCACATATCGTGTACTCGCTACAAAGACCCCCAAGTTTCTGTCCGACAGGCTAGCTCCACTCGAAGGCGACCGTCAAAGGAACTCTCGGCGGCCCAAGGATTGGCTACAACCTCCGATGTGCAGAACCGAATTGTACAAGTGCTCCTTTACAGGCGCTGCTCCCGCTTTCTGGAACGGCTTACCATCCTCAGTACGAGAAGCGGCCACCATCGAGGTGTTCAAGAGAAGATTGACAATTTTTCTACGTTCTTTATTGCAATTGTTGACTGTTACTCTTTTATAACGTGTATCTTGCCTCCCTGTACCACTAGACGGGTGGACCGAGCAGCTCGTCGAAGGGTTGCGGGATCTGGTGGGCACGTGATTAGTACAAGCAGTATTTTGTTTTTATTCTATTTTATTTTTGGTCAGCTGTGAAATTTTCTAGTCATTATTCGTACCCTCGCTTATAAGTACTGTTATCGCAATTTATAGTATTCTGTTTTTCATTATCTTTAAGATGTTATCTAAACTTTATCTATCACCTCTTATTCTCTACCTCATTTCTTACTTACTTCTACTTCTTTATGAAACACTGCGCGAATACTTCGATATATTTTATTGTTATTAGCAGCTTGGATTCGATGTATATTTTATTTTTACCATCTTAATGTATATATGTGCCTAGCGCTTTAGGGGACTTGTCCCAGAGCGCAAAATAAATATCGCTTTCTCTCTCTCTCTCTCTCTCTCTCTCTCTCTCTCTCTCTCTCTCTCTCTCTCTCTCTCTCTCTCTCTCTCTCTCTCTCTCTCTCTCTCTCTTGCGGAAAATTTCCCGAAAACAGTTTCCCAAAAACAATTTCCCGAATTAATTTCTCGAAAAAAATTTCCCGAAAAGAAACTTCACACTCTCGTACATCTTTTGCCACGCACCAAGAAACACATTCATACACACAGACATCTTTCGCCCCACATCATGAAACACACAAGCACATGCGTACATTTTTTGTCGGGCATGAAGTTACCCCCAAACACACATGTACATCCTTAGCGACGCATCGCAGGGCACACATGTCTTGTCGTTCATCTTTTAGATCAAGAAACATACCAAACACACTCAATGGACACACACGATTGTACATGCTCTTTAATAATCGCTCCCATGTTGTAATTTTATTTGTATAAAAAAAACTTAGTAATTTTTATTTTTTCCCATTCTTAGCGTTATCCAGAGTCAACGAACGTGGACGTGATGGGTATCTGACTCCTTTATTTTTTTTTATTTTTTTATTTTCTGTTTTTTTTTTTGGGTTTTCTATTTTACTTTTTTTTTTCATTTTTTTGTCTTTTCTTATTTTTTGTCAACTTTTTAATATTGTTTTTTGTTTTTCAATTCTCTAATATCTCATTTTATAATTGTTTTCTTTTTTTACGTCTGTTTTATTTTTTCGATCGAGGTGTACAATTTAAACGAAACAATCTTTTGAATATTCATTTGTTTTATATCTTATAATTTATAAGATTATTAATGAAAAAAAAAAATTGACGCATTGAAACGAAAACGAAAAACGACGAACGATCGAACGATTCGAACGATTTTTAATTTGACCAATTTGCCATTCCAACGAAAGAACACATTTTGTTTTGTTTTTTATTTCTTTTTCGTTTTTCAATTTTTTAACGGATCAATATGATTGTTTTTTTACGTCTGGTTTATCTTTTTCATCGTGTACGATTTGTTTTATATGGACTGGTTTTCTTTCAGGTTAATTTACAAAATATGTCAAATAACCTAGGATGACCACATTGAAATTTTTGCATGAAACCCATTGCATAATTAAAGGCTCATTAAAGGCTATTTAAGTGCCCCAAAAATCATTTTTCCGCTCCACCCCTAAGGGTAGAAACGTGTGGCCGTTCTGACAGCACATGAAGCTGGGATGGCCACAGCCAAAAATATGTGAAGGGTAAGTGCTACAAAATTCTGCCCTACGTATTATTTAACGGCTATTTAAAGGCTTTCGAATGAGACTAGTTACAATTAAATCGGATCACCCCTTACCGAGATACGCACCCCTCGTCATATTGGAAAAAATCAATTTTATTTAAAAGATTAAAAAATGAATTTTTCTCAGTTTTAAAAATCATAATAAATTACCACTTCACCATTTTCACATCGATCGATTTTGCTGCTCCACCCTTTTAGCCAAAAACGCACCCCCTCCTATGCTTAATCGTGTATATCTCGCAATAGAGAAGAGCTAAGACCCTGCGATTGGTCTTAAAATTCATCTCGATTTAACGGCTCAATATGGCCGCATCGATCGATTTTGCCGCTCCAGCCCCTATCTCAAAAACTCACCCCCTCATATGCATATAGGTGAATATCTTGCGATAAAAAAGATCTAAGACCCTGCGATTGGTCTTAAAATTCATTTTGATTTAACGGCTCAATATTCCCGCACCGATCGATTTTGCCGCTCCACCCCCTATCTCAAAACTCACCCCCTCATATGCATCTAGTTGTATATCTCGCGATAAAAAAGAGCTAAGACCCTGCAATTGGTCTTAAAATTCATCTCGATTTAACGGCTCAATATGCCCGCATCGATCGATTTTGCCGCTCCACCCCCTATGACAAAAACTCATCCCCTCATATGCATATAGGTGAATATCTTGCGATAAAAAAGATCTAAGACCCTGCGATTGGTCTTAAAATTCATCTTGATTTAACGGCTCAATATGCCCGCATCGATTGATTTTGCCGCTCCACCCCCTATCTCAAAAACTCACCCCCTCATATGCATATAGGTGAATATCTCGCGATAAAAAAGATCTAAGACCCTGCGATTGGTCTTAAAATTCATCTCGATTTAACGGCTCAATATGCCCGCATCGATTGATTTTGCCGCTCCACCCCCTATCTCAAAAACTCACCCCCTCATATGCATCTAGCTGTATATCTCGCGATAGATAAGAGCTAAGACCCTGCGATTGGTCTTAAAATTCATCTCGATTTAACGGCTCAATATGCCCGCATCGATTGATTTTGCCGCTCCACCCCATATCTCAAAAACTCACCCCCTCATATGCATATAGGTGAATATCTTGCGATAAAAAAGATCTAAGACCCTGCGATTGGTCTTAAAATTCATCTTGATTTAACGGCTCAATATTCCCGCACCGATCGATTTTGCCGCTCCACCCCCTAGCTTAAAAACTCATCCCCTCATATGCATATAGGTGAATATCTTGCGATAAAAAAGATCTAAGACCCTGCGATTGGTCTTAAAATTCATCTTGATTTAACGGCTCAATATGCCCGCATCGATTGATTTTGCCGCTCCACCCCCTATCTCAAAAACTCACCCCCTCATATGCATATAGGTGAATATCTCGCGATAAAAAAGATCTAAGACCCTGCGATTGGTCTTAAAATTCATCTCAATTTAACGGCTCAATATGCCCGCATCGATTGATTTTGCCGCTCCACCCCCTATCTCAAAAACTCACCCCCTCATATGCATCTAGCTGTATATCTCGCGATAGATAAGAGCTAAGACCCTGCGATTGGTCTTAAAATTCATCTCGATTTAACGGCTCAATATGCCCGCATCGATTGATTTTGCCGCTCCACCCCATATCTCAAAAACTCACCCCCTCATATGCATATAGGTGAATATCTTGCGATAAAAAAGATCTAAGACCCTGCGATTGGTCTTAAAATTCATCTTGATTTAACGGCTCAATATTCCCGCACCGATCGATTTTGCCGCTCCACCCCCTATCTTAAAAACTCACCCCCTCATATGCATCTAGTTGTATATCTCGCGATAGAGAAGAGCTAAGACCCTGCGATTGGTCTTAAAATTCATCTTGATTTAACGGCTCAATATTCCCGCACCGATCGATTTTGCCGCTCCACCCCCTATCTTAAAAACTCACCCCCTCATATGGATCTAGTTGTATATCTCGCGATAGAGAAGAGCTAAGACCCTGCGATTGGTCTTAAAATTCATCTCGATTTAACGGCTCAATATGCCCGCATCGATTGATTTTGCCGCTCCACCCCCTATCTCAAAAACTCACCCCCTCATATGCATATAGGTGAATATCTTGCGATAAAAAAGATCTAAGACCCTGCGATTGGTCTTAAAATTCATCTTGATTTAACGGCTCAATATGCCCGCATCGATTGATTTTGCCGCTCCACCCCCTATCTCAAAAACTCACCCCCTCATATGCATATAGGTGAATATCTTGCGATAGAGAAGAGCTAAGACCCTGCGATTGGCCTTAAAATTCATCTTGATTTAACGGCTCAATATTCCCGCACCGATCGATTTTGCCGCTCCACCCCCTATCTTAAAAACTCACCCCCTCATATGCATCTAGCTGTATATCTCGCGATAGATAAGAGCTAAGACCCTGCGATTGGTCTTAAAATTCATCTTGATTTAACCGCTCAATATTCCCGCACCGATCGATTTTGCCGCTCCACCCCCTATCTTAAAAACTCACCCCCTCATATGGATCTAGTTGTATATCTCGCGATAGAGAAGAGCTAAGACCCTGCGATTGGTCATAAAATTCATCTCGATTTAACGGCTCAATATGCCCGCATCGATTGATTTTGCCGCTCCACCCCCTATCTCAAAAACTCACCCCCTCATATGCATATAGGTGAATATCTTGCGATAAAAAAGATCTAAGACCCTGCGATTGGTCTTGAAATTCATCTTGATTTAACCGCTCAATATTCCCGCACCGATCGATTTTGCCGCTCCACCCCTATCTTAAAAACTCACCCCCTCATATGGATCTAGTTGTATATCTCGCGATAGAGAAGAGCTACGACCCTGCGATTGGTCTTAAAATTCATCTTGATTTAACGGCTCAATATTCCCGCACCGATCGATTTTGCCGCTCCACCCCCTATCTTCAAAACTCACCCCCTCATATGCATCTAGTTGTATATCTGGCGATAAGAAAAAGCTAAGACTCTGCAATTGGTATTAAAATTTATCTCGATTTAACGGCTCAATATTCCCTCACCGATCGATTTTGCCGCTCCACCCCCTATCTTAAAAACTCACCCCTCATATGAATCTAGTTGTATATCTCGCGATAGAGAAGACATAAGACCCTGCGATTGGTCTTAAAATTCATCTCGATTTAACGGCTCAATATGCCCGCATCGATCAATTTTGCCTCTACACCCTATCTTAAAAATCACCCCCTCATATGCATCAAGTTGTATATCTCGCGATAAGAAGAAGCTAAGACTCTGCAATTGGTATTAAAATTCATCTCGATTTAACCGCTCAATATTCCCGCATCGATTGATTTTTCCGCTCCACACCCTATCTCAAAACTCACCCCCTCATATGCATCTAGTTGTATATCTCGCGATAAAAAAGAGCTAAGACCCTGCGATTGGTCTTAAAATTCATCTCGATTTAACGGCTCAATATTCCCGCATCGATTGATTTTGCCGCTCCACCCCCTATCTCAAAAACTCACCCCCTCATATGCATCTAGTTGTATATCTCGCCATAAAAAAGATCTGTGACTCTGTGATTGGTCTTTAAATTCATTTTGATTTAACGGCTCCATATTTCCGTATCGATCGATTTTACCTTTACAAACACCTTTATAGATATGAGAGAAGTTGGACAGGATTATAACTGAAGGATTATCAAAATTCATAACGTTTATTAAGGAAAATGGCCACTGCAATTAATATCGGTATATATAATTATGGTAATATGGCTATTATTTTATGTACTCCTAAAATTACGATCGAAAGTAAATAAGTACACAAACGTCTACTCTATGATTTTCCGTCACTACTTTTGGTTCCGTTGTTACATCATTATACTCCATCCATATACCAGTCGATCGTAAACAGAATGCTGTCCAGTGACCCATGGCGTTAAAGTCATCTTTGCTTTTTCGAAGGACACGGCGCTGTTGGTAAAAATTTATCACTCCCTTCACACTAAAATTTTTTCCACCTAGAGGATCGTTTATCGTCTTTGGTATAGTGCCCAGTTTAAACATATTTTGCGCCATATCCGATGTGGCGTCGAACACGTCAAACATTATGAAATTGCCTGCGAATATTAGTAGAAGCATTAAAACTGTCAATATAGTATTTTAATCAAATCTATTTATTAAACAACCGTTTTTTGCCGTACCGGTTCGTGAAAAGGACGTGACAACGTTTTTTTTGCATCCTCCTTCCTTTGTGCAGATTTTCTGCGACAGAGCTACGTGATTTGTCAACACGTTTTCGAAGTCTGGTTCTTTTAATACATCTGGCTTTAAACTCAGTACAGACATTCTTTTTTCATTGTTGGTGCAGCCTGCTTCGCAACGCGATACTTCATACACGCATGGGACTTCATGGAATAATGCCTCTAGTAGACCACCCGCATTTGTAGAGCAATCTAGGCATATACTTTTCAACTGATGCTTTTCGTACAGGTCCTTTTCCTTGTCTTTTAAGCGTTTGCTTTTCACAAACCACTTAAACAGAATGATCCCTCTTTGTTTGTAAGCGTGGCTTGTTAGTCCATGGGTAAAAATGTGAACCGCCATTTCCACAACAGGAACCCTTAATTTTTTCAACGGTTCTACCGCAGTCGGTTCATTGAACAAGATCACGAGCAGAACCTGAACTATGCTGTCAAATGGGCACGTATTTTTTAACGTTACAACATCGACACTTCCGATTTTCATACCCTGAAAAGAATCGGTAATTAATGAAGACTTCACGACATTTATACTGTTAATTGTAATACGTCAATGCATACCTTCAATGTCATAAAACCACCGTTTTTTAATATTGGTATTTGTTTCGATTTTGTACAAGTCACCGTATCCAGTATATGCTGATTTGGTTCCAGGTACTTTGAACATCGTTTTGTCTGTTTTTTATTAATTTCCTTTGTTTCGGGTTTCTTCACGATTTTCTTGGTTTTTTTTTCTTGCGAAGTTTGACCTCTCCAGTCTTCTTCCTCCCGCGAGGCAAAAATTCGGTTCACATCCATTTTTTTGCATGTTTTGCATAAATGTCTTGTTTCATCGTATTCTTCTGAATTTGGTGTTACTGGTACAGCGACTTGACACAGTTCACATACATCTATGTATTTTTCGTCAATAATCTCGATTACGCAATCTTCTGTCATCTCATTCCTTTTTTCAATTACTCCGTTTTTCGTATCATTAGTGATTACATCGTCATCGACAATACTCTCATCGACCAAGCTCTCATTTTCCGATTCTATTTGTGCTTGTGCATCGTCCAACTGTCTCTGCTCTCGTTTGAGTGCGTCACCCTTTCTAGTGGACGCCAAATCATCCGACTCTGGAGGCGAGACATTGGTAGGTCGCGACGGAGGCAATGAACTTCTTTCATCTTCGATGCAAGTTTCTGCGACAATAGGCTGAGAAATCAATTCATCGGGATCATCCGATTTACTTTCCTCTTCGACAACATTTGATCCAACAGTATTATTGGTTGAATCGTCTGCAAAGTTAAAAATAATGTCATAAAATGTTGGCGGCGCAGTAAAACCATAAACAAATTATACGTACCAACTGTCTTCGAATCGGCAATTATCATCCGGCCTTGTATGTTGTCAATTTGTAAATCAACAAAGGCGTCTATTCTCATAGGCTTTCGTCTTTTCAATAAATGCGTTTTTACATAATTAAAATCGCTTTCTGACGGAGCACTACTCGCAGGTACACGTCCGTAACCATATCGGTCTCTGAGAATGCACGACCAAAGTGGCAGCCATCGAATATCTTTCAGAAGACGGTCTGCTAATTTTGGCATGTAATGCGCGTTTGCTCTATCTCCTTCTATTTTGCACGATGCTTTGGCCTGTCTGTTCAATTCATCGCCCCATGTTTTCCACGAGTTTTTCGTGTATGCGTCGTCAAAAAGATTCGGACTCATTGCATTAGCAATTTCTTCCGCTTCTTCCTCGTCGTCTTCTTCTTCATCATCTGTTTCGTCATTGTTTTCTTCGTCGTCTGTGTCATCCTCTTCTTCTTCACCGTCCATTTCATGTTCATTAATTTTTTTTTTTAATGTTCCTCTTTTGTGTTTCTTGCGTTTTTTTTCGTCTGGTGTGAGACTTGTCCATACTATATTGAAAACAGTAAAATGTATGAGTATTTTCATATTAACAACGAGCTAGATTTGCCACAATGATTATATTAATTCCATTTAATTTATATTATTAATAAAATTTATATTACTGATTAAAGAGAAAAGGTCTATTTGCTACCTACTTATTAACTTTATAATGCTATAGAATTATTAAAAAAAAGTTTCATTAAATAACTGATTTCCTTGGTCCTTTCTTAAGAAGGGTCTGCTGTTACTTGTGGTGGGGGTAGAGGCGGTGGTGCGGGGATGCGTAGCGGTATACACTTGGCGGGGGAACTTTATAACGCAGCAAGCCGTAACGCGTGTAATACAAGGTTTTCTTAATCTCGTTGTTACAAAAAAATGGTATAAACAAATCTTTTGAAAATTGAATGTGATGTTCTTGAAAGTATGATCTTTCAATTGGTATGTGTTTTATGAAGATGACATCACTCCCTCCATTTACTTTAAATGATCGAAAACGCTCTATTTTACATAAAGCCAATGTAAAACCCCTCAACTTTGTATATTATTATCTTTGAAACGGTATAGACAATTTTAATGACATTTTCCAGTTTTGTGTATGGGTTTGGAATAAATCTAGTTTCAAAAATTCAAAGACGTCGCATAACATTATGACAACCGGAAGACCCTTCTTAATAAGGTGGTTGCGATATATATAGAATAGATTGCAAATATTGAAGCCCATTATGCATTTATTCGTGCCGTGATCGGTCGAGCTCCGTGGAGTTACACATTTGACGGTAGAAAAGGTTAAGGAAAAGTTCTAAACGAACGTTCTAAATGATACATATTTCTAACATTTCTTGGTTTTTTAACCACAGAAATCAACTATTTAATGAAACCTTTTTTATTATACCTATCGAAAAATAACAGTTCATTTTATGAAGAGGTCGATTAAAAAATCTAAGCAAATGCGCAGAAATCGCCTTCAAGTGGTCCTATCATGAAGCCAGTAATGCGAAAGACTGTAGAGGGAGAATAAAAAGGCTGAATTGACAATTAATGTCACGAATAGGAACCTGAAAATTGGTAAAGGTGGGGGGAGTGTGAGACAAATTAGAATTACACGACAACAAAGTTAATTGCAAGCTTTTTTTTACCGATGAACCCTTAACGAACGAGGATCTTTCTCCGAGGGTATCCCGCTGTTTTTTTTTTTTTTTTTCAAGTTATCGTTTAAGTTGATGTTACTGAAAACTGGCAAATTCTTCGTTCTCGTTAAATTAGAATTTCGACCATGGAGGGTATAAAGTGTCTAGAAATGCGGTAGAGTAGTCGAGTGTAAAATATTGGTTCCATATTTTTAAGCCTTCTTAAAGCATCGATCTCCGAATTAATTGTGACTGGGCTCTGTTCGGATAATCAAAAAATGTCGTTAAGGAGTATCGGTGGCTGAGAGTTCGTTTGGCATAAGTTTGAGAAATATGAGAGAGAATTGCAACTACTTCTCGATGGTATAAAAATCTGAAAAAATTTAGTCATATTTAAGGTACTGAAAAGATTAATTTTGCATAATAATAATTCCAAAAAGTTATTAACAAATTCATTAAAAAAAACTTGTTAAACAAATTAACGGTAACTCAACTTTTTTTTTATGAAAATGATTCTTTCATTTTTCTGAATACGTATGAATTTTTTCAGATTTTTATCTTGGGTTTGAAATTTTTCTTTTTCTACACATTTTTTCCATATAAAAAAAATTCAAACCCAAGATAAAAATCTGAAAAAATTCATACGTGTTCAGAAAAATGAAAAAATCATTTTCATAAAAAAAAAAGTTGAGTTACCGTTAATTTGTTTAACAAGTTTTTTTTCATGAATTTGTTAATAACTTTTTGGAATTATTATTATGCAAAATTAATCTTTTCAGTACCTTAAATATGCCTGCATTTTTTCAGATTTTTATACCATCGAGAAGTAGTTGCAATTCTCTCTCATTTTTCTCGAACTTATGCGAAACGAACTCTCAGCCACCGATCCTCCTTAACCAATCAACATTTATTCCACCGCGGACTAAACAGTTTATGGGATTTTCTAGCGGTTCAAAAGTTTTGTCAATTTTTTTTCTGTCCCGAAGACTAGTCGCAAATAAATTAGTGTTTTTACTGATAGGGTCATGTATTAGGTTTAAAAAAAAATGTTGAATTTAATTTTTTAAAATATATACATATGACCACTGGAAGACTACATTTTCTTTTTTTAGACTTTTGGTTGCAAATATTCTTATGATAGCGACGTGCACAAAATTAAGAAAAAAACGACAACAATAAACAAACCAAAACAGGACAAGATTAATTTAATTACCTCTTACAGTTAAAAAAAAAAATACCAATTTTCATTCGACTTTTTAATCGCCGGATTGATGTACCTTTGAATTATTATTTTATTAATGATAAAGTTTATTTGTTTCTTCTGGTAAAGAGCCTACAATTTTTTATACATTACAGTTGAAACTCATTGTTCCGCTACCAAAACTCGTAATTATTTTAGCAAAAGAAATTACGTCGAGAAAATAACAAAAGAAATGCAATATAGAGGAACAAAGGGAAATGAGAAAATGTATGTGCATTTCGTCGCACAATAACGTATTGGTATACTCGTTCGAATTTTTTTTTAGCTTGATAGGTGAGAAATTGTTCGAGTTATCGCGCGTACCGGCATTTTTAACAAATTTCAACGACGCGTAAAAAAACAACTGAATATATTTTACTGAATTTTGGAGGAAACTATGGGTATATTCACCTCTCTATATACCTGGTAAATCGCAGCTTCAGAGCTCAAAGTCTTATATGTGATAGAGGTTTCAATTTGTATGGTGAATATACACACACACATACGTCAAGACATTTTTTTCGAATATTTTGAACGCGTTTTTAGAAAAATGTCTAATTTTTTTTTATTAACACAAAGCTTGCTCTGCGAGGGTGCAAAATTCTATAGTTTATGTTACAATCCGCGAACTATTAAATAAATAAAACCCTCTTTTATTCTGATATCATCGACCCCCTGCACCCTCCTCTTTTAAAACTATCGTAATCGTCATATCTTCTTATAATTATTTATCAATTTATATGAACGTTCAATACTGTTTCAGAAAATGTTACAAAATACTTGAAAGTAAAATTAAAAATATAAACGTAATACTTCTCGTAAATTAAATATTATATATTGTTTACCTCTGTTACTAATTTATATGCAAAATACTACATACCAGTATTATGAGGAATCCATTGCTGTAGTCTTTTTTTCTCAATTTCACAGGGTGTTGGTGAATCCGTGACTGGATCGTCACCTTCACTTTCGCTGCGTGCTACTATCAGAATCGCTTTAACGATGTCTGCGGCAATTTCAACCGTTCTTGCCATTATTAATTGTCCAATAGCCGACAAATAAAAAACACGGACTCTTTTTGTTGCCTTTTTTAAAAAATTGACATACATTTTAATGAAGTGCGCGACGTCTATTCGAACGTAACACTTAGGAGGAACACTTTCCCAGCTGGCGTTGGCATATTCTTCTATTGTTTTGTGTACTGAAAATGTACGGACTATCGCATTCAATAATGCTTTGCAACTGTCACTAATCACTTCTTTGGGAATCGGTACGCCGGCTTGTATCCATCTTTCTAGCCACATATGAATCGTTACGGTATCGTGTCTTTCCGATAACATTTGAGTTACAGGAAATTGGCCTAAATGGCAATTTACTACGGCTTGGTATAAAAAAATATGCTTCGTCCTATAATTATCGATAGTTAACTTCTGGACAAGGCTCCCGGTAGCATCGATAGAAATTGTAGGAAAACCAGTTTTTGCGTACATCCGATAAATATGAATTTGATAATTCGTCCAGTACAAAAGATAGAATGGGTCGTACCCCATAGCGTGTAAGTTTAGCTTCTGGGTTTCCCGCTTCATGATTGTGAGAGAGACAAATGTATCAGGATCGTGATACTTTTTCATATGCGATTCGTGTTTTGCCTTATTCATCACTGACGTTTTATATAAAGTACCCGGCTCTGGGTCACCAGGTTTCATCATTTTTCGCGCTTGATCTGATCGATATACCGCGGCCGACATAGTGCTTAATTTTTTGGCTACTTCTTCTCTGATCGGTTGACGCAAATAACGTTTTCCACACTTGCCAGTCCCTGGGGTATATCGACACTCTGTGTTAATGACTTGGTCATTCTCACAACCCGGTAAAAGTGTGATTTCAATAATAGAACCACAGTGACAGGTTCCATGTAAGCTACCAATAGTGCCATCTCGAGATAATTGTGGTGAACGAAAATTAAATCCACACTTGATCCGATGCACTTGCCACAGTGTGTTCGTGATGTATTCTTGCCAGAGTCCCGATTTTAATGACGTGTATGTTCGAATATATTCTTTTCCACGATCTGTGTCTACACGACGGCGTGTCTTTTCGCAAAGTAAATCGTTGAATTCTTTTCTCGAAATAGGAAGTCTGAACGTTTGCAAGCCGGGTTCGACACTTTTATCTACTGATGCACCAGTTTCATCCCATTCCGAATTATCTGTACTTGTGTTGTAGTTTACCGTTACAATATCTTTTTTCTTATTTTCGCGTCCTAAAATTTTATTCTTTATGTCGTCTTTGTCGTCTGCACCAAAACTATATAATGTCGCTGGCGTAATCTTATTGTCTAAAGCGTCGGCTATTTCTTGCCAAACACGTTCACGCTTTGATACGGGCTTTCCATCGGGACGAAGCACATCTAATTTCCGATTTAATATACTTTGTATGAGTAATTCGCGATTTATTTTAGGTGGTCGGCCCCGTCCGCCTAGCACCACGCCAGCAGGCTTGTCTGACATTTTTATAATATCTGCATCGCCGCACTATAAAACTAACGTGAAAATGGTACTCGCTCGTTTCACTTCGTCCTCGACCAGTAAGTAGTTGAGGAAGCACTGACAAGAGAGCAAAATACAAATGAATATTCGAAATTCGAGATTTTCACAATTTCAAATTTTTTAAGAGAAGGGGAAAAACTACACATACCCTAACCAATTATATTTCTCGATTTCGGTTAAACGCAATGGGTCCGGAACACGATGCTACAACAAATATTCATAAATACTAAATATTATTTTCTAAGGCATCACGTGCAACCCCACATGTAGACAGCCAGTTGCCTTATGCGTCACCAAAAAGTCCGTCCTAACAACGAGTGGCGATATCAGGGAATATGTAAACTTCCAACGGTCTCGTAAACAACAGTTTTATTATCTACAGAAAAACATTGTTAGGACATATAAACTATTTGAATTCATATCTGAGATGTAGGAAAATAATTTTTATAATATTTTCTGCACAGCATTTATAAATAACGAAAGATATCGTTATTTTTATATAATACAATCAGTTCATGTGAAATGACAAATTTGTTTTAATCAAGTAAAAAACCAATTACTTTAAACAGTATGTGGTTCATTTGAACGAAGAACTTTTTTCTAAAAATTTAAAATTATATTAAGCACTTAGAATTTTTAAATGAGGTTAAGATTAGCCGCCGAGAGATCGCCGCCAGAGTGGGTGATTGGCCGCCCGCGCAGCGCCCGCGGCTTAGCGACTCTACGTACATCTTCTCGTGATTGTTCGTTATATTCGATCGCTCGATTGCTTATTTTTGTGGTTCTACATTTTTTAAATTTTTCTAATCATGCATTCTTATAGTTTTCGAGACGGCTGACCGAAAGTTATAGAAATATATCGTTAAAAAAAATGCCAGCGGATCGAGAGTCGCGCAAGCCCGCGAACAGATTGCTTATAAGGCTATATCGTAAAAAAAAGGAGTTCCGTTTTCAAGGTAGCACCATTCGATAGAATATTTCAAAAGCTATTGAAATATATCGTTCAAAAAATAAAAAATGCAGTCATTGCAATAGCTTATCGAGGGCCGCGGGAGACCCAATCCGATTGTTTATAAGGCTATATCGTAAAAAGAAAGTAGTTCTGTTTTCTAACAAGCACTATTCGATCAAGTGTCTCGACAACTATAAGAATGCACGAGTATAACATTTAATAAAAAATGCAAAACCACGAGTATGAGCGATCGAATATGACAAAGCATGACGAGAAGATGTACGTAGAGTCGCTGAGCCGCGGAGGACGCGCGGGTAGCTAATCACCCAACCTGATGGCTAACTCTCTGCGGCTAGTTTCAGCCTCGTCATGTTCACTTTTTTCCTGAAAACAATAATTAAAAAAAAATAGTTAAACCAATATGAGCCAAGTAGTCGTGTAGTATTATCATGTACGTATTTTTTAAATAAAATATTGTAGATAAATGAATAAATATAAATAAGACAATGAGAATCGCAGCGAAAATGAAATAATTGCAATACGTAATTGGCGTCCCACAAATAGTCGGTCAACAATTTAATCTCACAAGAGTAGTCCCCAATTATGTATTGCAGTTTTTTTGATTTCGCTGTAATTCTCATTGTCGCATTGGATTTAATTTATTTTTCTACGATGTTTTACTTAAAAAAACAAATACTTACATTTGTACTACTACTCAACTTATACGGATTTTACTTCTTTTTTCGTTACTTTTTTCAGAAAAAAAATATATTGAGTAATTAGCGTACTGAGTTCCCCACTTTTTTGTAAAAAAAATTACTTAATGTAAATAGGTAAAGTACCTATACAGGTATTTTCAAGGTGCCGGCCGCCTGGTGTTGAGGCAGCGATACGCGGTTCGTGTGTTACTCCCACCACTCCTCTCGGCTATCGGCCGGAAGAAGTCCTATCGGTCGATGGTTAAGATAGGGATGTTTGGGAGAGATGTTGCTCCGACAACGGCTATCTCCCCACCCCACTAGACCACGCGCCCTTCCATAATTATTTGATTAGCTTCACCTGTGAGAATGGTGGGGAGCGTGTACTGTTGTTGGACGTATACACGTTCAGAATGCGTGGGTACTCGCTTGGCACGTCAGGGCCGTATAGCGGCGGACTAACGTTCTATGCAGTAATATGGGTGATGTCTATGCGTGTTAACTAGGGTCTCGTAGGGTACGACGTTGCATCGAAGGGCAGCATTGTTGGGCACGATAACCTGTACAGTCTGGTCTTTTCCCTCTCTTTTTCTGGGCCCAGGGATTGTGCCCCCTATACCTTGTAATTTTTTTCTATTTCTTGGTAATAGATATAAAAGAAAAAGAGAGAAAATAAGAGCAGAATCAGCGATTACGAAACAGAACGAAATATCAAAACGCATGACGATAAATTTAGACTAACCACGAAGACCCATGACGACGACGAAAATTGCAAATCATCGGCGAAAAAATAATCAATCCAACGACGACAAAGATAGACAAAAACGATACAGCCCAACGATGAGACGACGGAATAACGGCAATAATCACGAATTGAAAGATCGATTAAATAAAACGAAGGTACTTGAAAAAAGGAAAATTATAATAATAGTAAACGCTAAAAATAAAATAACAAATTGAAACATAACCGATTGTATTTTCGTGCCCTAATGAGCATTTATTAAAAAAAAACTATATATATATATAACCTATAATTTTATCGGGGGTCCCTTATGGCCATCCAGAACCAACAATCGATGATTTTCTTATTAAATATTACTAAATTACACTACTAAATTAGACTTGATTACTAAACTATAAATGTTCCCAGGGCTGCTTCGGATGCTCGGGCGTTGCGAAGTACTTTTTTCAAAATAGGCCCTGGTTCTTTTAAATAAACATAAATATAAATCTTAAAAAAAAAGTCTTATCTTCTTCGAAGGCCGGTATCGATATCTGAAAAAGTGGAAGAAAAAAAAAGATTTAAATCTAAAAATTACTAAAAAAAAAAACAAAATTTCATAATAAGTGTATATAAATAGAATCAATTACCGCCGTAAACGACGAGGAGGATGTCTATTGTCATCCTCGCTCTCCGTGTCCGATGGTTCGATCGGGATCGATTTGACCCCAATCGGTTCATCACCAGGCGACGGCAGCCCGGTATCCGTGACCCCCTCATTCTTTGGCTGGGCCACCATGGCCTTTCGAGATGCCCTTACAGTTGCGGCAGCGCGAAGCTGCTGCAATGCCCGTTCAGAGGTGATAGGCTCGTAATCGTCCATATCGAAATCCGAATCATCAGACTGCCAGTATGACCAGTCCTCGTACCTGGGTTCGTTTTGCGCAGGAGCCGACGGATTAACGCCGCGTTCTCTTAGAGTGTCCAGGTAGCTGCCCACCGGTGCCTCATTATCCCAATTCTCCGTGGACCCGAAATTCACGGAGGACTGTGACACGATTCGCAATTGGTTCACCTGAATAAGCAAAAAACATTTAATGAATAGCGATTAACTTAATAATAGTCATATTGGTAAAAATATCAATAAAAATAATTCATGATTATTAATAACTGTAATATTAATACTAATAATAATACTCAATATTTATATGTATATATGTATACATAAAATGTTTAAAAACTTACCCGGCGGATATACTCCTGATCGGTGCTTCCCCGAGCAAACGCCCTCAACGCCGTCAAGAACGCTGCATTCACTTGGTCAACAGACGCGAACGGATACATTGTGCAGATTCTTGGCAGCTTCGAGTACAGAAATTGTAATGGTTTTGTTTCCCCAAAACCACCGTTTAAGTACTTGCAACCCCACTTCCGATATTTCCAGAAAACGTGATACTACAAGCCTGGTCCGGCTTCATGACCTGCCTTCCGAAAAAAAATGACCGGTGAGGTAATAAACCAACACCTTTCGAAAACTTCGCGCTCAAAGATAAATAGCCAACTCGGAAAAGTTGCGTCTTAGAAATTATTACACATTTTAAATCTGAAAACGCGTATCATCAAAATTAGTTACAATCGGCACGAGGAATATAGAAATCCGAATCGAGAGAGTAGATTTATCGATGGCTTAAATTGTTTTAATATTTCTTCTTTAACAGAAATAGGAATAGTGGAAATTCATCAAAAAACATGCGCATATATGACAGATATCAATTCCCGCATTGTCCAAGCATAGATATTCTCGTTAAAATTGTTTAAGAGCAGGTGAAACACGTTACCGACTGCCTCTCTCTTGCTGCGCCGTAAGCGCCGATCACGCTATTTCTCTCGAACTCGATAGGATTTCACCTCCTCTTAAAGCAGCAGCGAGAAATGTTAATGAAAATCAAGGTAAGAATAGGAGAGACGGCTTGGAAAATAGGATAAGGATAAAATATTTAAACAAAAGAGAACAAATAAAAAAAGGGGGGTTTTTTTTGTTGCAAAAATCGAAATGACATCAAAGATGAAAAAGAAACGAAGAAAAAATATATATATGAACCCTCTGGAAAGCATCCGTAGACTCAATGATATATTTTTTGCGCTTGAGGTTTTTAACATCGTACTCATCGACCCGGTCAAATTACTATGTTTTATTTCAAACATAATGAAGAGGCGCGGCAGCGCCTCGACGTAATAGGCTTAAAAAAATTTGTTAGCGTGGCGACACCGCTTTATTTGTACTTTAATATGCTAAAAGTAAATCTTTTGTCAATGATTACGGCAATTAAACATCGAATCACATGTTTAATGAGACGTATTATATGATTCGAACCCAAGGTATTATAAGCGCCGAGGGGTCTGATTTATTATAAAATGTGTCCTGTTAAACCGCGGTACTAAGCGTCGTACGCTTACGCCAGTTGCTTATCAGTTGCTTAGTCTGGCTCATCAGTCGCATGCTACGCATTACTTGTCAGGAACATTTCTTTATTTTATTATTTGTAAATGTAAACGTTCAATAATGTTAAAATCAAATGTTATTTAAAAAACGCAAACCTCTTAATGAAATAAAATCTTGTCTTCGTTCTTATCGAGGGAGGCAAATATCTCATCGGTAGGTCAAGTTTCGTCAGTAAAAAATCAATTTCTTATTCATTAATCCATGCCGAGGAAAATTGTTTCGCTGATGGAGCTTCATTCTGTCGAAGATAGTTGTCCGCTTTCGTTAGGAACGATACGGGCAAATGTTGTAACCAATAAATATTTTCTAGTATTCATGGAACAAATTTTCTTGTCATCTGTAGCAGCTTAGAAATTGGTGGATGAGAATTAAATAAGTTCCCCCTATATGAGCCAAGTTACACATGTAAGTATCTTTGCTTTTTATTAAAAAATTGTAGAAAAATAAATAAAATCAAATCGGCCAATGGGAATGGTAATAAAAATATAAAAATTGCAATATAGAATTGCTGTCCCTGTGCTGTTGTTTCTTTGGAACGTCTATTATTTATTGCAATTATTTATTTTTTGTTGGCATTTTTATTTGTTATTATTTATTTGCCTACATTTTTTGTACAAAAAAAATACTTACTCTTGTAATACCACCATTTGACTTATATTGATTCAACTTTTTTTGAAGATTTAAAAAAAAAAGTCAAGTTCTTTGTGGAATTTTTATTTTTTTGTGAAAACAAAAAATGTTGAATTTCGCAATATAGTGGAAAAGTGGTGATAAAAATATGCAGCGATCTCACAACCCATCGTTAAAAATATAAAGAAGAAATACGGTAAGTGTGACAACCTGTAGATCTTTTCAACCCAATTTTCAATAAGGTAGGTTGGGTGTGACGGTATGACTGCGATAGTCGCGGTAGTGCGGTGACAAGCTGGTATGTGTACACGCACGCAAGAAAAAGCGTCGTAAGTCACAAGTATCATTTACTCGTGATATCTCAAAAACTATACGGTGGATCGCGTTCATCTTCAACCATTGGCTTTGTTACAGTTCCCTCTTTCTGTTTATCAATTGCCTTTTATCCGCGTTTCTAAAAGATTTTTTGCAAACTCGTAATATTTTTCTGTTTGAGATAATTGATGCAGGGGATCCATTTTTCAAAATAAAAGAAATATGTTTGCAACATTTTTTCACCACCGAAGTACATAGACTCCGTAAATTCGTAAAACTTATTACATACTCTCAATACTTTTACTTGGAGTATATCCTTAAGTATCATTCGGTAAAAATTATCATAATGCGGAGAACTGTAGAACATTCAGCCCTGAAAAAACATTTACATCAACCACAGGAAATATGAGTAACATTATTTTTGTGCAATATTTTTTCGAGTTTGTATATTAGGCATAGCAATATTAGTAGGTCGTGCATGTGGGTTTGTAATTTTCGGAAGAGCAAAACACTGGTGGTTATCTTCGCCAGATGGTCACATCTTGGTTAGGACGGATGACCCTCTCTGAGGTTTCCGTATTTTTTGTATACGTTTGCATACCCTTCTGCTATCTGCTATATCGACAGCTTTGTACAAATTTTTCATACGGCATTCGACCACTCCCAAAAATGTTGACAACCAATCTTGATGAAGCAGCCCCTAAGACGATTGGTTGAACTAACTATTCAGTAGTGGGATTACTATAATGCAAAATTTTCGGCTTACAGTCATAAACGTCAGTACAGACAGAATTTTCATTCGAAAAAGGTCGATCGGGTATCCGTAGCTTACCGTCTATTGAAATATTACGGTCAACGTCGTTCGGTGTATAATCTCAACGATTGTGCCCGCATCAATTCATCACGTACAGCCAGTGACTACAGAGTAGAATACTTCAATTGTGCAGCTTCCAAAGGAAACGTTCCTGAGATTATCCAAGGTAAGAGCCGTATCATGTCCATAATCATCGATTAATCGATATACATGACAAAAACGTTATTTGGCACTGAATGCCGACAAAAGTCCACCGTGATAATAATCGCGAGATCGCAACTTAGAAAATGAAAAAGAAATAAATCGCGCCGCGTCTTGTCTCTAATAATCGATACATTGATTTCTTTCGACGTACCAGTACATTGATTATTGTGGAGGTATTAAAAAATTCCCTACATGAGTAGACCAATACTGAACGTTATTTGGTATTGAATTTCGTGAGCAACGTGCGCGATAGTTTAACCAATGTAATATTAACGTTTTACTAAATTACGAAAGAATTGGTGGTTATTACTTACACGAAGTGCTATATAAAAAATAATGAGCTGCGGTTCAAGTAACTTAAATCTTTATGATCAGAAACGAAAAACAGTTTTTACTCATCTTCAACATGCAATTAGTTAAGGATGTATTATACGTACATTCCCAACCAAATGTTTAATACGATCAAAATTTCACTACTTCGTGATACACTAAAAGCATTAAAAAAATCAAACGTATTAAAGAAATCAAGAGCATTCATTTTGCATAATAATAATGCCAAAAAGTGATTAACAAATGAGTGAATAAATAAATTGTTCAAGAAATAAGTAGTGAGTTATTTTTCCTCATTTAAAATAAATGTGTTGATATTTTGGAAACCATATAAATTTTTTCAAATTTTTTTTACATTGCTGAAATTTTTTTTTCGGAATTTTGAAAAATGGGTAGAAAGGCACGAACAATGTTCCACAGTACACTCGCGAAGTTTCGGGGGGATTGTACTAAAATTCACATAATAATAACGTTACAAAAATTTTAAAAGCGAGATTTTCAAAAATCAAAACATTCATTTAAAATAAGAAAAAAAATTTCACTGGCTGTTTTTTAAATGATTTATTTTTTACGTTTTGCTATTGTTATCATGCAATATCAAAGTTCGTGATATCTTCAGTATAGTTGATTTTTTTCAGATTTTTATTCTATTGGTAAGTGTTTGAAATGCTCGCACAATCTCATTTTTGGCTGGGAAGGTACGTGTGAGCATCCTTAAGGTAGTTCGGTAGTGAATAACTTTTGCAAAAAATATTTTTTTTAATATTTTATATCGACAGATATACCTCTTCTGAATGAATTATCTCAAAGAGAAAAGATAACACCCCGTTTTATTTTGAATATATTTAATTTTAAACTTCGTTACTACAATTAAATTATTATTAAAGATGAACACAATCCACTATATAATTTTTAAGGGAAAGAGATTTTTTTATTTTTTAATAAGGGATTTTACTATTTGCGTCTCTTTTTCTCTCGTACGGCGCATCTGTTCGCACCCTGTCTGTCCCTAGTGCCGCCGCACCGCCGCGGCTGTACCCTCAACACCGAACGACCTTAGAGGAAAAATGTAAATTGCGGTTGCATATGGTTCACTTAATTTTTTAATGTTTTTGTATTCCGTGTCTATAATGAAATCAAAATTGGTAAAGGAAGAGACTCATAGAAAAAGATGTGCGCATAAAGAAAATAAAAAATGAGCAAGTAATGTGCAAAATTGGCAATTATATTTTCAAGGCATAAATTATACCTCGAATGATTTCAAGTATAATTGCAGAAAAAATGTTTAGTTAACAGAATTCAATTAATTTTTTTACACAACAAGACACTTTTGATTCCGCTATAAATTTCATAGTGTACTCGTCGATACGTGAAGAATCTCGAAAAAAATTGGCAGGTGGAAGCGACATAATTTACAAGAAAAAAATCACAATGTAATCATTATATTGTTACAATTCTTTCATTGGCAAGTACGGCGAGTTTATCTTTACAGATTTTTTTGCAAGCTTTTCACATATTGACGAATACTCTGTAAAATTTACAGCAAAATTGAAGAGGTCGCATTGAATAGATTTTTTTTATTGACATGGCTTTTATTTGTTTTGAAATACAAATATAAATATAAAATCTATTGCAATCCATGGTTTATGATAGTTATCGTCTTTTTTTTTATTCAAATCGCAAAATGCTCTGTTACCTTTTCTATTGATTATTTTTTTCATCGTCAACAATAAAGACGAAAGAAAGAAATGGTTGTTCCAAAACCACAGCGAGTACAAAAAGTGTAATAACTTGCTTGCCAGGACGTAATTATTTGAAAAATTAATGGCATACCCCACTATTTGGCCCCATGTCGCCATCATATTTTTCTACCTCCGACCGATCTGACTACCTGGTAGACCAAAAAGAAAATTCTGGCACATCGATGACAGCGATCGTACATTTTTGGATTTCTCAAATCTAATGTCACTCTTTTATAAAGCCAAGTAAGTCCAGCAGCCTAAATAATTAATAACTATTTACAATGTCTCTTAAAGGGTATAATATACATAGGGTAGACCAGTAACATAATATGGGTAAGTAACATATATATGAACGCATGGCCACAGCGACTTGTCAATTCAACGTAATATTCTATAGACCACAACGAATACAACGATCCAATATTTATTCCGGTAACAATCTTTTATCATAAAAAAATGATAAGACATGCATTTTTTTTAATAATTATTTAAAAATTATGATAAAAGACTGTTACCGGAATAAATCTTGGGTCGTTGTATTCGTTCGGGTCTATAGAATATTATCCTAAATTGACAAGTCGCCGTAGCTACGCGTTCGTATGTTATTGTTAATATACCCATTGTTATTGCTATCCGCTATAAAGCGGTTTTTTAAGAGACATAGTAAATATTTATTAATTATTTAGGCTGCTGGAATTACTTGGCTTTATAAAAAAGTGACATTAGATTTGAGAAATCAAAAAATTTACGATCGCTATGTCATTGGCGGGCCAGAATTAGTTTATCGATGCTTCCGATTAGCCCGCTTGCATCACGCCGCAAGAGGGTAAATCACGTACAGTCTCGTCCAAAACTTTCTGTGCGCGGCCGGCCGCGTCTGCTAGATCGGTCTGCCAGTTTCAGCGTCTTTCATCGCAGCGACTTCACAATTTACTCCAATAATCTATTAGCCAACGAAAAGACAATGACATATGATTTATTCCGTTGACGGCCTTTAACATTTTCAAAAAAAAATGTTAAGTTTTTTTTTTACCATACGCGAGTTGAAACCCATATGACATATGTGCGCGCATCACTTCAGCGACTTGACAATTTACACGATTAATCTATCGGTCATTATGAACACAACGATATATGATTTATTCCGTTGAAGGCCTGTTAATGATAACAAAAAAAAATATCAATTCTACCAGTACACAGTAAAAAACGGCTAACATTTTTTGTGTCAATGATAAAAGGCCGTCAACGGAATAAATCACATATGGTTGTGTTCGTAATGATCGATAGATTATTGGTGTAAATTGTCAAGTCGCTGAGGTGATGCGTACACATATGTCATATGTGTTTCAACTCCCGTATGGCAAAAAAAAGTTTAACATTTTTTTTGTTAATGATAAAAAGTCATCAACGGAATAATTCAGATATTGTTGTATTCGTAGTGAACTGTAGAATATTTGAGTAAATTAGCAAATGGCTGTGATTATGCGTTCATAAATCTAACATTAAATTTTTTGGGCGATGCGTTCAAGTGCTAGCCTTCAGAGGTACGCGATAAGAGGCTTAGAGCCCGTACATTCCCGTCCAAAACCTTCGGCGCGCGGCCGGCCCCATCTGCTAGATCGGTCTGCCAGTTTCAGCGTCATTATGTCGAGGAGAACAAAGGACAAATAGTTCTCCTCACACTCATGAAGTGCAAAAAAATGGCCATTATCAACGGTTCGTCGTTTTGCTCGCAACATTGTGCTTTCTCCGTCGGGCGAACGGAATTTTATGTGTGAGGACATTTCGCCCACACTTCCTCTGCGTTTCACCTACTCTTTAGATACGATTAATGCATGCGTGTATACAGTCTATCTCCACACTATTAAAAAGAGTTACATTTTTTCAGATTCTGAAGAATAATGGGGATCCTCATCATTTTATTGTGGTGGCTCGGAACATGCAACGGATACATAGCGTACGACTGTGGAACAAACCCTGAACAGGTCGGAGTTTTCTCAACAATTGACGTCGAAGATGATTGTACTATTCCGATCGTTAGCCCTAACGTAACACAAGTAAACGTACAACTCCTCCAGCTTTCCGAATACGCGATAGTTCATATAATGCAGTGTAAAGTTGATATTGACCGCACCATTTACCACTGCGGTATGCATTCCCATATATCCGCTGTTCAAACCGGCCGTATGAAATATGTGTTGGATATATCGCGAGATCAATGTATGAGATTGCACGAAACAAAAAGTATATCAATAGGAGGAAATGTTTACATGGCCGGATTAAAAGCAAACCAATCGACGTCACAGTATGTAACACTGGGTGGAAAAATAACCACTGATGGCCAATGTCAAGGGGTGGAATATTCTGACCCATTCGGATCATGGAGTGATGTAGTAATTCAAGCTATTGTGACGGTAACTTTTCAAGACTCTTATGAGTCTATTCGATTATCAACGAATAGCGTAAAATTGCGTTCCGGCACAATTTGTTCGTATTCGGTAGGCAGTTGCATGGATTATATTGGAGGTTGGACATTTTGGAAACTCATGGATAAAGATTTGTGCGGCTTTAATAATTACGAGATTCTGTGGAGTGGACTAGCAAAAAAAAAACGAGACAATGCGTCAAATGAAAATCAGGAAATTTATTCATTGTCTACGCCGGACATTACATTTGCATTCACAAACGAAGGACGACAACAGTTATGTTCATTTGAATTGATAAAGACCGAACACCCTCGATTATACATTTTCGAAATTCAAAATGAACAGTCCTTTAATAGTCAGAAAAATACGTTGATTCAGAACATGGATATTTTTACCTACGTCAACTCGAAGTTCGTGTACACTGAAAGACACATACGAAATCAAATTACTTCTCTATACGAAGACATTTTAACTCAAAAATGCATTTTGGAACAGTCTGTAATTAAAAATTCACTGTCTTTGGCATCAATCGCACCGGATGAATTTGCGTATAATATTATGAAAGGACCGGGGTACATGGCTGCAAAAGTCGGTGAAGTTGTTTATATAATGAAATGTATCCCTATTGATGTCAAAATCAGGCCAACAAAAGATTGTTATGAACAACTTCCCGTATATAATCGGAATGAGAGCGTGTTCGTAGCTCCAAAAACGCATGTATTACAAAAAAACGGATTACAAATAGACTGCGATAACATTCTCCGACCCATGTATGTCATCAACGGTCAGTGGTACACTGTAAATCCTCGATTTACAGAAGGAAAGGCCCCCATGGCCCTAAAAGCGTCTAAAGTAGCTACTTGGAGATATACAAGTCCCAAGTGGCTCATGACCAGTGGTATATACTCGATGAATGAGTTAAAAAAATACCGTGACCACCTCATGTTCCCGATCGAGCGACCAGGAATTTTAGATACAATAGCGCGTACTGTAACAGGACATGAAACTAATCGCAACGGGGTGTATATGTCAAATCTCATTGAAGAAAACATGATCGAAAAAGTCGTTAAATCTTACTGGGAAAAAATGTCTAATTGGTTAATTCGATTTGCTAACTATATGTCAACGTTCGTCGGATTTTGCTCAATCATAATGTTAATCAAATACTTGCTGGATATAGTGATACACGCGTACACTTTACACGGAATTTATGGTTGGAGTGTTCACATAATGGGTGCATTATGGGATTCGCTCACACATTTTTTGATACATATTGCTAACGCTCGGAATCAAACACAACGTCCCTCCGATCCATCGCCGCATGATGATATAGAAATGAACGAGGTAGTAGCTATTGCTGCACCCAATCAACGACTATATCCTCATTTACCCATCAGTAATACGGAATGTATCGTACCATCAGCTCCTATAGTATCGAGACCAGCATCTGTAGTTGAATGTGAATGTAACGACTGCGTACAATAATCGGATTGAGTAAAATATCAGATTAACGTCGATATACAACTCTTGTAAAATCGACTGCACAATCTTTTTATCCAATGTGAATGTGATGCCTACTCAAAACAAGAAAATATTTTTTAAAAATCTCGTGAGCCACAAGTATATTGTTGAATACACATCAGTACCGTAAAAATTATAGTACTTTGTAGGCTTCCGATATCTACCACATCGTTTGTAATCGACTGTTAATATGATGACCGAGCACAGGAACAAGTTCGAATAAGAATAACATTTACATTAATAGTTTAAGAAGTAAGCTGTTTAATAATAAAAGTAGTAATAAATATAAAATAAATACATTATAATTAAAACCGAAATATTGCAGTTATATCTGATACGCAATCGTATATCCGTTCATTTGTAACATTCAACACCTATTATCCTCTGTTCAAAAAAATAAAATACCGCCCCCTTTTTTTATTGCTTCATTCCAATTTAGTTTTTTTGCAAGATTCCTCGTGTTCTTATTCTCTTATAAACATAACCTTACCACTGAAACTCGAACATTAATATTTAAAAAAAGATCAGTTACTTTTATTTCCTAACGGTCGTACTTTTTAACGCCACAAAAAGAACATATTTCGGCGGCGATATTGAGATATGTTCGTCTGACAGAAAAATAAAAATATTGTAGTGATACAAGTAAAACATGAAAAAATAATTTTTTTTTTTAAATCTCGACTGGAAAAATCCACATACTTAAAAAAATCTATTACAAAAAATGTGAAATAAGTAACAATGACTGATAGGGCAATGACTCCCGTATCTTTACCATTGCAGCAGTAGATTTCAATAATTTGTGTGTAATTATTTAATTCACCGTTTTCTGTACTCCAGTCGGGGACGTCGCCCAGTGGAGGAAAAAAAAAGTGGAGCGAGTTATTTGATCGCAATCATTAAGATATATCGAAAAAAAAAATACATTTTTTTCCGCGTCCGGAAGCCTCTTTTAGACTAAAGTATAAATCCACAAACAACGCCACTTAAAAATTTACGACAATCAAATATGCAAAGTGCTACGTAACACGGCTTTTAGTTTTTCCATTGAATTAACACATACGTTACATAGCGTGCTACGAAATATATGTCGAAATATGACAAATATCATTTATTCAAGATTGTATATTTTTTTCTTAATCTTTAAACTATTCTGAAAAAAACACATCTTTTGCTAAAGCAATTATTTTTAAGGTATGATTTTTTCTGCTGAAAACTTGAATTAAATCTTGATTCAATTATTCGAATTCCCAAAAACATCTACATTTTTATAGTTTTCGATAAAATGTAAAATTACTTAATTTTTTAAATCGAATTGAAATTTTTTTTTTTTTTCAATTTTTTAAATCAAATTGGACTCACGGTTTCAAAGTTTCGATGTAATTTGACGTTTTTTTTTTCACCAAACTTATTTTTCGACTAACCTTAACTTTCAAGTTAAGATAAAATTTGTCCCTATTTAAAGATGGAACTTACAAACGGAAGAGTGAGATGTTTCCAGCTCAAGAAGCAGATAACCAAAAAACTATTAATTGTAGCAATAAATATGTAGGCACTTCATTTCAGAGTAGTTTACAGGTAACGAAATGAGTTTGAGAAGGGGTGAATTCTTTGATAGGATTTTAAGGGGTAGAATCGATTCATACAGAAGTATTAAGCAGTTAAATCAAGATGCATTTTGAGCTCAATCGTAGGGTCTTAGCTCTTCTCAACCGCGAGATATACAAAATTAAGCTATAGAGTGGGTAAGTTTTGAGATAGGGTGTGGAGCGGCAAAATCGATCGGTGCGGAAATATTGAGCCGTTAAATCGAGATGAATTTTAAGACCAATCGCAGGGTCTTAGATCTTTTTTATCGCAAGATATTCACCTATATGCATATGAGGGGGTGAGTTTTTGAGATAGGGGGTGGAGCGGCAAAATCAATCGATGCGGGCATATTGAGCCGTTAATTCGAGATGAATTTTAAGACCAATTGCAGGGTCTTAGCTCTTTTTTATCGCGAGATATTCAACTAGATGCATATGAGGGGGTGAGATTTTGAGATAGGGGGTGGAGCGGCAAAATCAATCGATGCGGGCATATTGAGCCGTTAAATCGAGATGTATTTTAAGGCCAATCGCAGGGTCTTAGCTCTTATCTATCGCGAGATATACAGCTAGATGCATATGAGGAGGTGAGTTTTTAAGATAGGGGGTGGAGCGGCAAAATCGATCGGTGCGGGAATATTGAGCGGTTAAATCAAGATGAATTTTAAGACCAATCGCAGGGTCTTAGATCTTTTTTATCGCAAGATATTCACCTATATGCATATGAGGGGGTGAGTTTTTGAGATATGGGGTGGAGCGGCAAAATCAATCGATGCGGGCATATTGAGCCGTTAAATCGAGATGAATTTTAAGACCAATCGCAGGGTCTTAGATCTTTTTTATCGCGAGATATTCAACTAGATGCATATGAGGGGGTGAGTTTTTGAGATAGGGGGTGGCGCGGCAAAATCGATCGGTGCGGGAATATTGAGCCGTTAAATCGAGATGTATTTTAAGGCCAATCGCAGGGTCTTAGCTCTTCTCTATCGCGAGATATACAACTAGATGCATATGAGGGGGTGAGTTTTTAAGATAGGGGGTGGAGCGGCAAAATCGATCGGTGCGGGAATATTGAGCCGTTAAATCAAGATGAATTTTAAGACCAATCGCAGGGTCTTAGCTCTTCTCTATCGCGAGATATACAACTAGATGCATATGAGGGGGTGAGTTTTTGAGATAGGGGGTGGAGCGGCAAAATCAATCGATGCGGGCATATTGAGCCGTTAAATCGAGATGTATTGTAAGGCCAATCGCAGGGTCTTAGCTCTTCTCTATCGCGAGATATACAACTAGATGCATATGAGGGGGTGGGTTTTTGAGATATGGGGTGGAGCGGCAAAATCAATCGATGCGGGCATATTGAGCCGTTAAATCGAGATGAATTTTAAGACCAATCGCAGGGTCTTAGCTCTTATCTATCGCGAGATATACAGCTAGATGCATATGAGGAGGTGAGTTTTTAAGATAGGGGGTGGAGCGGCAAAATCGCTCGGTGGGGGAATATTGAGCCGTTAAATCAAGATGAATTTTAAGACCAATCGCAGGGTCTTAGCTCTTCTCTATCGCGAGATATACAACTAGATGCATATGAGGGGGTGAGTTTTTAAGATAGGGGATGGAGCGGCAAAATCGATCGGTGCGGGAATATTGAGCCGTTAAATCAAGATGAATTTTAAGACCAATCGCAGGGTCTTAGATCTTTTTTATCGTAAGATATTCACCTATATGCATATGAGGGGGTGAGTTTTTGAGATATGGGGTGGAGCGGCAAAATCAATCGATGCGGGCATATTGAGCCGTTAAATCGAGATGAATTTTAAGACCAATCGCAGGGTCTTAGCTCTTATCTATCGCGAGATATACAGCTAGATGCATATGAGGGGGTGAGTTTTTGAGATAGGGGGTGGAGCGGCAAAATCAATCGATGCGGGCATATTGAGCCGTTAAATCGAGATGAATTTTAAGACCAATCGCAGGGTCTTAGATCTTTTTTATCGCGAGATATTCACCTATATGCATATGAGGGGGTGAGTTTTTGAGATAGGGGGTGGAGCGGCAAAATCAATCGATGCGGGAATATTGAGCCGTTAAATCAAGATGAATTTTAAGACCAATCGCAGGGTCTTAGCTCTTCTCTATCGCGAGATATACAACTAGATGCATATGAGGGGGTGAGTTTTTACGATAGGGGATGGAGCGGCAAAATCGATCGGTGCGGGAATATTGAGCCGTTAAATCAAGATGAATTTTAAAACCAATCGCAGGGTCTTAGCTCTTCTCTATCGCGAGATATACAACTAGATGCATATGAGGGGGTGAGTTTTTAAGATAGGGGATGGAGCGGCAAAATCGATCGGTGCGGGAATATTGAGCCGTTAAATCAAGATGAATTTTAAGACCAATCGCAGGGTCTTAGATCTTTTTTATCGCAAGATATTCACCTATATGCATATGAGGGGGTGAGTTTTTGAGATAGGGGGTGGAGCGGCAAAATCAATCGATGCGGGCATATTGAGCCGTTAAATCGAGATGAATTTTAAGACCAATCGCAGGGTCTTAGATCTTTTTTATCGCGAGATATTCACCTATATGCATATGAGGGGGTGAGTTTTTGAGATAGGGGGTGGAGCGGCAAAATCAATCGATGCGGGAATATTGAGCCGTTAAATCAAGATGAATTTTAAGACCAATCGCAGGGTCTTAGCTCTTCTCTATCGCGAGATATACAACTAGATGCATATGAGGGGATGAGTTTTTAAGATAGGGGATGGAGCGGCAAAATCGATCGGTGCGGGAATATTGAGCCGTTAAATCAAGATCAATTTTAAGACCAATCGCAGGGTCTTAGCTCTTCTCTATCGCGAGATATACAACTAGATGCATATGAGGGGGTGAGTTTTTAAGATAGGGGGTGGAGCGGCAAAATCGATCGGTGCGGGAATATTGAGCGGTTAAATCAAGATGAATTTTAAGACCAATCGCAGGGTCTTAGATCTTTTTTATCGCAAGATATTCACCTATATGCATATGAGGGGATGAGTTTTTAAGATAGGGGGTGGAGCGGCAAAATCGATCGGTGCGGGAATATTGAGCCGTTAAATCAAGATGAATTTTAAGACCAATCGCAGGGTCTTAGATCTTTTTTATCGCAAGATATTCACCTATATGCATATGAGGGGGTGAGTTTTTGAGATATGGGGTGGAGCGGCAAAATCAATCGATGCGGGCATATTGAGCCGTTAAATCGAGATGAATTTTAAGACCAATCGCAGGGTCTTAGCTCTTATCTATCGCGAGATATACAGCTAGATGCATATGAGGGGGTGAGTTTTTGAGATAGGGGGTGGAGCGGCAAAATCAATCGATGCGGGCATATTGAGCCGTTAAATCGAGATGAATTTTAAGACCAATCGCAGGGTCTTAGATCTTTTTTATCGCGAGATATTCACCTATATGCATATGAGGGGGTGAGTTTTTGAGATAGGGGGTGGAGCGGCAAAATCAATCGATGCGGGCATATTGAGCCGTTAAATCAAGATGAATTTTAAGACCAATCGCAGGGTCTTAGATCTTTTTTATCGCAAGATATTCACCTATATGCATATGAGGGGATGAGTTTTTAAGATAGGGGGTGGAGCGGCAAAATCGATCGGTGCGGGAATATTGAGCCGTTAAATCACGATGAATTTTAAGACCAATCGCAGGGTCTTAGATCTTTTTTATCGCAAGATATTCACCTATATGCATATGAGGGGGTGAGTTTTTGAGATATGGGGTGGAGCGGCAAAATCAATCGATGCGGGCATATTGAGCCGTTAAATCGAGATGAATTTTAAGACCAATCGCAGGGTCTTAGCTCTTATCTATCGCGAGATATACAGCTAGATGCATATAAGGGGGTGAGTTTTTGAGATAGGGGGTGCAGCGGCAAAATCAATCGATGCGGGCATATTGAGCCGTTAAATAGAGATGAATTTTAAGACCAATCGCAGGGTCTTAGATCTTTTTTATCGCGAGATATTCACCTATATGCATATGAGGGGGTGAGTTTTTGAGATAGGGGGTGGAGCGGCAAAATCAATCGATGCGGGCATATTGAGCCGTTAAATCAAGATGAATTTTAAGACCAATCGCAGGGTCTTAGATCTTTTTTATCGCAAGATATTCACCTATATGCATATGAGGGGATGAGTTTTTGACATAGGGGGTGGAGCGGCAAAATTAATCGATGCGGGCATATTGAGCCGTTAAATCGAGATGAATTTTAAGACCAATTGCAGGGTCTTAGCTCTTTTTTATCGCGAGATATACAACTAGATGCATATGAGGGGGTGAGTTTTGAGATAGGGGGTGGAGCGGCAAAATCGATCGGTGCGGGAATATTGAGCCGTTAAATCAAAATGAATTTTAAGACCAATCGCAGGGTCTTAGATCTTTTTTATCGCAAGATATTCACCTATATGCATATGAGGGGGTGAGTTTTTGAGATAGGGGGTGGAGCGGCAAAATCGATCGATGCGGGCATATTGAGCCGTTAAATCGAGATGAATTTTAAGACCAATCGCAGGGTCTTAGCTCTTCTCTATTGCGAGATATACACGATTAAGCATAGGAGGGGTTGCGTTTTTGGCTAAAAGGGTGGAGCAGCAAAATCGATCGATGTGAAAATGGTGAAGTGGTAATTTATTATGATTTTTAAAACTGAGAAAAATTCATTTTTTAATCTTTTAAATAAAATTGATTTTTTCCAATATGACGAGGGGTGCGTATCTCGGTAAGGGGTGATCCGATTTAATTGTAACTAGTCTCATTCGAAAGCCTTTAAATAGCCGTTAAATAATACGTAGGGTAGAATTTTGTAGCACTTACCCTTCACATATTTTTGGCTGTGGCCATCCCAGCTTCATGTGCTGTCAGAACGGCCACACGTTTCTACCCTTAGGGGTGGAGCGGAAAAATTATTTTTGGGGCACTTAAATAGCCTTTAATGAGCCTTTAATTATGCAATGGGTTTCATGTAAAAATTTCAATGTGGTCATCCTAGGTTATTTGACATTTACAAAATAATAAACTAAAAAAAAACTCGAACAAAAATAAATGAACGCCGGAAAACGGAAACGAAAAACTGAAATATTTTTTATATCAATAAATAAAGTAATATAAATAATAAATAATGAAAACGAAATACTGTTTTTTTTTAACTGGCCAGTTTGACATCGTACAGATTGACCCATCCGTTTAAAGCGTTATGCAATTTGCTATTGCTTTAAGATAATCAATCTTGTTATTATAGATAGCTTTCTCGAAATTATTCACGATTGTTGTCAATCGATTGTTGCGATTTTTATATTTTTTTGTTGGTGGCGCCCCAGCGATCGCATTGCGGATTTGAACAACGATCATTTCATTTTTAGATTGTTCGACCTTCAAACTGCATATCAGATGCCACAATGACGGGTTTTTCTGTCGGATAATTTCATTAAACCCGCGATGCCAACCTTCGATGTTGTTGTTGGTGCGTGGCAAATCTGTTTGACACGACCCGTAGTGATTCCAAAAGCGTATCGGGAATTTCGCACTTCGACGATTTCCTCTTCGATCCATTCGACCAATATATTGCTCTTCGAATGATAATACAAAATCGTCGACGTCTTTCTCTGCGTTCTCGAAAACTTCATCGACGACCTGGTCGAATAATTCTTCCACTTTATCGACCGGAACAAATGCGAGAGCCGATAACAGTTTTATTTTTTGCGCGAAGTCCACATCAGTATCGTAATTAGTTTTTAAATTATACGATGAAAGCTTCCTGTACACTGCCTGATTAAAGTGAAAGTTGCAGAATCGTACAGACACTTCAGGAAAACAATTCTGAAAGGCTTGCGCTGCAGCTCGTTCCATATCGATCAGTATCGTCAAAGGTTTTAAATTCTCTTTGATGATTTTGAGTTGATCAAGCATCTCGCGATAGATCAATTCCGATTTTCCTGGCAAAAGAGCATACACCAAAGGGACAATTCTGTCTTCGATGATCGCGTGTATCGTGTATAACTGCGCGAATAATGTTGGGCAAGCGTCGAACGTTCCGTCAGCGAACCAGTGCTCACAGTCGGCTAAAAGATTAATGTTCTCTGCGGTTCCGAAAATAAGCAGACGATCCTCGACGTTTCCCTTGTCGAACAATAAAAATTCTCGTTTTCCTCCGTCTGGCAATATTTAGGCGGCAAAACAATGTCTTCTCGGCGTGTTGGGTGCGGAGGATGACCTTCTTCCGAACTTCTGACATTCCGGAGCGTCCTCTTCAACGAACTCGTTGAAGGCATTTGAGCGATAACACTATCTGGAATGTCAGCCGAAGCGCGAGCAATAATTTCGTGACCACTGCATGTAGTCGTACGCAATAAATCTTTCAACTCGTTAACGATTTTTTGTTTTTGTACAAAAGCAGCTTCGGCACTGTGATTGTGGTCCACCACTTTTTTCACGTCATCATTTGCAGTTATTACTCTACCGGGACAATGGTTTTCTTTTCGATTAATACAAGGCCAATAAACACTGTCAATATAATGACCATCGTGGTGATATAAGAAGCCATTTAATAACAATCTTGGTTGAACCTTTTCGCTATGAATATACTCAAGCGGCATGACGACTAAGTAATTTCGACGATGTGGATAATAACCTCAATTGCGAATGAAATTATATACTTGTTTCTCGGATACTTGTATCAATTACGACAGCAAACATAACAGAAACAACAGCTGATGTAGTAAGCGTGTGTTCAGCGGATTGGGACAAGTGTATCATAGAACGGGTAATTTAATAATGATCAATTGGATGACAATCACTTCAGATTTTATAGTCCATGAAAACTTGAATTGTAAAATCTGGTATACTGCCAAACACTTCCCTCAAATTACGTAGATGACACGTAGGCAGTGACAAAGCCTCTGATGAGGAAACTCACGGTTATGAAAGAATTCAAAGAGAATTGGAAGGGATAAGATTTGGAGGAGGGCGATTGGCATAAGAGATGGAAAACAGGAGTAGAGGGGTGGAGAAGAAAAGAAATCGAAAAGTCGAGAGTGCGTTGGAGGCATGGACAAGGGAAAATGGAGAGAAGTAGTAGAAGGGTTGAGTAGGAGAACAGTATGATGGATAGTAGGGATGACTTTATTGCTATAATCGGGGTTCATGTGGAAATGTAAGGCGATAAAGCTAAAAAAGCAACCGAGGACGGAAATTGTCGTTGAAGAAATTGTTGTTGACGTACGCCCGTCTGACCCTAAACCCTTCTAGACTTATGCCCTTCTGATTATAAGTCCTGCTGGACTTACGTCCTTCTGATTCTAAGTCCTTCTGGACTTACGTCCTTCTGATTCTAAGTCCTTCTGGACTTACGCCCATCTGGCACTAAGGCCTTCGAGACTTACGTTCTTCTGACTCTAAGGAGTAGGAGGCTCGAATCTCCTATACAGCGGTGGCGGCGTAAGTCCAGAAGGCCTTAGAGTCAGAAGGGCGTAAGTCCAGAAAAAATGTTGATCAGAACGGCGTAAGTCTACAAAATTTTAGGGCCAGACGGATGCAAGAATAGAAGACATTAGGGCCAGGAGGGCTTAAGTCCGGGCATTCTGTGGCCAGGGGAGCTTAAGGCCAGAAAGGTCATAAATGGTTCGCGGAAAATTTACCGAAAAACGAATGACCGAAAATACAATTAACCGAAATTACAATTTGATGAAAGTCGTAACTGATTACAATTGGGATTCTTTCGAAATCGTAGAATTGTTAATATTTGTAGTGAGAGTGTGTATTTGATGTTTAAGTTAAAAAATTTTATAAAGGAGCCAGAAAAATTTCATTTTATTTTTCTAATTTTCAAAAGTTTCCAGATAAAACCGACATAAACGATTTTTCAATTAGGAATCATTTATAATACTTTTAAAAATAGTGTTGTCTTTTTTGGGGGGGCTTCGCCCCCCCAACCCCCCCACCGGGGCTCCGCCTCTCGACCCCGCGGGGGGGCTTCGCCCCCCTCGATCCGCCCCCATTGTCTTCGTATTGTACACTGGAGGATAAGGGCTAGTCGAGGTACTACTGGTGCAGTACGTCGAATAACTGGGCAATTCGAGTTTTCAGCCAATTCAACTTTCGGGAAATTGTTTTCGGGGAATTGTTTTCGGGAAATTGTTTTCGGGAAATTGTTTTCGGGAAACTGTTTTCGGGAAATTGTTTTCGGGAAACTGTTTTCGGGAAACTGTTTTCGGGAAATTGTTTTCGAGAAACTGTTTTCGGGAAATTGTTTTCGGGAAATTGTATTTTCGGGGAATTGTTTTCGGGGAATTGTTTTTTCGGGAAATTGTTTTCGGGGAATTGTTTTCGGGAAATTGTTTTCGGGGAATTGTTTTCGGGAAATTGTTTTCGGGGAATTGTTTTCGGGAAATTGTTTTCGGGGAATTGTTTTCGGGAAATTGTTTTCGGGGAATTGTTTTCGGGAAATTGTTTTCGGGGAATTGTTTTCGGGAAATTTTCCGCGAACGAACAAAGTCGCGTATTTTAGCGAAATCGTGAAATGGTCGATTGTCGTCATTGATTCTCACGATCTCGATGCACGAGGGTTAAAAACGCTGACCTGACAAAAATGTCCGACTTTAGTGAAAAAACACATTTTCGATGGGTTCTCCATGACAAATCGTCATTGCATAGGAAACAAAGTCGAATTTCTGCGAAATCGTGAAATGGACGATTGTCGTCGTTGATTCTCACGATCTCGATGTTTGGCGGTCAAAAGCGCTGATTTGACAAAAATGTCCGACTTTTGCGAAAAAAACACATTTTCGATGCGTTCTCCACGACAAATCGTCATTGCATCGGAAACAAGTCGAATTTCAGCGAAATCGTGAAATGGTCGATTGTCGTCGTTGATTCTCACGATCTCGATGTCTGACGGTCAAAAACGCTGTTTTGACAAAAATGTCCGACTTTTGCGAAAAAACACATTTTCGATGCGTTCTCCACGACAAATCGTCATTGCATCGGAAACAAAGTCGAATTTCGGCGAAATCGTGAAATGGTCGATTGTCGTCGTTGATTCTCACGATCTCGATGCCTGACGCTGATTTCACAAAAATGTCCGACTTTTGCGAAAAAACACATTTTCGATGCGTTCTCCACGACAAATCGTCATTGCATCGGAAACAATGTCGAATTTCAGCGAAATCGTGAAATGGTCGATTGTCGTCGTTGATTCTCACGATCTCGATGCACGAGGGTTTAAAACGCTGATCTGACAAAAATGTCCGATTTTAGTGAAAAAACACACTTTCGATGCGTTCTCCACGACAAATCGTCATTGCATCGGAAACAAAGTCGAATTTCAGCGAAATCGTGAAATGGTCGATTGTCGTCGTTGATTCTCACGATCTCGATGCCCGACGCTGATTTGACAAAAATGTCCGACTTTTGTGAAAAAACACATTTTCGGAACGTTCTCAACGACAAATCGTCATTACATCGGAAACAAAGTCGAATTTCAGCGAAATCGTAAAATGGTCGATTGTCGTCGTAGATTCTCACGATCTCAATGTCTGACGGTAAAAAACGCTGATTTGACAAAAATGGCCGACTTTTGTGAAAAAACACATTTTCGATGCGTTCTCCACGACAAATCGTCATTGCATCGGAAACAAAGTCGAATTACAGCGAAATCGTGAAATGGTCGATTGTCGTCGTTGATTCTCACGATGTCGATGCCTGACGCTGATTTGACAAAAATGTCCGACTTTTGTGAAAAAAACACATTTTCGATGCGTTCTCCACGACAAATCGTCATTGCATCGGAAACAAAGTCGAATTTCAGCGAAATCGTGAAATGGTCGATTGTCGTCTTTGATTCTCACGATCTCGATGCCTGACGCTGATCTGACAAACATGTCCGATTTTAGTGAAAAAACACATTTTCGATGAGTTCTCCACGACAAATCGTCATTGCATAGGAAACAAAGTCGAATTTCTGCGAAATCGTGAAATGGTCGATTGTCGTCGTTGATTCTCACGATCTCGATGCCTGACGCTGATCTGACAAACATGTCCGATTTTAGTGAAAAAACACATTTTCGATGGGTTCTCCACGACAAATCGTCATTGCATAGGAAACTAAGTCGAATTTCTGCGAAATCGTGAAATGGTCGATTGTCGTCATTGATTCTCACGATCTCGATGTTTGGCGGTCAAAAACGCTGATTTGACAAAAATGTCCGACTTTTGCGAAAAAACACATTTTCGATGCGTTCTCCACGACAAATCGTCATTGCATCGGAAACAAAGTCGAATTTCAGCGAAATCGTGAAATGGTCGATTGTCGTCGTTGATTCTCACGATCTCGATGCCTGAGGCTGATTTGACATAAATGTCCGACTTTGTGAAAAAACACATTTTCGATGCGTTCTCCACGACAAATCGTCATTGCATAGAAAACAAAGTCGAATTTCTGCGAAATCGTGAAATGGTCGATCGTCGTCATTGATTCTCACGATCTCGATGTTTGGCGATCAAAAATGCTGATTTGACAAAAATGTCCGACTTTTGCGAAAAAAACACAATTTCGATGCGTTCTCCACGACAAATCGTCATTGCATCGGAAACAAAGTCGAATTTCTGCGAAATCGTGAAATGGTCGATTGTCGTCGTTGATTCTCACGATCTCGATGTTTGGCGGTCAAAAACGCCGATTTGACAAAAATGTCCGACTTTTGCGAAAAAAACACATTTTCGATGCGTTCTCTACGACAAATCGTCATTGCATCGGAAACAAAGTCGCGTATTTTAGCGAAATCGTGAAATGGTCGATTGTCGTCGTTGATTCTCACGATCTCGATGCACGAAGGTTAAAAACGCTGATGTGACAAAAATGTCCGATTTTAGTGAAAAAACACATTTTCGATGGATTCTCCACGACAAATCGTCATTGCATCGGAATCAAAGTCGAATTCCAGCGAAATCGTAAAATGGTCGATTGTCGTCGTAGATTCTCACGATCTCAATGTCTGACGGTAAAAAACGCTGATTTGACAAAAATGGCCGACATTTGTGAAAAAACACATTTTCGATGCGTTCTCCACGACAAATCGTCATTGCATCGGAAACAAAGTCGAATTTCAGCGAAATCGTGAAATGGTCGATTGTCGTCGTTGATTCTCACGATCTCGATGCCTGACGCTGATTTGACAAAAATGTCCGACTTTTGTGAAAAAAACACATTTTCGATGCGTTCTCCACGACAAATCGTCATTGCATCGGAAACAAAGTCGAATTTCAGCGAAATCGTGAAATGGTCGATTGTCGTCATTGATTCTCACGATCTCGATGCCTGACGCTGATCTGACAAACATGTCCGATTTTAGTGAAAAAACACATTTTCGATGAGTTCTCCACGACAAATCGTCATTGCATAGGAAACAAAGTCGAATTTCTGCGAAATCGTGAAATGGTCGATTGTCGTCGTTGATTCTCACGATCTCGATGTTTGGCGGTCAAAAACGCTGATTTGACAAAAATGTCCGACTTTTGCGAAAAAACACATTTTCGATGCGTTCTCCACGACAAATCGTCATTGCATCGGAAACAAAGTCGAAATTCAGCGAAATCGTGAAATGGTCGATTGTCGTCGTTGATTCTCACGATCTGGATGCCTGACTGTAAAAAACGCTGATTTGACAAAAATGGCCGACTTTTGCGAAAAAATACATTTTCGATGCGTTCTCCACGACAAATCGTCATTGCATCGGAAACAAAGTCGAAATTCAGCGAAATCGTGAAATGGTCGATTGTCGTCGTTGATTCTCACGATCTCGATGTCTGACGGTAAAAAACGCTGATTTGACAAAAATGGCCGACTTTTCCGAAAAAACACATTTTCGATGCGTTCTCCACGACAAATCGTCATTGCATCGGAAACAATGTCGAATTTCAGCGAAATCGTGAAATGGTCGATTGTCGTCGTTGATTCTCACGATCTCGATGCACGAGGGTTAAAAACGCTGATCTGACAAAAATGTCCGATTTTAGTGAAAAAACACACTTTCGATGCGTTCTCCACGACAAATCTTCATTGCATCGGAAACAAAGTCGAATTTCAGCGAAATCGTGAAATGGTCGATTGTCGTCGTTGATTCTCACGATCTCGATGCCCGACGCTGATTTGACAAAAATGTCCGACTTTTGTGAAAAAACACATTTTCGGAACGTTCTCAACGACAAATCGTCATTGCATCGGAAACAAAGTCGAATTTCAGCGAAATCGTAAAATGGTCGATTGTCGTCGTAGATTCTCACGATCTCAATGTCTGACGGTAAAAAACGCTGATTTGACAAAAATGGCCGACTTTTGTGAAAAAACACATTTTCGATGCGTTCTCCACGACAAATCGTCATTGCATCGGAAACAAAGTCGAATTTCAGCGAAATCGTGAAATGGTCGATTGTCGTCGTTGATTCTCACGATCTCGATGCCTGACGCTGATTTGACAAAAATGTCCGACTTTTGTGAAAAAAACACATTTTCGATGCGTTCTCCACGACAAATCGTCATTGCATCGGAAACAAAGTCGAATTTCAGCGAAATCGTCAAATGGTCGATTGTCGTCTTTGATTCTCACGATCTCGATGCCTGACGCTGATCTGACAAACATGTCCGATTTTAGTGAAAAAACACATTTTCGATGGGTTCTCTACGACAAATCGTCATTGCATAGGAAACTAAGTCGAATTTCTGCGAAATCGTGAAATGGTCGATTGTCGTCGTTGATTCTCACGATCTCGATGTTTGGCGGTCAAAAACGCTGATTTGACAAAAATGTCCGACTTTTGCGAAAAAACACATTTTCGATGCGTTCTCCACGACAAATCGTCATTGCATCGGAAACAAAGTCGAATTTCTGCGAAATCATGAAATGGTCGATTGTCGTCGTTGATTCTCACGATCTCGATGTTTGGCGGTCAAAAACGCTGATTTGACAAAAATGTCCGACTTTTGCGAAAAAAACACATTTTCGATGCGTTCTCTACGACAAATCGTCATTGCATCGGAAACAAAGTCGCGTATTTTAGCGAAATCGTGAAATGGTCGATTGTCGTCGTTGATTCTCACGATCTCGATGCACGAGGGTTAAAAACGCTGATCTGACAAAAATGTCCGATTTTAGTGAAAAAACACATTTTCGATGGATTCTCCACGACAAATCGTCATTGCATCGGAATCAAAGTCGAATTCCAGCGAAATCGTGAAATGTTCGATTGTCGTCGTTGATTCTCACGATCTCGATGTCTGACGGTAAAAAACGCTGATTTGACAAAAATGGCCGTCTTTTGCGAAAAAACACATTTTCGATGCGTTCTCCACGACAAATCGTCATTGCATCGGAAACAAAGTCGAATTTCAGCGAAATCGTGAAATGGTCGATTGTCGTCGTTGATTCTCACGATCTCGATGCCTGACGCTGATTTGACAAAATTGTCCGACTTTTGTGAAAAAACACATTTTCGGAGCGTTCTCAACGACAAATCGTCATTGCATCGGAAACAAAGTCGAATTTCAGCGAAATCGTAAAATGTTCGATTGTCGTCGTTGATTCTCACGATCTCAATGTCTGACGGTAAAAAACGCTGATTTGACAAAAATGTCCGACTTTTGCGAAAAAATACATTTTCGATGCGTTCTCCACGACAAATCGTCATTGCATCGGAAACAAAGTCGAATTTCAGCGAAATCGTGAAATGGGCGATTGTCGTCGTTGATTCTCACGATCTCGATGTTTGGCGGTCAAAAACGCCGATTTGACAAAAATGTCCGACTTTTGCGAAAAAAAACACATTTTCGATGCGTTCTCTACGACAAATCGTCATTGCATCGGAAACAAAGTCGCGTATTTTAGCGAAATCGTGAAATGGTCGATTGTCGTCGTTGATTCTCACGATCTCGATGCCTGAGGCTGATTTGACATAAATGTCCGACTTTGTGAAAAAACACATTTTCGATGCGTTCTCCACGACAAATCGTCATTGCATAGAAAACAAAGTCGAATTTCTGCGAAATCGTGAAATGGTCGATCGTCGTCGTTGATTCTCACGATCTCGATGTTTGGCGATCAAGAACGCTGATTTGACAAAAATGTCCGACTTTTGCGAAAAAACACAATTTCGATGCGTTCTCCACGACAAATCGTCATTGCATCGGAAACAATGTCGAATTTCAGCGAAATCGTGAAATGGTCGATTGTCGTCGTTGATTCTCAAGATCTCGATGCCTGACGCTGATTTGACAAAAATGTCCGACTTTTGTGAAAAAAACACATTTTCGATGAGTTCTCCACGACAAATCGTCATTGCATAGGAAACAAAGTCGAATTTCTGCGAAATCGTGAAATGGTCGATTGTCGTCGTTGATTCTCACGATCTCGATGTTTGGCGGTCAAAAACGCTGATTTGACAAAAATGTCCGACTTTTGCGAAAAAACACATTTTCGATGCGTTCTCCACGACAAATCGTCATTGCATCGGAAACAAAGTCGAATTTCTGCGAAATCGTGAAATGGTCGATTGTCGTCGTTGATTGTCACGATCTCGATGTTTGGCGGTCAAAAACGCTGATCTGACAAAAATGTCCGATTTTAGTGAAAAAACACATTTTCGATGGATTCTCCACGACAAATCGTCATTGCATCGGAATCAAAGTCGAATTCCAGCGAAATCGTGAAATGTTCGATTGTCGTCGTTGATTCTCACGATCTCGATGTCTGACGGTAAAAAACGCTGATTTGACAAAAATGTCCGACTTTTGCGAAAAAACACATTTTCGATGCGTTCTCCACGACAAATCGTCATTGAATCGGAAACAAAGTCGAATTTCAGCGAAATCGTGAAATGGTCGATTGTCGTCGTTGATTCTCACGATCTCGATGCCTGACGCTGATTTGACAAAATTGTCCGACTTTTGTGAAAAAACACATTTTCGGAGCGTTCTCAACGACAAATCGTCATTGCATCGGAAACAAAGTCGAATTTCAGCGAAATCGTAAAATGTTCGATTGTCGTCGTTGATTCTCACGATCTCAATGTCTGACGGTAAAAAACGCTGATTTGACAAAAATGTCCGACTTTTGTGAAAAAATACATTTTCGATGCGTTCTCCACGACAAATCTTCATTGCATCGGAAACAAAGTCGAATTTCAGCGAAATCGTGAAATGGGCGATTGTCGTCGTTGATTCTCACGATCTCGATGTTTGGCGGTCAAAAACGCCGATTTGACAAAAATGTCCGACTTTTGCGAAAAAAAACACATTTTCGATGCGTTCTCTACGACAAATCGTCATTGCATCGGAAACAAAGTCGCGTATTTTAGCGAAATCGTGAAATGGTCGATTGTCGTCGTTGATTCTCACGATCGCGATGCACGAAGGTTAAAAACGCTGATGTGACAAAAATGTCCGATTTTAGTGAAAAAACACATTTTCGATGGATTCTCCACGAAAAATCGTCATTGCATCGGAATCAAAGTCGAATTCCAGCGAAATCGTAAAATGGTCGATTGTCGTCGTAGATTCTCACGATCTCAATGTCTGACGGTAAAAAACGCTGATTTGACAAAAATGGCCGACATTTGTGAAAAAACACATTTTCGATGCGTTCTCCACGACAAATCGTCATTGCATCGGAAACAAAGTCGAATTTCAGCGAAATCGTGAAATGGTCGATTGTCGTCGTTGATTCTCACGATCTCGATGTCTGACGGTAAAAAACGCTGATTTGACAAAAATGGCCGACTTTTCCGAAAAAACACATTTTCGATGCGTTCTCCACGACAAATCGTCATTGCATCGGAAACAAAGTCGAATTTCAGCGAAATCGTGAAATGGGCGATTGTCTTCGTTGATTCTCACGATCTCGATGTTTGGCGGTCAAAAACGCCGATTTGACAAAAATGTCCGACTTTTGCGAAAAAAAACACATTTTCGATGCGTTCTCTACGACAAATCGTCATTGCATCGGAAACAAAGTCGCGTATTTTAGCGAAATCGTGAAATGGTCGATTGTCGTCGTTGATTCTCACGATCTCGATGCACGAAGGTTAAAAACGCTGATGTGACAAAAATGTCCGATTTTAGTGAAAAAACACATTTTCGATGGATTCTCCACGAAAAATCGTCATTGCATCGGAATCAAAGTCGAATTCCAGCGAAATCGTAAAATGGTCGATTGTCGTCGTAGATTCTCACGATCTCAATGTCTGACGGTAAAAAACGCTGATTTGACAAAAATGGCCGACATTTGTGAAAAAACACATTTTCGATGCGTTCTCCACGACAAATCGTCATTGCATCGGAAACAAAGTCGAATTTCAGCGAAATCGTGAAATGGTCGATTGTCGTCGTTGATTCTCACGATCTCGATGTCTGACGGTAAAAAACGCTGATTTGAGAAAAATGTCCGACTTTTGCGAAAAAACACATTTTCGATGCGTTCTCCACGACAAATCGTCATTGCATCGGAAACAAAGTCGAATTTCAGCGAAATCGTGAAATGGTCGATTGTCGTCGTTGATTCTCACGATCTCGATGCCTGAGTCTGATTTGACATAAATGTCCGACTTTGTGAAAAAACACATTTTCGATGCGTTCTCCACGACAAATCGTCATTGCATAGAAAACAAAGTCGAATTTCTGCGAAATCGTGAAATGGTCGATCGTCGTCGTTGATTCTCACGATCTCGATGTTTGGCGATCAAAAACGCTGATTTGACAAAAAAGTCCGACTTTTGCGAAAAAACACAATTTCGATGCGTTCTCCACGACAAATCGTCATTGCATCGGAAACAATGTCGAATTTCAGCGAAATCGTGAAATGGTCGATTGTCGTCGTTGATTCTCACGATCTCGATGCCTGACGCTGATTTGACAAAAATGTCCGACTTTTGTGAAAAAAACACATTTTCGATGAGTTCTCCACGACAAATCGTCATTGCATAGGAAACAAAGTCGAATTTCTGCGAAATCGTGAAATGGTCGATTGTCGTCGTTGATTCTCACGATCTCGATGTTTGGCGGTCAAAAACGCTGATTTGACAAAAATGTCCGACTTTTGCGAAAAAACACATTTTCGATGCGTTCTCCACGACAAATCGTCATTGCATCGGAAACAAAGTCGAATTTCTGCGAAATCGTGAAATGGTCGATTGTCGTCGTTGATTGTCACGATCTCGATGTTTGGCGGTCAAAAACGCTGATCTGACATAAATGTCCGATTTTAGTGAAAAAACACATTTTCGATGGATTCTCCACGACAAATCGTCATTGCATCGGAATCAAAGTCGAATTCCAGCGAAATCGTGAAATGTTCGATTGTCGTCGTTGATTCTCACGATCTCGATGTCTGACGGTAAAAAACGCTGATTTGACAAAAATGTCCGACTTTTGCGAAAAAACACATTTTCGATGCGTTCTCCACGACAAATCGTCATTGAATCGGAAACAAAGTCGAATTTCAGCGAAATCGTGAAATGGTCGATTGTCGTCGTTGATTCTCACGATCTCGATGCCTGACGCTGATTTGACAAAATTGTCCGACTTTTGTGAAAAAACACATTTTCGGAGCGTTCTCAACGACAAATCGTCATTGCATCGGAAACAAAGTCGAATTTCAGCGAAATCGTAAAATGTTCGATTGTCGTCGTTGATTCTCACGATCTCAATGTCTGACGGTAAAAAACGCTGATTTGACAAAAATGTCCGACTTTTGCGAAAAAATACATTTTCGATGCGTTCTCCACGACAAATCGTCATTGCATCGGAAACAAAGTCGAATTTCAGCGAAATCGTGAAATGGGCGATTGTCGTCGTTGATTCTCACGATCTCGATGTTTGGCGGTCAAAAACGCCGATTTGACAAAAATGTCCGACTTTTGCGAAAAAAAACACATTTTCGATGCGTTCTCTACGACAAATCGTCATTGCATCGGAAACAAAGTCGCGTATTTTAGCGAAATCGTGAAATGGTCGATTGTCGTCGTTGATTCTCACGATCGCGATGCACGAAGGTTAAAAACGCTGATGTGACAAAAATGTCCGATTTTAGTGAAAAAACACATTTTCGATGGATTCTCCACGAAAAATCGTCATTGCATCGGAATCAAAGTCGAATTCCAGCGAAATCGTAAAATGGTCGATTGTCGTCGTAGATTCTCACGATCTCAATGTCTGACGGTAAAAAACGCTGATTTGACAAAAATGGCCGACATTTGTGAAAAAACACATTTTCGATGCGTTCTCCACGACAAATCGTCATTGCATCGGAAACAAAGTCGAATTTCAGCGAAATCGTGAAATGGTCGATTGTCGTCGTTGATTCTCACGATCTCGATGTCTGACGGTAAAAAACGCTGATTTGACAAAAATGGCCGACTTTTCCGAAAAAACACATTTTCGATGCGTTCTCCACGACAAATCGTCATTGCATCGGAAACAATGTCGAATTTCAGCGAAATCGTGAAATGGTCGATTGTCGTCGTTGATTCTCACGATCTCGATGCACGAGGGTTAAAAACGCTGATCTGACAAAAATGTCCGATTTTAGTGAAAAAACACACTTTCGATGCGTTCTCCACGACAAATCTTCATTGCATCGGAAACAAAGTCGAATTTCAGCGAAATCGTGAAATGGTCGATTGTCGTCGTTGATTCTCACGATCTCGATGCCCGACGCTGATTTGACAAAAATGTCCGACTTTTGTGAAAAAACACATTTTCGGAACGTTCTCAACGACAAATCGTCATTGCATCGGAAACAAAGTCGAATTTCAGCGAAATCGTAAAATGGTCGATTGTCGTCGTAGATTCTCACGATCTCAATGTCTGACGGTAAAAAACGCTGATTTGACAAAAATGGCCGACTTTTGTGAAAAAACACAATTTCGATGCGTTCTCCACGACAAATCGTCATTGCATCGGAAACAAAGTCGAATTTCAGCGAAATCGTGAAATGGTCGATTGTCGTCGTTGATTCTCACGATCTCGATGCCTGACGCTGATCTGACAAACATGTCCGATTTTAGTGAAAAAACACATTTTCGATGAGTTCTCCACGACAAATCGTCATTGCATAGGAAACAAAGTCGAATTTCTGCGAAATCGTGAAATGGTCGATTGTCGTCGTTGATTCTCACGATCTCGATGCCTGACGCTGATCTGACAAACATGTCCGACTTTTGCGAAAAAATACATTTTCGATGCGTTCTCCACGACAAATCGTCATTGCATCGGAAACAAAGTCGAATTTCAGCGAAATCGTGAAATGGTCGATTGTCGTCGTTGATTCTCACGATCTCGATGCCTGACGCTGATTTGACAAAATTGTCCGACTTTTGTGAAAAAACACATTTTCGGAGCGTTCTCAACGACAAATCGTCATTGCATCGGAAACAAAGTCGAATTTCAGCGAAATCGTAAAATGGTCGATTGTCGTCGTTGATTCTCACGATCTCAATGTCTGACGGTAAAAAACGCTGATTTGACAAAAATGTCCGACTTTTGCGAAAAAATACATTTTCGATGCGTTCTCCACGACAAATCGTCATTGCATAGGAAACAAAGTCGAATTTCTGCGAAATCGTGAAATGGTCGATTGTCGTCGTTGATTCTCACGATTTCGATGCCTGACGCTGATCTGACAAACATGTCCGATTTTAGTGAAAAAACACATTTTCGATGGGTTCTCCACGACAAATCGTCATTGCATAGGAAACTAAGTCGAATTTCTGCGAAATCGTGAAATGGTCGATTGTCGTCGTTGATTCTCACGATCTCGATGTTTGGCGGTCAAAAACGCTGATTTGACAAAAATGTCCGACTTTTGCGAAAAAACACATTTTCGATGCGTTCTCCACGACAAATCGTCATTGCATCAGAAACAAAGTCGAATTTCTGCGAAATCGTGAAATGGTCGATTGTCGTCGTTGATTCTCACGATCTCGATGTTTGGCGGTCAAAAACGCTGATTTGACAAAAATGTCCGACTTTTGCGAAAAAAACACATTTTCGATGCGTTCTCTACGACAAATCGTCATTGCATCGGAAACAAAGTCGCGTATTTTAGCGAAATCGTGAAATGGTCGATTGTCGTCGTTGATTCTCACGATCTCGATGCACGAGGGTTAAAAACGCTGATCTGACAAAAATGTCCGATTTTAGTGAAAAAACACATTTTCGATGGATTCTCCACGACAAATCGTCATTGCATCGGAATCAAAGTCGAATTCCAGCGAAATCGTGAAATGTTCGATTGTCGTCGTTGATTCTCACGATCTCGATGTCTGACGGTAAAAAACGCTGATTTGACAAAAATGGCCGTCTTTTGCGAAAAAACACATTTTCGATGCGTTCTCCACGACAAATCGTCATTGCATCGGAAACAAAGTCGAATTTCAGCGAAATCGTGAAATGGTCGATTGTCGTCGTTGATTCTCACGATCTCGATGTCTGACGGTAAAAAACGCTGATTTGAGAAAAATGTCCGACTTTTGCGAAAAAACACATTTTCGATGCGTTCTCCACGACAAATCGTCATTGCATCGGAAACAAAGTCGAATTTCAGCGAAATCGTGAAATGGTCGATTGTCGTCGTTGATTCTCACGATCTCGATGCCTGAGGCTGATTTGACATAAATGTCCGACTTTGTGAAAAAACACATTTTCGATGCGTTCTCCACGACAAATCGTCATTGCATAGAAAACAAAGTCGAATTTCTGCGAAATCGTGAAATGGTCGATCGTCGTCGTTGATTCTCACGATCTCGATGTATGGCGATCAAAAACGCTGATTTGACAAAAATGTCCGACTTTTGCGAAAAAACACAATTTCGATGCGTTCTCCACGACAAATCGTCATTGCATCGGAAACAATGTCGAATTTCAGCGAAATCGTGAAATGGTCGATTGTCGTCGTTGATTCTCACGATCTCGATGCCTGACGCTGATTTGACAAAAATGTCCGACTTTTGTGAAAAAAACACATTTTCGATGAGTTCTCCACGACAAATCGTCATTGCATAGGAAACAAAGTCGAATTTCTGCGAAATCGTGAAATGGTCGATTGTCGTCGTTGATTCTCACGATCTCGATGTTTGGCGGTCAAAAACGCTGATTTGACAAAAATGTCCGACTTTTGCGAAAAAACACATTTTCGATGCGTTCTCCACGACAAATCGTCATTGCATCGGAAACAAAGTCGAATTTCTGCGAAATCGTGAAATGGTCGATTGTCGTCGTTGATTGTCACGATCTCGATGTTTGGCGGTCAAAAACGCTGATCTGACATAAATGTCCGATTTTAGTGAAAAAACACATTTTCGATGGATTCTCCACGACAAATCGTCATTGCATCGGAATCAAAGTCGAATTCCAGCGAAATCGTGAAATGTTCGATTGTCGTCGTTGATTCTCACGATCTCGATGTCTGACGGTAAAAAACGCTGATTTGACAAAAATGTCCGACTTTTGCGAAAAAACACATTTTCGATGCGTTCTCCACGACAAATCGTCATTGAATCGGAAACAAAGTCGAATTTCAGCGAAATCGTGAAATGGTCGATTGTCGTCGTTGATTCTCACGATCTCGATGCCTGACGCTGATTTGACAAAATTGTCCGACTTTTGTGAAAAAACACATTTTCGGAGCGTTCTCAACGACAAATCGTCATTGCATCGGAAACAAAGTCGAATTTCAGCGAAATCGTAAAATGTTCGATTGTCGTCGTTGATTCTCACGATCTCAATGTCTGACGGTAAAAAACGCTGATTTGACAAAAATGTCCGACTTTTGCGAAAAAATACATTTTCGATGCGTTCTCCACGACAAATCGTCATTGCATCGGAAACAAAGTCGAATTTCAGCGAAATCGTGAAATGGGCGATTGTCGTCGTTGATTCTCACGATCTCGATGTTTGGCGGTCAAAAACGCCGATTTGACAAAAATGTCCGACTTTTGCGAAAAAAAAACACATTTTCGATGCGTTCTCTACGACAAATCGTCATTGCATCGGAAACAAAGTCGCGTATTTTAGCGAAATCGTGAAATGGTCGATTGTCGTCGTTGATTCTCACGATCGCGATGCACGAAGGTTAAAAACGCTGATGTGACAAAAATGTCCGATTTTAGTGAAAAAACACATTTTCGATGGATTCTCCACGAAAAATCGTCATTGCATCGGAATCAAAGTCGAATTCCAGCGAAATCGTAAAATGGTCGATTGTCGTCGTAGATTCTCACGATCTCAATGTCTGACGGTAAAAAACGCTGATTTGACAAAAATGGCCGACATTTGTGAAAAAACACATTTTCGATGCGTTCTCCACGACAAATCGTCATTGCATCGGAAACAAAGTCGAATTTCAGCGAAATCGTGAAATGGTCGATTGTCGTCGTTGATTCTCACGATCTCGATGTCTGACGGTAAAAAACGCTGATTTGACAAAAATGGCCGACTTTTCCGAAAAAACACATTTTCGATGCGTTCTCCACGACAAATCGTCATTGCATCGGAAACAATGTCGAATTTCAGCGAAATCGTGAAATGGTCGATTGTCGTCGTTGATTCTCACGATCTCGATGCCTGACGCTGATTTGACAAAATTGTCCGACTTTTGTGAAAAAACACATTTTCGGAGCGTTCTCAACGACAAATCGTCATTGCATCGGAAACAAAGTCGAATTTCAGCGAAATCGTAAAATGTTCGATTGTCGTCGTTGATTCTCACGATCTCAATGTCTGACGGTAAAAAACGCTGATTTGACAAAAATGTCCGACTTTTGCGAAAAAATACATTTTCGATGCGTTCTCCACGACAAATCGTCATTGCATCGGAAACAAAGTCGAATTTCAGCGAAATCGTGAAATGGGCGATTGTCGTCGTTGATTCTCACGATCTCGATGTTTGGCGGTCAAAAACGCCGATTTGACAAAAATGTCCGACTTTTGCGAAAAAAAACACATTTTCGATGCGTTCTCTACGACAAATCGTCATTGCATCGGAAACAAAGTCGCGTATTTTAGCGAAATCGTGAAATGGTCGATTGTCGTCGTTGATTCTCACGATCGCGATGCACGAAGGTTAAAAACGCTGATGTGACAAAAATGTCCGATTTTAGTGAAAAAACACATTTTCGATGGATTCTCCACGAAAAATCGTCATTGCATCGGAATCAAAGTCGAATTCCAGCGAAATCGTAAAATGGTCGATTGTCGTCGTAGATTCTCACGATCTCAATGTCTGACGGTAAAAAACGCTGATTTGACAAAAATGGCCGACATTTGTGAAAAAACACATTTTCGATGCGTTCTCCACGACAAATCGTCATTGCATCGGAAACAAAGTCGAATTTCAGCGAAATCGTGAAATGGTCGATTGTCGTCGTTGATTCTCACGATCTCGATGTCTGACGGTAAAAAACGCTGATTTGACAAAAATGGCCGACTTTTCCGAAAAAACACATTTTCGATGCGTTCTCCACGACAAATCGTCATTGCATCGGAAACAATGTCGAATTTCAGCGAAATCGTGAAATGGTCGATTGTCGTCGTTGATTCTCACGATCTCGATGCACGAGGGTTAAAAACGCTGATCTGACAAAAATGTCCGATTTTAGTGAAAAAACACACTTTCGATGCGTTCTCCACGACAAATCTTCATTGCATCGGAAACAAAGTCGAATTTCAGCGAAATCGTGAAATGGTCGATTGTCGTCGTTGATTCTCACGATCTCGATGCCCGACGCTGATTTGACAAAAATGTCCGACTTTTGTGAAAAAACACATTTTCGGAACGTTCTCAACGACAAATCGTCATTGCATCGGAAACAAAGTCGAATTTCAGCGAAATCGTAAAATGGTCGATTGTCGTCGTAGATTCTCACGATCTCAATGTCTGACGGTAAAAAACGCTGATTTGACAAAAATGGCCGACTTTTGTGAAAAAACACAATTTCGATGCGTTCTCCACGACAAATCGTCATTGCATCGGAAACAAAGTCGAATTTCAGCGAAATCGTGAAATGGTCGATTGTCGTCGTTGATTCTCACGATCTCGATGCCTGACGCTGATCTGACAAACATGTCCGATTTTAGTGAAAAAACACATTTTCGATGAGTTCTCCACGACAAATCGTCATTGCATAGGAAACAAAGTCGAATTTCTGCGAAATCGTGAAATGGTCGATTGTCGTCGTTGATTCTCACGATCTCGATGCCTGACGCTGATCTGACAAACATGTCCGACTTTTGCGAAAAAATACATTTTCGATGCGTTCTCCACGACAAATCGTCATTGCATCGGAAACAAAGTCGAATTTCAGCGAAATCGTGAAATGGTCGATTGTCGTCGTTGATTCTCACGATCTCGATGCCTGACGCTGATTTGACAAAATTGTCCGACTTTTGTGAAAAAACACATTTTCGGAGCGTTCTCAACGACAAATCGTCATTGCATCGGAAACAAAGTCGAATTTCAGCGAAATCGTAAAATGGTCGATTGTCGTCGTTGATTCTCACGATCTCAATGTCTGACGGTAAAAAACGCTGATTTGACAAAAATGTCCGACTTTTGCGAAAAAATACATTTTCGATGCGTTCTCCACGACAAATCGTCATTGCATAGGAAACAAAGTCGAATTTCTGCGAAATCGTGAAATGGTCGATTGTCGTCGTTGATTCTCACGATTTCGATGCCTGACGCTGATCTGACAAACATGTCCGATTTTAGTGAAAAAACACATTTTCGATGGGTTCTCCACGACAAATCGTCATTGCATAGGAAACTAAGTCGAATTTCTGCGAAATCGTGAAATGGTCGATTGTCGTCGTTGATTCTCACGATCTCGATGTTTGGCGGTCAAAAACGCTGATTTGACAAAAATGTCCGACTTTTGCGAAAAAACACATTTTCGATGCGTTCTCCACGACAAATCGTCATTGCATCAGAAACAAAGTCGAATTTCTGCGAAATCGTGAAATGGTCGATTGTCGTCGTTGATTCTCACGATCTCGATGTTTGGCGGTCAAAAACGCTGATTTGACAAAAATGTCCGACTTTTGCGAAAAAAACACATTTTCGATGCGTTCTCTACGACAAATCGTCATTGCATCGGAAACAAAGTCGCGTATTTTAGCGAAATCGTGAAATGGTCGATTGTCGTCGTTGATTCTCACGATCTCGATGCACGAGGGTTAAAAACGCTGATCTGACAAAAATGTCCGATTTTAGTGAAAAAACACATTTTCGATGGATTCTCCACGACAAATCGTCATTGCATCGGAATCAAAGTCGAATTCCAGCGAAATCGTGAAATGTTCGATTGTCGTCGTTGATTCTCACGATCTCGATGTCTGACGGTAAAAAACGCTGATTTGACAAAAATGGCCGTCTTTTGCGAAAAAACACATTTTCGATGCGTTCTCCACGACAAATCGTCATTGCATCGGAAACAAAGTCGAATTTCAGCGAAATCGTGAAATGGTCGATTGTCGTCGTTGATTCTCACGATCTCGATGCCTGACGCTGATTTGACAAAATTGTCCGACTTTTGTGAAAAAACACATTTTCGGAGCGTTCTCAACGACAAATCGTCATTGCATTGGAAACAAAGTCGAATTTCAGCGAAATCGTAAAATGGTCGATTGTCGTCGTTGATTCTCACGATCTCAATGTCTGACGGTAAAAAACGCTGTTTTGACAGAAATGTCCGACTTTTGCGAAAAAACACATTTTCGATGCGTTCTCCACGACAAATCGTCATTGCATCGGAAACAAAGTCGAATTTCAGCGAAATCGTGAAATGGTCGATTGTCGTCGTTGATTCTCACGATCTCGATGCCTGAGGCTGATTTGACAAAAATGTCCAACTTTTGCGAAAAAATACATTTTCGATGCGTTCTCCACGACAAATCGTCATTGAATCGGAAACAAAGTCGAAATTCAGCGAAATCGTGAAATGGTCGATTGTCGTCGTTGATTCTCACGATCTGGATGTCTGACGGTAAAAAACGCTGATTTGACAAAAATGGCCGACTTTTGCGAAAAAACACAATTTCGATGGGTTCTCCACGACAAATCGTCATTGCATCGGAAACAATGTTGAATTTCAGCGAAATCGTAAAATGGTCGATTGTCGTCGTTGATTCTCACGATCTCAATGTCTGACGGTAAAAAACGCTGATTTGACAAAAATGTCCGACTTTTGCGAAAAAATACATTTTCGATGCGTTCTCCACGACAAATCGTCATTGCATCGGAAACAAAGTCGAAATTCAGCGAAATCGTGAAATGGTCGATTGTCGTCGTTGATTCTTATGATCTCGATGTCTGACGGTAAAAAACGCTGTTTTGACAGAAATGTCCGACTTTTGCGAAAAAACACATTTTCGATGCGTTCTCCACGACAAATCGTCATTGCATCGGAAACAAAGTCGAATTTCAGCGAAATCGTGAAATGGTCGATTGTCGTCGTTGATTCTCACGATCTCGATGCCTGAGGCTGATTTGACAAAAATGTCCGACTTTTGCGAAAAAATACATTTTCGATGCGTTCTCCACGACAAATCGTCATTGCATCGGAAACAAAGTCGAAATTCAGCGAAATCGTGAAATGGTCGATTGTCGTCGTTGATTCTCACGATCTGGATGTCTGACGGTAAAAAACGCTGATTTGACAAAAATGGCTGACTTTTGCGAAAAAACACATTTTCGGAGCGTTCTCAACGACAAATCGTCATTGCATCGGAAACAAAGTCGAATTTCAGCGAAATCGTAAAATGGTCGATTGTCGTCGTTGATTCTCACGATCTCAATGTCTGACGGTAAAAAACGCTGATTTGACAAAAATGTCCGACTTTTGCGAAAAAATACATTTTCGATGCGTTCTCCACGACAAATCGTCATTGCATAGGAAACAAAGTCGAATTTCAGCGAAATCGTGAAATGGTCGATTGTCGTCTTTGATTCTCACGATCTCGATGCCTGACGCTGATCTGACAAACATGTCCGATTTTAGTGAAAAAACACATTTTCGATGAGTTCTCCACGACAAATCGTCATTGCATAGGAAACAAAGTCGAATTTCTGCGAAATCGTGAAATGGTCGATTGTCGTCGTTGATTCTCACGATCTCGATACCTGACGCTGATCTGACAAACATGTCCGATTTTAGTGAAAAAACACATTTTCGATGGGTTCTCTACGACAAATCGTCATTGCATAGGAAACTAAGTCGAATTTCTGCGAAATCGTGAAATGGTCGATTGTCGTCGTTGATTCTCACGATCTCGATGTTTGGTGGTCAAAAACGCTGATTTGACAAAAATGTCCGACTTTTGCGAAAAAACACATTTTCGATGCGTTCTCCACGACAAATCGTCATTGCATCGGAAACAAAGTCGAATTTCTGCGAAATCGTGAAATGGTCGATTGTCGTCGTTGATTCTCACGATCTCGATGTTTGGCGGTCAAAAACGCTGATTTGACAAAAATGTCCGACTTTTGCGAAAAAAACACATTTTCGATGCGTTCTCTACGACAAATCGTCATTGCATCGGAAACAAAGTCGCGTATTTTAGCGAAATCGTGAAATGGTCGATTGTCGTCGTTGATTCTTACGATCTCGATGCACGAGGGTTAAAAACGCTGATCTGACAAAAATGTCCGATTTTAGTGAAAAAACACATTTTCGATGGATTCTCCACGACAAATCGTCATTGCATCGGAATCAAAGTCGAATTCCAGCGAAATCGTGAAATGTTCGATTGTCGTCGTTGATTCTCACGATCTCGATGTCTGACGGTAAAAAACGCTGATTTGACAAAAATGGCCGTCTTTTGCGAAAAAACACATTTTCGATGCGTTCTCCACGACAAATCGTCATTGCATCGGAAACAACGTCGAATTTCAGCGAAATCGTGAAATGGTCGATTGTCGTCGTTGATTCTCACGATCTCGATGCCTGACGCTGATTTGACAAAATTGTCCGACTTTTGTGAAAAAACACATTTTCGGAGCGTTCTCAACGACAAATCGTCATTGCATTGGAAACAAAGTCGAATTTCAGCGAAATCGTAAAATGGTCGATTGTCGTCGTTGATTCTCACGATCTCAATGTCTGACGGTAAAAAACGCTGTTTTGACAGAAATGTCCGACTTTTGCGAAAAAACACATTTTCGATGCGTTCTCCACGACAAATCGTCATTGCATCGGAAACAAAGTCGAATTTCAGCGAAATCGTGAAATGGTCGATTGTCGTCGTTGATTCTCACGATCTCGATGCCTGAGGCTGATTTGACAAAAATGTCCGACTTTTGCGAAAAAATACATTTTCGATGCGTTCTCCACGACAAATCGTCATTGAATCGGAAACAAAGTCGAAATTCAGCGAAATCGTGAAATGGTCGATTGTCGTCGTTGATTCTCACGATCTGGATGTCTGACGGTAAAAAACGCTGATTTGACAAAAATGGCCGACTTTTGCGAAAAAACACAATTTCGATGGGTTCTCCACGACAAATCGTCATTGCATCGGAAACAATGTTGAATTTCAGCGAAATCGTAAAATGGTCGATTATCGTCGTTGATTCTCACGATCTCAATGTCTGACGGTAAAAAACGCTGATTTGACAAAAATGTCCGACTTTTGCGAAAAAATACATTTTCGATGCGTTCTCCACGACAAATCGTCATTGCATCGGAAACAAAGTCGAAATTCAGCGAAATCGTGTAATGGTCGATTGTCGTCGTTGATTCTTATGATCTCGATGTCTGACGGTAAAAAACGCTGTTTTGACAGAAATGTCCGACTTTTGCGAAAAAACACATTTTCGATGCGTTCTCCACGACAAATCGTCATTGCATCGGAAACAAAGTCGAATTTCAGCGAAATCGTGAAATGGTCGATTGTCGTCGTTGATTCTCACGATCTCGATGCCTGAGGCTGATTTGACAAAAATGTCCGACTTTTGCGAAAAAATACATTTTCGATGCGTTCTCCACGACAAATCGTCATTGCATCGGAAACAAAGTCGAAATTCAGCGAAATCGTGAAATGGTCGATTGTCGTCGTTGATTCTCACGATCTGGATGTCTGACGGTAAAAAACGCTGATTTGACAAAAATGGCCGACTTTTGCGAAAAAACACAATTTCGATGGGTTCTCCACGACAAATCGTCATTGCATCGGAAACAATGTTGAATTTCAGCGAAATCGTGAAATGGTCGATTGTCGTCGTTGATTCTCACGATCTCGATGCACGAGGGTTAAAAACGCTGATCTGACAAAAATGTCCGATTTTAGTGAAAAAACACATTTTCGATGGGTTCTCCACGACAAATCGTCATTGCATAGGAAACAAAGTCGAATTTCAGCGAAATCGTGAAATGGTCGATTGTCGTCGTTGATTCTCACGATCTCGATGTCTCACGGTAAAAAACGCTGATTTGAGAAAAATGTCCGACTTTTGCGAAAAAACACATTTTCGATGCGTTCTCCACGACAAATCGTCATTGCATCGGAAACAAAGTCGAATTTCAGCGAAATCGTGAAATGGTCGATTGTCGTCGTTGATTCTCACGATCTCGATGCCTGAGGCTGATTTGACAAAAATGTCCGACTTTTGCGAAAAAATACATTTTCGATGCGTTCTCCACGACAAATCGTCATTGCATCGGAAACAAAGTCGAAATTCAGCGAAATCGTGAAATGGTCGATTGTCGTCGTTGATTCTCACGATCTCGATGCCTGAGGCTGATTTGACAAAAATGTCCGACTTTTGCGAAAAAATACATTTTCGATGCGTTCTCCACGACAAATCGTCATTGAATCGGAAACAAAGTCGAAATTCAGCGAAATCGTGAAATGGTCGATTGTCGTCGTTGATTCTCATGATCTGGATGTCTGACGGTAAAAAAACGCTGATTTGACAAAAATGGCCGACTTTTGCGAAAAAACACAATTTCGATGGGTTCTCCACGACAAATCGTCATTGCATCGGAAACAATGTTGAATTTCAGCGAAATCGTAAAATGGTCGATTGTCGTCGTTGATTCTCACGATCTCAATGTCTGACGGTAAAAAACGCTGATTTGACAAAAATGTCCGACTTTTGCGAAAAAATACATTTTCGATGCGTTCTCCACGACAAATCGTCATTGCATCGGAAACAAAGTCGAAATTCAGCGAACTCGTGAAATGGTCGATTGTCGTCGTTGATTCTTATGATCTCGATGTCTGACGGTAAAAAACGCTGTTTTGACAGAAATGTCCGACTTTTGCGAAAAAACACATTTTCGATGCGTTCTCCACGACAAATCGTCATTGCATCGGAAACAAAGTCGAATTTCAGCGAAATCGTGAAATGGTCGATTGTCGTCGTTGATTCTCACGATCTCGATGCCTGAGGCTGATTTGACAAAAATGTCCGACTTTTGCGAAAAAATACATTTTCGATGCGTTCTCCACGACAAATCGTCATTGCATCGGAAACAAAGTCGAAATTCAGCGAAATCGTGAAATGGTCGATTGTCGTCGTTGATTCTCACGATCTGGATGTCTGACGGTAAAAAACGCTGATTTGACAAAAATGGCTGACTTTTGCGAAAAAACACATTTTCGGAGCGTTCTCAACGACAAATCGTCATTGCATCGGAAACAAAGTCGAATTTCAGCGAAATCGTAAAATGGTCGATTGTCGTCGTTGATTCTCACGATCTCAATGTCTGACGGTAAAAAACGCTGTTTTGACAGAAATGTCCGACTTTTGCGAAAAAACACATTTTCGATGCGTTCTCCACGACAAATCGTCATTGCATCGGAAACAAAGTCGAATTTCAGCGAAATCGTGAAATGGTCGATTGTCGTCGTTGATTCTCACGATCTCGATGCCTGAGGCTGATTTGACAAAAATGTCCGACTTTTGCGAAAAAATACATTTTCGATGCGTTCTCCACGACAAATCGTCATTGAATCGGAAACAAAGTCGAAATTCAGCGAAATCGTGAAATGGTCGATTGTCGTCGTTGATTCTCACGATCTGGATGTCTGACGGTAAAAAACGCTGATTTGACAAAAATGGCCGACTTTTGCGAAAAAACACAATTTCGATGGGTTCTCCACGACAAATCGTCATTGCATCGGAAACAATGTTGAATTTCAGCGAAATCGTGAAATGGTCGATTGTCGTCGTTGATTCTCACGATCTCGATGCACGAGGGTTAAAAACGCTGATCTGACAAAAATGTCCGATTTTAGTGAAAAAACACATTTTCGATGGGTTCTCCACGACAAATCGTCATTGCATAGGAAACAAAGTCGAATTTCAGCGAAATCGTGAAATGGTCGATTGTCGTCGTTGATTCTCACGATCTCGATGTCTCACGGTAAAAAACGCTGATTTGAGAAAAATGTCCGACTTTTGCGAAAAAACACATTTTCGATGCGTTCTCCACGACAAATCGTCATTGCATCGGAAACAAAGTCGAATTTCAGCGAAATCGTGAAATGGTCGATTGTCGTCGTTGATTCTCACGATCTCGATGCCTGAGGCTGATTTGACAAAAATGTCCGACTTTTGCGAAAAAATACATTTTCGATGCGTTCTCCACGACAAATCGTCATTGCATCGGAAACAAAGTCGAAATTCAGCGAAATCGTGAAATGGTCGATTGTCGTCGTTGATTCTCACGATCTCGATGCCTGAGGCTGATTTGACAAAAATGTCCGACTTTTGCGAAAAAATACATTTTCGATGCGTTCTCCACGACAAATCGTCATTGAATCGGAAACAAAGTCGAAATTCAGCGAAATCGTGAAATGGTCGATTGTCGTCGTTGATTCTCATGATCTGGATGTCTGACGGTAAAAAACGCTGATTTGACAAAAATGGCCGACTTTTGCGAAAAAACACAATTTCGATGGGTTCTCCACGACAAATCGTCATTGCATCGGAAACAATGTTGAATTTCAGCGAAATCGTAAAATGGTCGATTGTCGTCGTTGATTCTCACGATCTCAATGTCTGACGGTAAAAAACGCTGATTTGACAAAAATGTCCGACTTTTGCGAAAAAATACATTTTCGATGCGTTCTCCACGACAAATCGTCATTGCATCGGAAACAAAGTCGAAATTCAGCGAAATCGTGAAATGGTCGATTGTCGTCGTTGATTCTTATGATCTCGATGTCTGACGGTAAAAAACGCTGTTTTGACAAAAATGTCCGACTTTTGCGAAAAAATACATTTTCGATGCGTTCTCCACGACAAATCGTCATTGCATCGGAAACAAAGTCGAAATTCAGCGAAATCGTGAAATGGTCGATTGTCGTCGTTGATTCTCACGATCTGGATGTCTGACGGTAAAAAACGCTGATTTGACAAAAATGGCTGACTTTTGCGAAAAAACACATTTTCGGAGCGTTCTCAACGACAAATCGTCATTGCATCGGAAACAAAGTCGAATTTCAGCGAAATCGTAAAATGGTCGATTGTCGTCGTTGATTCTCACGATCTCAATGTCTGACGGTAAAAAACGCTGATTTGACAAAAATGTCCGACTTTTGCGAAAAAATACATTTTCGATGCGTTCTCCACGACAAATCGTCATTGCATAGGAAACAAAGTCGAATTTCAGCGAAATCGTGAAATGGTCGATTGTCGTCTTTGATTCTCACGATCTCGATGCCTGACGCTGATCTGACAAACATGTCCGATTTTAGTGAAAAAACACATTTTCGATGAGTTCTCCACGACAAATCGTCATTGCATAGGAAACAAAGTCGAATTTCTGCGAAATCGTGAAATGGTCGATTGTCGTCGTTGATTCTCACGATCTCGATGCCTGACGCTGATCTGACAAACATGTCCGATTTTAGTGAAAAAACACATTTTCGATGGGTTCTCTACGACAAATCGTCATTGCATAGGAAACTAAGTCGAATTTCTGCGAAATCGTGAAATGGTCGATTGTCGTCGTTGATTCTCACGATCTCGATGTTTGGTGGTCAAAAACGCTGATTTGACAAAAATGTCCGACTTTTGCGAAAAAACACATTTTCGATGCGTTCTCCACGACAAATCGTCATTGCATCGGAAACAAAGTCGAATTTCTGCGAAATCGTGAAATGGTCGATTGTCGTCGTTGATTCTCACGATCTCGATGTTTGGCGGTCAAAAACGCTGATTTGACAAAAATGTCCGACTTTTGCGAAAAAAACACATTTTCGATGCGTTCTCTACGACAAATCGTCATTGCATCGGAAACAAAGTCGCGTATTTTAGCGAAATCGTGAAATGGTCGATTGTCGTCGTTGATTCTTACGATCTCGATGCACGAGGGTTAAAAACGCTGATCTGACAAAAATGTCCGATTTTAGTGAAAAAACACATTTTCGATGGATTCTCCACGACAAATCGTCATTGCATCGGAATCAAAGTCGAATTCCAGCGAAATCGTGAAATGTTCGATTGTCGTCGTTGATTCTCACGATCTCGATGTCTGACGGTAAAAATCGCTGATTTGACAAAAATGGCCGTCTTTTGCGAAAAAACACATTTTCCATGCGTTCTCCACGACAAATCGTCATTGCATCGGAAACAAAGTCGAATTTCAGCGAAATCGTGAAATGGTCGATTGTCGTCTTTGATTCTCACGATCTCGATGCCTGACGCTGATCTGACAAACATGTCCGATTTTAGTGAAAAAACACATTTTCGATGAGTTCTCCACGACAAATCGTCATTGCATCGGAAACAAAGTCGAATTTCTGCGAAATCGTGAAATGGTCGATTGTCGTCGTTGATTCTCACGATCTCGATGTTTGGCGGTCAAAAACGCTGATTTGACAAAAATGTCCGACTTTTGCGAAAAAAACACATTTTCGATGCGTTCTCTACGACAAATCGTCATTGCATCGGAAACAAAGTCGCGTATTTTAGCGAAATCGTGAAATGGTCGATTGTCGTCGTTGATTCTTACGATCTCGATGCACGAGGGTTAAAAACGCTGATCTGACAAAAATGTCCGATTTTAGTGAAAAAACACATTTTCGATGGATTCTCCACGACAAATCGTCATTGCATCGGAATCAAAGTCGAATTCCAGCGAAATCGTGAAATGTTCGATTGTCGTCGTTGATTCTCACGATCTCGATGTCTGACGGTAAAAATCGCTGATTTGACAAAAATGGCCGTCTTTTGCGAAAAAACACATTTTCCATGCGTTCTCCACGACAAATCGTCATTGCATCGGAAACAAAGTCGAATTTCAGCGAAATCGTGAAATGGTCGATTGTCGTCTTTGATTCTCACGATCTCGATGCCTGACGCTGATCTGACAAACATGTCCGATTTTAGTGAAAAAACACATTTTCGATGAGTTCTCCACGACAAATCGTCATTGCATCGGAAACAAAGTCGAATTTCTGCGAAATCGTGAAATGGTCGATTGTCGTCGTTGATTCTCACGATCTCGATGTTTGGCGGTCAAAAACGCTGATTTGACAAAAATGTCCGACTTTTGCGAAAAAAACACATTTTCGATGCGTTCTCTACGACAAATCGTCATTGCATCGGAAACAAAGTCGCGTATTTTAGCGAAATCGTGAAATGGTCGATTGTCGTCGTTGATTCTTACGATCTCGATGCACGAGGGTTAAAAACGCTGATCTGACAAAAATGTCCGATTTTAGTGAAAAAACACATTTTCGATGGATTCTCCACGACAAATCGTCATTGCATCGGAATCAAAGTCGAATTCCAGCGAAATCGTGAAATGTTCGATTGTCGTCGTTGATTCTCACGATCTCGATGTCTGACGGTAAAAATCGCTGATTTGACAAAAATGGCCGTCTTTTGCGAAAAAACACATTTTCCATGCGTTCTCCACGACAAATCGTCATTGCATCGGAAACAAAGTCGAATTTCAGCGAAATCGTGAAATGGTCGATTGTCGTCGTTGATTCTCACGATCTCGATGCCTGACGCTGATTTGACAAAATTGTCCGACTTTTGTGAAAAAACACATTTTCGGAGCGTTCTCAACGACAAATCGTCATTGCATCGGAAACAAAGTCGAATTTCAGCGAAATCGTAAAATGGTCGATTGTCGTCGTTGATTCTCACGATCTCAATGTCTGACGGTAAAAAACGCTGATTTGACAAAAATGTCCGACTTTTGCGAAAAAATACATTTTCGATGCGTTCTCCACGACAAATCGTCATTGCATAGGAAACAAAGTCGAATTTCTGCGAAATCGTGAAATGGTCGATTGTCGTCGTTGATTCTCACGATCTCGATGCCTGACGCTGATCTGACAAACATGTCCGATTTTAGTGAAAAAACACATTTTCGATGGGTTCTCCACGACAAATCGTCATTGCATAGGAAACGAAGTCGAATTTCTGCGAAATCGTGAAATGGTCGATTGTCGTCGTTGATTCTCACGATCTCGATGTTTGGCGGTCAAAAACGCTGATTTGACAAAAATGTCGGACTTTTGCGAAAAAAACACATTTTCGATGCGTTCTCTACGACAAATCGTCATTGCATCGGAAACAAAGTCGCGTATTTTAGCGAAATCGTGAAATGGTCGATTGTCGTCGTTGATTCTCACGATCTCGATGCACGAGGGTTAAAAACGCTGATCTGACAAAAATGTCCGATTTTAGTGAAAAAACACATTTTCGATGGATTCTCCACGACAAATCGTCATTGCATCGGAATCAAAGTCGAATTCCAGCGAAATCGTGAAATGTTCGATTGTCGTCGTTGATTCTCACGATCTCGATGTCTGACGGTAAAAAACGCTGATTTGACAAAAATGGCCGTCTTTTGCGAAAAAACACATTTTCGATGCGTTCTTCACGACAAATCGTCATTGCATCGGAAACAACGTCGAATTTCAGCGAAATCGTGAAATGGTCGATTGTCGTCGTTGATTCTCACGATCTCGATGCCTGACGCTGATTTGACAAAATTGTCCGACTTTTGTGAAAAAACACATTTTCGGAGCGTTCTCAACGACAAATCGTCATTGCATTGGAAACAAAGTCGAATTTCAGCGAAATCGTAAAATGGTCGATTGTCGTCGTTGATTCTCACGATCTCAATGTCTGACGGTAAAAAACGCTGTTTTGACAGAAATGTCCGACTTTTGCGAAAAAACACATTTTCGATGCGTTCTCCACGACAAATCGTCATTGCATCGGAAACAAAGTCGAATTTCAGCGAAATCGTGAAATGGTCGATTGTCGTCGTTGATTCTCACGATCTCGATGCCTGAGGCTGATTTGACAAAGATGTCCGACTTTTGCGAAAAAATACATTTTCGATGCGTTCTCCACGACAAATCGTCATTGAATCGGAAACAAAGTCGAAATTCAGCGAAATCGTGAAATGGTCGATTGTCGTCGTTGATTCTCACGATCTGGATGTCTGACGGTAAAAAACGCTGATTTGACAAAAATGGCCGACTTTTGCGAAAAAACACAATTTCGATGGGTTCTCCACGACAAATCGTCATTGCATCGGAAACAATGTTGAATTTCAGCGAAATCGTAAAATGGTCGATTATCGTCGTTGATTCTCACGATCTCAATGTCTGACGGTAAAAAACGCTGATTTGACAAAAATGTCCGACTTTTGCGAAAAAATACATTTTCGATGCGTTCTCCACGACAAATCGTCATTGCATCGGAAACAAAGTCGAAATTCAGCGAAATCGTGAAATGGTCGATTGTCGTCGTTGATTCTTATGATCTCGATGTCTGACGGTAAAAAACGCTGTTTTGACAGAAATGTCCGACTTTTGCGAAAAAACACATTTTCGATGCGTTCTCCACGACAAATCGTCATTGCATCGGAAACAAAGTCGAATTTCAGCGAAATCGTGAAATGGTCGATTGTCGTCGTTGATTCTCACGATCTCGATGCCTGAGGCTGATTTGACATAAATGTCCGACTTTGTGAAAAAACACATTTTCGATGCATTCTCCACGACAAATCGTCATTGCATAGAAAACAAAGTCGAAATTTTTGCGAAATCGTGAAATGGTCGATCGTCGTCGTTGATTCTCACGATCTCGATGTTTGGCGATCAAAAACGCTGATTTGACAAAAATGTCCGACTTTTGCGAAAAAACACAATTTCGATGCGTTCTCCACGACAAATCGTCATTGCATTGGAAACAAAGTCGAATTTCAGCGAAATCGTAAAATGGTCGATTGTCGTCGTTGATTCTCACGATCTCAATGTCTGACGGTAAAAAACGCTGTTTTGACAGAAATGTCCGACTTTTGCGAAAAAACACATTTTCGATGCGTTCTCCACGACAAATCGTCATTGCATCGGAAACAAAGTCGAATTTCAGCGAAATCGTGAAATGGTCGATTGTCGTCGTTGATTCTCACGATCTCGATGCCTGAGGCTGATTTGACAAAAATGTCCGACTTTTGCGAAAAAATACATTTTCGATGCGTTCTCCACGACAAATCGTCATTGCATCGGAAACAAAGTCGAAATTCAGCGAAATCGTGAAATGGTCGATTGTCGTCGTTGATTCTTATGATCTCGATGTCTGACGGTAAAAAACGCTGTTTTGACAGAAATGTCCGACTTTTGCGAAAAAACACATTTTCGATGCGTTCTCCACGACAAATCGTCATTGCATCGGAAACAAAGTCGAATTTCAGCGAAATCGTGAAATGGTCGATTGTCGTCGTTGATTCTCACGATCTCGATGCCTGAGGCTGATTTGACAAAAATGTCCGACTTTTGCGAAAAAATACATTTTCGATGCGTTCTCCACGACAAATCGTCATTGCATCGGAAACAAAGTCGAAATTCAGCGAAATCGTGAAATGGTCGATTGTCGTCGTTGATTCTCACGATCTGGATGTCTGACGGTAAAAAACGCTGATTTGACAAAAATGGCCGACTTTTGCGAAAAAACACAATTTCGATGGGTTCTCCACGACAAATCGTCATTGCATCGGAAACAATGTTGAATTTCAGCGAAATCGTGAAATGGTCGATTGTCGTCGTTGATTCTCACGATCTCGATGCACGAGGGTTAAAAACGCTGATCTGACAAAAATGTCCGATTTTAGTGAAAAAACACATTTTCGATGGGTTCTCCACGACAAATCGTCATTGCATAGGAAACAAAGTCGAATTTCAGCGAAATCGTGAAATGGTCGATTGTCGTCGTTGATTCTCACGATCTCGATGTCTGACGGTAAAAAACGCTGATTTGAGAAAAATGTCCGACTTTTGCGAAAAAACACATTTTCGATGCGTTCTCCACGACAAATCGTCATTGCATCGGAAACAAAGTCGAATTTCAGCGAAATCGTGAAATGGTCGATTGTCGTCGTTGATTCTCACGATCTCGATGCCTGAGGCTGATTTGACAAAAATGTCCGACTTTTGCGAAAAAATACATTTTCGATGCGTTCTCCACGACAAATCGTCATTGCATCGGAAACAAAGTCGAAATTCAGCGAAATCGTGAAATGGTCGATTGTCGTCGTTGATTCTCACGATCTGGATGTCTGACGGTAAAAAACGCTGATTTGACAAAAATGGCCGACTTTTGCGAAAAAACACAATTTCGATGGGTTCTCCACGACAAATCGTCATTGCATCGGAAACAATGTTGAATTTCAGCGAAATCGTGAAATGGTCGATTGTCGTCGTTGATTCTCACGATCTCGATGCACGAGGGTTAAAAACGCTGATCTGACAAAAATGTCCGATTTTAGTGAAAAAACACATTTTCGATGGGTTCTCCACGACAAATCGTCATTGCATAGGAAACAAAGTCGAATTTCAGCGAAATCGTGAAATGGTCGATTGTCGTCGTTGATTCTCACGATCTCGATGTCTGACGGTAAAAAACGCTGATTTGAGAAAAATGTCCGACTTTTGCGAAAAAACACATTTTCGATGCGTTCTCCACGACAAATCGTCATTGCATCGGAAACAAAGTCGAATTTCAGCGAAATCGTGAAATGGTCGATTGTCGTCGTTGATTCTCACGATCTCGATGCCTGAGGCTGATTTGACAAAAATGTCCGACTTTTGCGAAAAAACACATTTTCGATGCGTTCTCCACGACAAATCGTCATTGCGTCGGAAACAAAGTCGAATTTCAGCGAAATCGTGAAATGGTCGATTGTCGTCGTTGATTCTCACGATCTCGATGCCTGACGCTGATTTGACAAAATTGTCCGACTTTTGTGAAAAAACACATTTTCGGAGCGTTCTCAACGACAAATCGTCATTGCATTGGAAACAAAGTCGAATTTCAGCGAAATCGTAAAATGGTCGATTGTCGTCGTTGATTCTCACGATCTCAATGTCTGACGGTAAAAAACGCTGTTTTGACAGAAATGTCCGACTTTTGCGAAAAAACACATTTTCGATGCGTTCTCCACGACAAATCGTCATTGCATCGGAAACAAAGTCGAATTTCAGCGAAATCGTGAAATGGTCGATTGTCGTCGTTGATTCTCACGATCTCGATGCCTGAGGCTGATTTGACAAAAATGTCCGACTTTTGCGAAAAAATACATTTTCGATGCGTTCTCCACGACAAATCGTCATTGAATCGGAAACAAAGTCGAAATTCAGCGAAATCGTGAAATGGTCGATTGTCGTCGTTGATTCTCACGATCTGGATGTCTGACGGTAAAAAACGCTGATTTGACAAAAATGGCCGACTTTTGCGAAAAAACACAATTTCGATGGGTTCTCCACGACAAATCGTCATTGCATCGGAAACAATGTTGAATTTCAGCGAAATCGTAAAATGGTCGATTGTCGTCGTTGATTCTCACGATCTCAATGTCTGACGGTAAAAAACGCTGATTTGACAAAAATGTCCGACTTTTGCGAAAAAATACATTTTCGATGCGTTCTCCACGACAAATCGTCATTGCATCGGAAACAAAGTCGAAATTCAGCGAAATCGTGAAATGGTCGATTGTCGTCGTTGATTCTTATGATCTCGATGTCTGACGGTAAAAAACGCTGTTTTGACAGAAATGTCCGACTTTTGCGAAAAAACACATTTTCGATGCGTTCTCCACGACAAATCGTCATTGCATCGGAAACAAAGTCGAATTTCAGCGAAATCGTGAAATGGTCGATTGTCGTCGTTGATTCTCACGATCTCGATGCCTGAGGCTGATTTGACAAAAATGTCCGACTTTTGCGAAAAAATACATTTTCGATGCGTTCTCCACGACAAATCGTCATTGCATCGGAAACAAAGTCGAAATTCAGCGAAATCGTGAAATGGTCGATTGTCGTCGTTGATTCTCACGATCTGGATGTCTGACGGTAAAAAACGCTGACTTGACAAAAATGGCTGACTTTTGCGAAAAAACACATTTTCGGAGCGTTCTCAACGACAAATCGTCATTGCATCGGAAACAAAGTCGAATTTCAGCGAAATCGTAAAATGGTCGATTGTCGTCGTTGATTCTCACGATCTCAATGTCTGACGGTAAAAAACGCTGATTTGACAAAAATGTCCGACTTTTGCGAAAAAATACATTTTCGATGCGTTCTCCACGACAAATCGTCATTGCATAGGAAACAAAGTCGAATTTCAGCGAAATCGTGAAATGGTCGATTGTCGTCTTTGATTCTCACGATCTCGATGCCTGACGCTGATCTGACAAACATGTCCGATTTTAGTGAAAAAACACATTTTCGATGAGTTCTCCACGACAAATCGTCATTGCATAGGAAACAAAGTCGAATTTCTGCGAAATCGTGAAATGGTCGATTGTCGTCGTTGATTCTCACGATCTCGATGCCTGACGCTGATCTGACAAACATGTCCGATTTTAGTGAAAAAACACATTTTCGATGGGTTCTCTACGACAAATCGTCATTGCATAGGAAACTAAGTCGAATTTCTGCGAAATCGTGAAATGGTCGATTGTCGTCGTTGATTCTCACGATCTCGATGTTTGGTGGTCAAAAACGCTGATTTGACAAAAATGTCCGACTTTTGCGAAAAAACACATTTTCGATGCGTTCTCCACGACAAATCGTCATTGCATCGGAAACAAAGTCGAATTTCTGCGAAATCGTGAAATGGTCGATTGTCGTCGTTGATTCTCACGATCTCGATGTTTGGCGGTCAAAAACGCTGATTTGACAAAAATGTCCGACTTTTGCGAAAAAAACACATTTTCGATGCGTTCTCTACGACAAATCGTCATTGCATCGGAAACAAAGTCGCGTATTTTAGCGAAATCGTGAAATGGTCGATTGTCGTCGTTGATTCTTACGATCTCGATGCACGAGGGTTAAAAACGCTGATCTGACAAAAATGTCCGATTTTAGTGAAAAAACACATTTTCGATGGATTCTCCACGACAAATCGTCATTGCATCGGAATCAAAGTCGAATTCCAGCGAAATCGTGAAATGTTCGATTGTCGTCGTTGATTCTCACGATCTCGATGTCTGACGGTAAAAATCGCTGATTTGACAAAAATGGCCGTCTTTTGCGAAAAAACACATTTTCCATGCGTTCTCCACGACAAATCGTCATTGCATCGGAAACAAAGTCGAATTTCAGCGAAATCGTGAAATGGTCGATTGTCGTCGTTGATTCTCACGATCTCGATGCCTGACGCTGATTTGACAAAATTGTCCGACTTTTGTGAAAAAACACATTTTCGGAGCGTTCTCAACGACAAATCGTCATTGCATCGGAAACAAAGTCGAATTTCAGCGAAATCGTAAAATGGTCGATTGCCGTCGTTGATTCTCACGATCTCAATGTCTGACGGTAAAAAACGCTGATTTGACAAAAATGTCCGACTTTTGCGAAAAAATACATTTTCGATGCGTTCTCCACGACAAATCGTCATTGCATAGGAAACAAAGTCGAATTTCTGCGAAATCGTGAAATGGTCGATTGTCGTCGTTGATTCTCACGATCTCGATGCCTGACGCTGATCTGACAAACATGTCCGATTTTAGTGAAAAAACACATTTTCGATGGGTTCTCCACGACAAATCGTCATTGCATAGGAAACTAAGTCGAATTTCTGCGAAATCGTGAAATGGTCGATTGTCGTCGTTGATTCTCACGATCTCGATGTTTGGCGGTCAAAAACGCTGATTTGACAAAAATGTCGGACTTTTGCGAAAAAAACACATTTTCGATGCGTTCTCTACGACAAATCGTCATTGCATCGGAAACAAAGTCGCGTATTTTAGCGAAATCGTGAAATGGTCGATTGTCGTCGTTGATTCTCACGATCTCGATGCACGAGGGTTAAAAACGCTGATCTGACAAAAATGTCCGATTTTAGTGAAAAAACACATTTTCGATGGATTCTCCACGACAAATCGTCATTGCATCGGAATCAAAGTCGAATTCCAGCGAAATCGTGAAATGTTCGATTGTCGTCGTTGATTCTCACGATCTCGATGTCTGACGGTAAAAAACGCTGATTTGACAAAAATGGCCGTCTTTTGCGAAAAAACACATTTTCGATGCGTTCTCCACGACAAATCGTCATTGCATCGGAAACAACGTCGAATTTCAGCGAAATCGTGAAATGGTCGATTGTCGTCGTTGATTCTCACGATCTCGATGCCTGACGCTGATTTGACAAAATTGTCCGACTTTTGTGAAAAAACACATTTTCGGAGCGTTCTCAACGACAAATCGTCATTGCATTGGAAACAAAGTCGAATTTCAGCGAAATCGTAAAATGGTCGATTGTCGTCGTTGATTCTCACGATCTCAATGTCTGACGGTAAAAAACGCTGTTTTGACAGAAATGTCCGACTTTTGCGAAAAAACACATTTTCGATGCGTTCTCCACGACAAATCGTCATTGCATCGGAAACAAAGTCGAATTTCAGCGAAATCGTGAAATGGTCGATTGTCGTCGTTGATTCTCACGATCTCGATGCCTGACGCTGATTTGACAAAATTGTCCGACTTTTGTGAAAAAACACATTTTCGGAGCGTTCTCAACGACAAATCGTCATTGCATTGGAAACAAAGTCGAATTTCAGCGAAATCGTAAAATGGTCGATTGTCGTCGTTGATTCTCACGATCTCAATGTCTGACGGTAAAAAACGCTGTTTTGACAGAAATGTCCGACTTTTGCGAAAAAACACATTTTCGATGCGTTCTCCACGACAAATCGTCATTGCATCGGAAACAAAGTCGAATTTCAGCGAAATCGTGAAATGGTCGATTGTCGTCGTTGATTCTCACGATCTCGATGCCTGAGGCTGATTTGACAAAGATGTCCGACTTTTGCGAAAAAATACATTTTCGATGCGTTCTCCACGACAAATCGTCATTGAATCGGAAACAAAGTCGAAATTCAGCGAAATCGTGAAATGGTCGATTGTCGTCGTTGATTCTCACGATCTGGATGTCTGACGGTAAAAAACGCTGATTTGACAAAAATGGCCGACTTTTGCGAAAAAACACAATTTCGATGGGTTCTCCACGACAAATCGTCATTGCATCGGAAACAATGTTGAATTTCAGCGAAATCGTAAAATGGTCGATTATCGTCGTTGATTCTCACGATCTCAATGTCTGACGGTAAAAAACGCTGATTTGACAAAAATGTCCGACTTTTGCGAAAAAATACATTTTCCATGCGTTCTCCACGACAAATCGTCATTGCATCGGAAACAAAGTCGAAATTCAGCGAAATCGTGAAATGGTCCATTGTCGTCGTTGATTCTTATGATCTCGATGTCTGACGGTAAAAAACGCTGTTTTGACAGAAATGTCCGACTTTTGCGAAAAAACACATTTTCGATGCGTTCTCCACGACAAATCGTCATTGCATCGGAAACAAAGTCGAATTTCAGCGAAATCGTGAAATGGTCGATTGTCGTCGTTGATTCTCACGATCTCGATGCCTGAGGCTGATTTGACATAAATGTCCGACTTTGTGAAAAAACACATTTTCGATGCATTCTCCACGACAAATCGTCATTGCATAGAAAACAAAGTCGAAATTTTTGCGAAATCGTGAAATGGTCGATCGTCGTCGTTGATTCTCACGATCTCGATGTTTGGCGATCAAAAACGCTGATTTGACAAAAATGTCCGACTTTTGCGAAAAAACACAATTTCGATGCGTTCTCCACGACAAATCGTCATTGCATTGGAAACAAAGTCGAATTTCAGCGAAATCGTAAAATGGTCGATTGTCGTCGTTGATTCTCACGATCTCAATGTCTGACGGTAAAAAACGCTGTTTTGACAGAAATGTCCGACTTTTGCGAAAAAACACATTTTCGATGCGTTCTCCACGACAAATCGTCATTGCATCGGAAACAAAGTCGAATTTCAGCGAAATCGTGAAATGGTCGATTGTCGTCGTTGATTCTCACGATCTCGATGCCTGAGGCTGATTTGACAAAAATGTCCGACTTTTGCGAAAAAATACATTTTCGATGCGTTCTCCACGACAAATCGTCATTGAATCGGAAACAAAGTCGAAATTCAGCGAAATCGTGAAATGGTCGATTGTCGTCGTTGATTCTCACGATCTGGATGTCTGACGGTAAAAAACGCTGATTTGACAAAAATGGCCGACTTTTGCGAAAAAACACAATTTCGATGGGTTCTCCACGACAAATCGTCATTGCATCGGAAACAATGTTGAATTTCAGCGAAATCGTAAAATGGTCGATTATCGTCGTTGATTCTCACGATCTCAATGTCTGACGGTAAAAAACGCTGATTTGACAAAAATGTCCGACTTTTGCGAAAAAATACATTTTCGATGCGTTCTCCACGACAAATCGTCATTGCATCGGAAACAAAGTCGAAATTCAGCGAAATCGTGAAATGGTCGATTGTCGTCGTTGATTCTTATGATCTCGATGTCTGACGGTAAAAAACGCTGTTTTGACAGAAATGTCCGACTTTTGCGAAAAAACACATTTTCGATGCGTTCTCCACGACAAATCGTCATTGCATCGGAAACAAAGTCGAATTTCAGCGAAATCGTGAAATGGTCGATTGTCGTCGTTGATTCTCACGATCTCGATGCCTGAGGCTGATTTGACAAAAATGTCCGACTTTTGCGAAAAAATACATTTTCGATGCGTTCTCCACGACAAATCGTCATTGCATAGGAAACAAAGTCGAATTTCAGCGAAATCGTGAAATGGTCGATTGTCGTCGTTGATTCTCACGATCTCGATGTCTGACGGTAAAAAACGCTGATTTGAGAAAAATGTCCGACTTTTGCGAAAAAACACATTTTCGATGCGTTCTCCACGACAAATCGTCATTGCATCGGAAACAAAGTCGAATTTCAGCGAAATCGTGAAATGGTCGATTGTCGTCGTTGATTCTCACGATCTCGATGCCTGAGGCTGATTTGACAAAAATGTCCGACTTTTGCGAAAAAATACATTTTCGATGCGTTCTCCACGACAAATCGTCATTGCATCGGAAACAAAGTCGAAATTCAGCGAAATCGTGAAATGGTCGATTGTCGTCGTTGATTCTCACGATCTGGATGTCTGACGGTAAAAAACGCTGATTTGACAAAAATGGCCGACTTTTGCGAAAAAACACAATTTCGATGGGTTCTCCACGGCAAATCGTCATTGCATCGGAAACAATGTTGAATTTCAGCGAAATCGTGAAATGGTCGATTGTCGTCGTTGATTCTCACGATCTCGATGCACGAGGGTTAAAAACGCTGATCTGACAAAAATGTCCGATTTTAGTGAAAAAACACATTTTCGATGGGTTCTCCACGACAAATCGTCATTGCATAGGAAACAAAGTCGAATTTCAGCGAAATCGTGAAATGGTCGATTGTCGTCGTTGATTCTCACGATCTCGATGTCTGACGGTAAAAAACGCTGATTTGAGAAAAATGTCCGACTTTTGCGAAAAAACACATTTTCGATGCGTTCTCCACGACAAATCGTCATTGCATCGGAAACAAAGTCGAATTTCAGCGAAATCGTGAAATGGTCGATTGTCGTCGTTGATTCTCACGATCTCGATGCCTGAGGCTGATTTGACATAAATGTCCGACTTTGTGAAAAAACACATTTTCGATGCGTTCTCCACGACAAATCGTCATTGCATAGAAAACAAAGTCGAATTTCTGCGAAATCGTGAAATGGTCGATCGTCGTCGTTGATTCTCACGATCTCGATGTTTGGCGATCAAAAACGCTGATTTGACAAAAATGTCCGACTTTTGCGAAAAAACACAATTTCGATGCGTTCTCCACGACAAATCGTCATTGCATCGGAAACAATGTCGAATTTCAGCGAAATCGTGAAATGGTCGATTGTCGTCGTTGATTCTCACGATCTCGATGCCTGACGCTGATTTGACAAAAATGTCCGACTTTTGTGAAAAAAACACATTTTCGATGAGTTCTCCACGACAAATCGTCATTGCATAGGAAACAAAGTCGAATTTCTGCGAAATCGTGAAATGGTCGATTGTCGTCGTTGATTCTCACGATCTCGATGTTTGGCGGTCAAAAACGCTGATTTGACAAAAATGTCCGACTTTTGCGAAAAAACACATTTGCGATGCGTTCTCCACGACAAATCGTCATTGCATCGGAAACAAAGTCGAATTTCTGCGAAATCGTGAAATGGTCGATTGTCGTCGTTGATTGTCACGATCTCGATGTTTGGCGGTCAAAAACGCTGATTTGACAAAAATGTCCGACTTTTGCGAAAAAAACACATTTTCGATGCGTTCTCTACGACAAATCGTCATTGCATCGGAAACAAAGTCGCGTATTTTAGCGAAATCGTGAAATGGTCGATTGTAGTCGTTGATTCTCACGATCTCGATGCACGAGGGTTAAAAACGCTGATCTGACAAAAATGTCCGATTTTAGTGAAAAAACACATTTTCGATGGATTCTCCACGACAAATCGTCATTGCATCGGAATCAAAGTCGAATTCCAGCGAAATCGTGAAATGTTCGATTGTCGTCGTTGATTCTCACGATCTCGATGTCTGACGGTAAAAAACGCTGATTTGACAAAAATGTCCGACTTTTGCGAAAAAACACATTTTCGATGCGTTCTCCACGACAAATCGTCATTGAATCGGAAACAAAGTCGAATTTCAGCGAAATCGTGAAATGGTCGATTGTCGTCGTTGATTCTCACGATCTCGATGCCTGACGCTGATTTGACAAAATTGTCCGACTTTTGTGAAAAAACACATTTTCGGAGCGTTCTCAACGACAAATCGTCATTGCATCGGAAACAAAGTCGAATTTCAGCGAAATCGTAAAATGTTCGATTGTCGTCGTTGATTCTCACGATCTCAATGTCTGACGGTAAAAAACGCTGATTTGACAAAAATGGCCGACATTTGTGAAAAAACACATTTTCGATGCGTTCTCCACGACAAATCGTCATTGCATCGGAAACAAAGTCGAATTTCAGCGAAATCGTGAAATGGTCGATTGTCGTCGTTGATTCTCACGATCTCGATGTCTGACGGTAAAAAACGCTGATTTGACAAAAATGGCCGACTTTTCCGAAAAAACACATTTTCGATGCGTTCTCCACGACAAATCGTCATTGCATCGGAAACAATGTCGAATTTCAGCGAAATCGTGAAATGGTCGATTGTCGTCGTTGATTCTCACGATCTCGATGCACGAGGGTTAAAAACGCTGATCTGACAAAAATGTCCGATTTTAGTGAAAAAACACACTTTCGATGCGTTCTCCACGACAAATCTTCATTGCATCGGAAACAAAGTCGAATTTCAGCGAAATCGTGAAATGGTCGATTGTCGTCGTTGATTCTCACGATCTCGATGCCCGACGCTGATTTGACAAAAATGTCCGACTTTTGTGAAAAAACACATTTTCGGAACGTTCTCAACGACAAATCGTCATTGCATCGGAAACAAAGTCGAATTTCAGCGAAATCGTAAAATGGTCGATTGTCGTCGTAGATTCTCACGATCTCAATGTCTGACGGTAAAAAACGCTGATTTGACAAAAATGGCCGACTTTTGTGAAAAAACACATTTTCGATGCGTTCTCCACGACAAATCGTCATTGCATCGGAAACAAAGTCGAATTTCAGCGAAATCGTGAAATGGTCGATTGTCGTCGTTGATTCTCACGATCTCGATGCCTGACGCTGATCTGACAAACATGTCCGATTTTAGTGAAAAAACACATTTTCGATGAGTTCTCCACGACAAATCGTCATTGCATAGGAAACAAAGTCGAATTTCTGCGAAATCGTGAAATGGTCGATTGTCGTCGTTGATTCTCACGATCTCGATGCCTGACGCTGATCTGACAAACATGTCCGACTTTTGCGAAAAAATACATTTTCGATGCGTTCTCCACGACAAATCGTCATTGCATCGGAAACAAAGTCGAATTTCAGCGAAATCGTGAAATGGTCGATTGTCGTCGTTGATTCTCACGATCTCGATGCCTGACGCTGATTTGACAAAATTGTCCGACTTTTGTGAAAAAACACATTTTCGGAGCGTTCTCAACGACAAATCGTCATTGCATCGGAAACAAAGTCGAATTTCAGCGAAATCGTAAAATGGTCGATTGTCGTCGTTGATTCTCACGATCTCAATGTCTGACGGTAAAAAACGCTGATTTGACAAAAATGTCCGACTTTTGCGAAAAAACACAATTTCGATGCGTTCTCCACGACAAATCGTCATTGCATCGGAAACAATGTCGAATTTCAGCGAAATCGTGAAATGGTCGATTGTCGTCGTTGATTCTCACGATCTCGATGCCTGACGCTGATTTGACAAAAATGTCCGACTTTTGTGAAAAAAACACATTTTCGATGAGTTCTCCACGACAAATCGTCATTGCATAGGAAACAAAGTCGAATTTCTGCGAAATCGTGAAATGGTCGATTGTCGTCGTTGATTCTCACGATCTCGATGCCTGACGCTGATCTGACAAACATGTCCGATTTTAGTGAAAAAACACATTTTCGATGGGTTCTCCACGACAAATCGTCATTGCATAGGAAACTAAGTCGAATTTCTGCGAAATCGTGAAATGGTCGATTGTCGTCGTTGATTCTCACGATCTCGATGTTTGGCGGTCAAAAACGCTGATTTGACAAAAATGTCCGACTTTTGCGAAAAAACACATTGTCGATGCGTTCTACACGACAAATCGTCATTGCATCGGAAACAAAGTCGAATTTCTGCGAAATCGTGAAATGGTCGATTGTCGTCGTTGATTCTCACGATCTCGATGTTTGGCGGTCAAAAACGCTGATTTGACAAAAATGTCCGACTTTTGCGAAAAAAACACATTTTCGATGCGTTCTCTACGACAAATCGTCATTGCATCGGAAACACAGTCGCGTATTTTAGCGAAATCGTGAAATGGTCGATTGTCGTCGTTGATTCTCACGATCTCGATGCACGAGGGTTAAAAACGCTGATCTGACAAAAATGTCCGATTTTAGTGAAAAAACACATTTTCGATGGATTCTCCACGACAAATCGTCATTGCATCAGAATCAAAGTCGAATTCCAGCGAAATCGTGAAATGTTCGATTGTCGTCGTTGATTCTCACGATCTCGATGTCTGACGGTAAAAAACGCTGATTTGACAAAAATGGCCGTCTTTTGCGAAAAAACACATTTTCGATGCGTTCTCCACGACAAATCGTCATTGCATCGGAAACAAAGTCGAATTTCAGCGAAATCGTGAAATGGTCGATTGTCGTCGTTGATTCTCACGATCTCGATGCCTGACGCTGATTTGACAAAATTGTCCGACTTTTGTGAAAAAACACATTTTCGGAGCGTTCTCAACGACAAATCGTCATTGCATTGGAAACAAAGTCGAATTTCAGCGAAATCGTAAAATGTTCGATTGTCGTCGTTGATTCTCACGATCTCGATGCCTGACGCTGATTTGACAAAATTGTCCGACTTTTGTGAAAAAACACATTTTCGGAGCGTTCTCAACGACAAATCGTCATTGCATTGGAAACAAAGTCGAATTTCAGCGAAATCGTAAAATGTTCGATTGTCGTCGTTGATTCTCACGATCTCAATGTCTGACGGTAAAAAACGCTGTTTTGACAGAAATGTCCGACTTTTGCGAAAAAACACATTTTCGATGCGTTCTCCACGACAAATCGTCATTGCATCGGAAACAAAGTCGAATTTCAGCGAAATCGTGAAATGGTCGATTGTCGTCGTTGATTCTCACGATCTCGATGCCTGAGGCTGATTTGACAAAAATGTCCGACTTTTGCGAAAAAATACATTTTCGATGCGTTCTCCACGACAAATCGTCATTGAATCGGAAACAAAGTCGAAATTCAGCGAAATCGTGAAATGGTCGATTGTCGTCGTTGATTCTCACGATCTGGATGTCTGACGGTAAAAAACGCTGATTTGACAAAAATGGCCGACTTTTGCGAAAAAACACAATTTCGATGGGTTCTCCACGACAAATCGTCATTGCATCGGAAACAATGTTGAATTTCAGCGAAATCGTAAAATGGTCGATTGTCGTCGTTGATTCTCACGATCTCAATGTCTGACGGTAAAAAACGCTGATTTGACAAAAATGTCCGACTTTTGCGAAAAAATACATTTTCGATGCGTTCTCCACGACAAATCATCATTGCATCGGAAACAAAGTCGAAATTCAGCGAAATCGTGAAATGGTCGATTGTCGTCGTTGATTCTTATGATCTCGATGTCTGACGGTAAAAAACGCTGTTTTGTCAGAAATGTCCGACTTTTGCGAAAAAACACATTTTCGATGCGTTCTCCACGACAAATCGTCATTGCATCGGAAACAAAGTCGAATTTCAGCGAAATCGTGAAATGGTCGATTGTCGTCGTTGATTCTCACGATCTCGATGCCTGAGGCTGATTTGACAAAAATGTCCGACTTTTGCGAAAAAATACATTTTCGATGCGTTCTCCACGACAAATCGTCATTGCATCGGAAACAAAGTCGAAATTCAGCGAAATCGTGAAATGGTCGATTGTCGTCGTTGATTCTCACGATCTGGATGTCTGACGGTAAAAAACGCTGATTTGACAAAAATGGCCGACTTTTGCGAAAAAACACAATTTCGATGGGTTCTCCACGACAAATCGTCATTGCATCGGAAACAATGTTGAATTTCAGCGAAATCGTGAAATGGTCGATTGTCGTCGTTGATTCTCACGATCTCGATGCACGAGGGTTAAAAACGCTGATCTGACAAAAATGTCTGATTTTAGTGAAAAAACACATTTTCGATGGGTTCTCCACGACAAATCGTCATTGCATAGGAAACAAAGTCGAATTTCAGCGAAATCGTGAAATGGTCGATTGTCGTCGTTGATTCTCACGATCTCGATGTCTGACGGTAAAAAACGCTGATTTGAGAAAAATGTCCGACTTTTGCGAAAAAACACATTTTCGATGCGTTCTCCACGACAAATCGTCATTGCATCGGAAACAAAGTCGAATTTCAGCGAAATCGTGAAATGGTCGATTGTCGTCGTTGATTCTCACGATCTCGATGCCTGAGGCTGATTTGACATAAATGTCCGACTTTGTGAAAAAACACATTTTCGATGCATTCTCCACGACAAATCGTCTTTGCATAGAAAACAAAGTCGAATTTCTGCGAAATCGTGAAATGGTCGATTGTCGTCGTTGATTCTCACGATCTCGATGTTTAGCGGTCAAAAACGCTGATTTGACAAAAATGTCCGACTTTTGCGAAAAAACACATTTTCGATGCGTTCTCCACGACAAATCGTCATTGCATCGGAAACAAAGTCGAATTTCAGCGAAATCGTGAAATGGTCGATTGTCGTCGTTGATTCTCACGATCTCGATGCCTGACGCTGATTTGACAAAATTGTCCGACTTTTGTGAAAAAACACATTTTCGGAGCGTTCTCAACGACAAATCGTCATTGCATCGGAAACAAAGTCGAATTTCAGCGAAATCGTTAAATGGTCGATTGTCGTCGTTGATTCTCACGATCTCAATGTCTGACGGTAAAAAACGCTGATTTGACAAAAATGTCCGACTTTTGCGAAAAAATACATTTTCGATGCGTTCTCCACGACAAATCGTCATTGCATAGGAAACAAAGTCGAATTTCTGCGAAATCGTGAAATGGTCGATTGTCGTCGTTGATTCTCACGATCTCGATGCCTGACGCTGATCTGACAAACATGTCCGATTTTAGTGAAAAAACACATTTTCGATGGGTTCTCCACGACAAATCGTCATTGCATAGGAAACTAAGTCGAATTTCTGCGAAATCGTGAAATGGTCGATTGTCGTCGTTGATTCTCACGATCTCGATGTTTGGCGGTCAAAAACGCTGATTTGACAAAAATGTCCGACTTTTGCGAAAAAACACATTTTCGATGCGTTCTCCACGACAAATCGTCATTGCATCGGAAACAAAGTCGAATTTCAGCGAAATCGTGAAATGGTCGATTGTCGTCGTTGATTCTCACGATCTCGATGCCTGACGCTGATTTGACACAATTGTCCGACTTTTGCGAAAAAACACATTTTCGATGCGTTCTCCACGACAAATCGTCATTGCATCAGAAACAAAGTCGAATTTCTGCGAAATCGTGAAATGGTCGATTGTCGTCGTTGATTCTCACGATCTCGATGTTTGGCGGTCAAAAACGCTGATTTGACAAAAATGTCCGACTTTTGCGAAAAAAACACATTTTCGATGCGTTCTCTACGACAAATCGTCATTGCATCGGAAACAAAGTCGCGTATTTTAGCGATATCGTGAAATGGTCGATTGTCGTCGTTGATTCTCACGATCTCGATGCACGAGGGTTAAAAACGCTGATCTGACAAAAATGTCCGATTTTAGTGAAAAAACACATTTTCGATGGATTCTCCACGACAAATCGTCATTGCATCGGAATCAAAGTCGAATTCCAGCGAAATCGTGAAATGTTCGATTGTCGTCGTTGATTCTCACGATCTCGATGTCTGACGGTAAAAAACGCTGATTTGACAAAAATGGCCGTCTTTTGCGAAAAAACACATTTTCGATGCGTTCTCCACGACAAATCGTCATTGCATCGGAAACAAAGTCGAATTTCAGCGAAATCGTGAAATGGTCGATTGTCGTCGTTGATTCTCACGATCTCGATGCCTGACGCTGATTTGACAAAATTGTCCGACTTTTGTGAAAAAACACATTTTCGGAGCGTTCTCAACGACAAATCGTCATTGCATTGGAAACAAAGTCGAATTTCAGCGAAATCGTAAAATGGTCGATTGTCGTCGTTGATTCTCACGATCTCAATGTCTGACGGTAAAAAACGCTGTTTTGACAGAAATGTCCGACTTTTGCGAAAAAACACATTTTCGATGCGTTCTCCACGACAAATCGTCATTGCATCGGAAACAAAGTCGAATTTCAGCGAAATCGTGAAATGGTCGATTGTCGTCGTTGATTCTCACGATCTCGATGCCTGAGGCTGATTTGACAAAGATGTCCGACTTTTGCGAAAAAATACATTTTCGATGCGTTCTCCACGACAAATCGTCATTGAATCGGAAACAAAGTCGAAATTCAGCGAAATCGTGAAATGGTCGATTGTCGTCGTTGATTCTCACGATCTGGATGTCTGACGGTAAAAAACGCTGATTTGACAAAAATGGCCGACTTTTGCGAAAAAACACAATTTCGATGGGTTCTCCACGACAAATCGTCATTGCATCGGAAACAATGTTGAATTTCAGCGAAATCGTAAAATGGTCGATTATCGTCGTTGATTCTCACGATCTCAATGTCTGACGGTAAAAAACGCTGATTTGACAAAAATGTCCGACTTTTGCGAAAAAATACATTTTCCATGCGTTCTCCACGACAAATCGTCATTGCATCGGAAACAAAGTCGAAATTCAGCGAAATCGTGAAATGGTCCATTGTCGTCGTTGATTCTTATGATCTCGATGTCTGACGGTAAAAAACGCTGTTTTGACAGAAATGTCCGACTTTTGCGAAAAAACACATTTTCGATGCGTTCTCCACGACAAATCGTCATTGCATCGGAAACAAAGTCGAATTTCAGCGAAATCGTGAAATGGTCGATTGTCGTCGTTGATTCTCACGATCTCGATGCCTGAGGCTGATTTGACATAAATGTCCGACTTTGTGAAAAAACACATTTTCGATGCATTCTCCACGACAAATCGTCATTGCATAGAAAACAAAGTCGAAATTTTTGCGAAATCGTGAAATGGTCGATCGTCGTCGTTGATTCTCACGATCTCGATGTTTGGCGATCAAAAACGCTGATTTGACAAAAATGTCCGACTTTTGCGAAAAAACACAATTTCGATGCGTTCTCCACGACAAATCGTCATTGCATTGGAAACAAAGTCGAATTTCAGCGAAATCGTAAAATGGTCGATTGTCGTCGTTGATTCTCACGATCTCAATGTCTGACGGTAAAAAACGCTGTTTTGACAGAAATGTCCGACTTTTGCGAAAAAACACATTTTCGATGCGTTCTCCACGACAAATCGTCATTGCATCGGAAACAAAGTCGAATTTCAGCGAAATCGTGAAATGGTCGATTGTCGTCGTTGATTCTCACGATCTCGATGCCTGAGGCTGATTTGACAAAAATGTCCGACTTTTGCGAAAAAATACATTTTCGATGCGTTCTCCACGACAAATCGTCATTGAATCGGAAACAAAGTCGAAATTCAGCGAAATCGTGAAATGGTCGATTGTCGTCGTTGATTCTCACGATCTGGATGTCTGACGGTAAAAAACGCTGATTTGACAAAAATGGCCGACTTTTGCGAAAAAACACAATTTCGATGGGTTCTCCACGACAAATCGTCATTGCATCGGAAACAATGTTGAATTTCAGCGAAATCGTAAAATGGTCGATTATCGTCGTTGATTCTCACGATCTCAATGTCTGACGGTAAAAAACGCTGATTTGACAAAAATGTCCGACTTTTGCGAAAAAATACATTTTCGATGCGTTCTCCACGACAAATCGTCATTGCATCGGAAACAAAGTCGAAATTCAGCGAAATCGTGAAATGGTCGATTGTCGTCGTTGATTCTTATGATCTCGATGTCTGACGGTAAAAAACGCTGTTTTGACAGAAATGTCCGACTTTTGCGAAAAAACACATTTTCGATGCGTTCTCCACGACAAATCGTCATTGCATCGGAAACAAAGTCGAATTTCAGCGAAATCGTGAAATGGTCGATTGTCGTCGTTGATTCTCACGATCTCGATGCCTGAGGCTGATTTGACAAAAATGTCCGACTTTTGCGAAAAAATACATTTTCGATGCGTTCTCCACGACAAATCGTCATTGCATAGGAAACAAAGTCGAATTTCAGCGAAATCGTGAAATGGTCGATTGTCGTCGTTGATTCTCACGATCTCGATGTCTGACGGTAAAAAACGCTGATTTGAGAAAAATGTCCGACTTTTGCGAAAAAACACATTTTCGATGCGTTCTCCACGACAAATCGTCATTGCATCGGAAACAAAGTCGAATTTCAGCGAAATCGTGAAATGGTCGATTGTCGTCGTTGATTCTCACGATCTCGATGCCTGAGGCTGATTTGACAAAAATGTCCGACTTTTGCGAAAAAATACATTTTCGATGCGTTCTCCACGACAAATCGTCATTGCATCGGAAACAAAGTCGAAATTCAGCGAAATCGTGAAATGGTCGATTGTCGTCGTTGATTCTCACGATCTGGATGTCTGACGGTAAAAAACGCTGATTTGACAAAAATGGCCGACTTTTGCGAAAAAACACAATTTCGATGGGTTCTCCACGACAAATCGTCATTGCATCGAAAACAATGTTGAATTTCAGCGAAATCGTGAAATGGTCGATTGTCGTCGTTGATTCTCACGATCTCGATGCACGAGGGTTAAAAACGCTGATCTGACAAAAATGTCCGATTTTAGTGAAAAAACACATTTTCGATGGGTTCTCCACGACAAATCGTCATTGCATAGGAAACAAAGTCGAATTTCAGCGAAATCGTGAAATGGTCGATTGTCGTCGTTGATTCTCACGATCTCGATGTCTGACGGTAAAAAACGCTGATTTGAGAAAAATGTCCGACTTTTGCGAAAAAACACATTTTCGATGCGTTCTCCACGACAAATCGTCATTGCATCGGAAACAAAGTCGAATTTCAGCGAAATCGTGAAATGGTCGATTGTCGTCGTTGATTCTCACGATCTCGATGCCTGAGGCTGATTTGACATAAATGTCCGACTTTGTGAAAAAACACATTTTCGATGCATTCTCCACGACAAATCGTCATTGCATAGAAAACAAAGTCGAAATTTTTGCGAAATCGTGAAATGGTCGATCGTCGTCGTTGATTCTCACGATCTCGATGTTTGGCGATCAAAAACGCTGATTTGACAAAAATGTCCGACTTTTGCGAAAAAACACAATTTCGATGCGTTCTCCACGACAAATCGTCATTGCATCGGAAACAATGTCGAATTTCAGCGAAATCGTGAAATGGTCGATTGTCGTCGTTGATTCTTATGATCTCGATGTCTGACGGTAAAAAACGCTGTTTTGACAGAAATGTCCGACTTTTGCGAAAAAACACATTTTCGATGCGTTCTCCACGACAAATCGTCATTGCATCGGAAACAAAGTCGAATTTCAGCGAAATCGTGAAATGGTCGATTGTCGTCGTTGATTCTCACGATCTCGATGCCTGAGGCTGATTTGACAAAAATGTCCGACTTTTGCGAAAAAATACATTTTCGATGCGTTCTCCACGACAAATCGTCATTGCATAGGAAACAAAGTCGAATTTCAGCGAAATCGTGAAATGGTCGATTGTCGTCGTTGATTCTCACGATCTCGATGTCTGACGGTAAAAAACGCTGATTTGAGAAAAATGTCCGACTTTTGCGAAAAAACACATTTTCGATGCGTTCTCCACGACAAATCGTCATTGCATCGGAAACAAAGTCGAATTTCAGCGAAATCGTGAAATGGTCGATTGTCGTCGTTGATTCTCACGATCTCGATGCCTGAGGCTGATTTGACAAAATTGTCCGACTTTTGTGAAAAAACACATTTTCGGAGCGTTCTCAACGACAAATCGTCATTGCATTGGAAACAAAGTCGAATTTCAGCGAAATCGTAAAATGTTCGATTGTCGTCGTTGATTCTCACGATCTCAATGTCTGACGGTAAAAAACGCTGTTTTGACAGAAATGTCCGACTTTTGCGAAAAAACACATTTTCGATGCGTTCTCCACGACAAATCGTCATTGCATCGGAAACAAAGTCGAATTTCAGCGAAATCGTGAAATGGTCGATTGTCGTCGTTGATTCTCACGATCTCGATGCCTGAGGCTGATTTGACAAAAATGTCCGACTTTTGCGAAAAAATACATTTTCGATGCGTTCTCCACGACAAATCGTCATTGAATCGGAAACAAAGTCGAAATTCAGCGAAATCGTGAAATGGTCGATTGTCGTCGTTGATTCTCACGATCTGGATGTCTGACGGTAAAAAACGCTGATTTGACAAAAATGGCCGACTTTTGCGAAAAAACACAATTTCGATGGGTTCTCCACGACAAATCGTCATTGCATCGGAAACAATGTTGAATTTCAGCGAAATCGTAAAATGGTCGATTGTCGTCGTTGATTCTCACGATCTCAATGTCTGACGGTAAAAAACGCTGATTTGACAAAAATGTCCGACTTTTGCGAAAAAATACATTTTCGATGCGTTCTCCACGACAAATCATCATTGCATCGGAAACAAAGTCGAAATTCAGCGAAATCGTGAAATGGTCGATTGTCGTCGTTGATTCTTATGATCTCGATGTCTGACGGTAAAAAACGCTGTTTTGTCAGAAATGTCCGACTTTTGCGAAAAAACACATTTTCGATGCGTTCTCCACGACAAATCGTCATTGCATCGGAAACAAAGTCGAATTTCAGCGAAATCGTGAAATGGTCGATTGTCGTCGTTGATTCTCACGATCTCGATGCCTGAGGCTGATTTGACAAAAATGTCCGACTTTTGCGAAAAAATACATTTTCGATGCGTTCTCCACGACAAATCGTCATTGCATCGGAAACAAAGTCGAAATTCAGCGAAATCGTGAAATGGTCGATTGTCGTCGTTGATTCTCACGATCTGGATGTCTGACGGTAAAAAACGCTGATTTGACAAAAATGGCCGACTTTTGCGAAAAAACACAATTTCGATGGGTTCTCCACGACAAATCGTCATTGCATCGGAAACAATGTTGAATTTCAGCGAAATCGTGAAATGGTCGATTGTCGTCGTTGATTCTCACGATCTCGATGCACGAGGGTTAAAAACGCTGATCTGACAAAAATGTCTGATTTTAGTGAAAAAACACATTTTCGATGGGTTCTCCACGACAAATCGTCATTGCATAGGAAACAAAGTCGAATTTCAGCGAAATCGTGAAATGGTCGATTGTCGTCGTTGATTCTCACGATCTCGATGTCTGACGGTAAAAAACGCTGATTTGAGAAAAATGTCCGACTTTTGCGAAAAAACACATTTTCGATGCGTTCTCCACGACAAATCGTCATTGCATCGGAAACAAAGTCGAATTTCAGCGAAATCGTGAAATGGTCGATTGTCGTCGTTGATTCTCACGATCTCGATGCCTGAGGCTGATTTGACATAAATGTCCGACTTTGTGAAAAAACACATTTTCGATGCATTCTCCACGACAAATCGTCTTTGCATAGAAAACAAAGTCGAATTTCTGCGAAATCGTGAAATGGTCGATTGTCGTCGTTGATTCTCACGATCTCGATGTTTAGCGGTCAAAAACGCTGATTTGACAAAAATGTCCGACTTTTGCGAAAAAACACATTTTCGATGCGTTCTCCACGACAAATCGTCATTGCATCGGAAACAAAGTCGAATTTCAGCGAAATCGTGAAATGGTCGATTGTCGTCGTTGATTCTCACGATCTCGATGCCTGACGCTGATTTGACAAAATTGTCCGACTTTTGTGAAAAAACACATTTTCGGAGCGTTCTCAACGACAAATCGTCATTGCATCGGAAACAAAGTCGAATTTCAGCGAAATCGTTAAATGGTCGATTGTCGTCGTTGATTCTCACGATCTCAATGTCTGACGGTAAAAAACGCTGATTTGACAAAAATGTCCGACTTTTGCGAAAAAATACATTTTCGATGCGTTCTCCACGACAAATCGTCATTGCATAGGAAACAAAGTCGAATTTCTGCGAAATCGTGAAATGGTCGATTGTCGTCGTTGATTCTCACGATCTCGATGCCTGACGCTGATCTGACAAACATGTCCGATTTTAGTGAAAAAACACATTTTCGATGGGTTCTCCACGACAAATCGTCATTGCATAGGAAACTAAGTCGAATTTCTGCGAAATCGTGAAATGGTCGATTGTCGTCGTTGATTTTCACGATCTCGATGTTTGGCGGTCAAAAACGCTGATTTGACAAAAATGTCCGACTTTTGCGAAAAAACACATTTTCGATGCGTTCTCCACGACAAATCGTCATTGCATCGGAAACAAAGTCGAATTTCAGCGAAATCGTGAAATGGTCGATTGTCGTCGTTGATTCTCACGATCTCGATGCCTGACGCTGATTTGACACAATTGTCCGACTTTTGCGAAAAAACACATTTTCGATGCGTTCTCCACGACAAATCGTCATTGCATCAGAAACAAAGTCGAATTTCTGCGAAATCGTGAAATGGTCGATTGTCGTCGTTGATTCTCACGATCTCGATGTTTGGCGGTCAAAAACGCTGATTTGACAAAAATGTCCGACTTTTGCGAAAAAACACATTTTCGATGCGTTCTCCACGACAAATCGTCATTGCATCGGAAACAAAGTCGAATTTCTGCGAAATCGTGAAATGGTCGATTGTCGTCGTTGATTCTCACGATCTCGATGTTTGGCGGTCAAAAACGCTGATTTGACAAAAATGTCCGACTTTTGCGAAAAAAACACATTTTCGATGCGTTCTCTACGACAAATCGTCATTGCATCGGAAACAAAGTCGCGTATTTTAGCGAAATCGTGAAATGGTCGATTGTCGTCGTTGATTCTCACGATCTCGATGCACGAGGGTTAAAAACGCTGATCTGACAAAAATGTCCGATTTTAGTGAAAAAACACATTTTCGATGGATTCTCCACGACAAATCGTCATTGCATCGGAATCAAAGTCGAATTCCAGCGAAATCGTGAAATGTTCGATTGTCGTCGTTGATTCTCACGATCTCGATGTCTGACGGTAAAAAACGCTGATTTGACAAAAATGGCCGTCTTTTGCGAAAAAACACATTTTCGATGCGTTCTCCACGACAAATCGTCATTGCATCGGAAACAAAGTCGAATTTCAGCGAAATCGTGAAATGGTCGATTGTCGTCGTTGATTCTCACGATCTCGATGCCTGACGCTGATTTGACAAAATTGTCCGACTTTTGTGAAAAAACACATTTTCGGAGCGTTCTCAACGACAAACCGTCATTGCATCGGAAACAAAGTCGAATTTCAGCGAAATCGTTAAATGGTCGATTGTCGTCGTTGATTCTCACGATCTCAATGTCTGACGGTAAAAAACGCTGATTTGATAAAAATGTCCGACTTTTGCGAAAAAATACATTTTCGATGCGTTCTCCACGAAAAATCGTCATTGCATAGGAAACAAAGTCGAATTTCTGCGAAATCGTGAAATGGTCGATTGTCGTCGTTGATTCTCACGATCTCGATGCCTGACGCTGATCTGACAAACATGTCCGATTTTAGTGAAAAAACACATTTTCGATGGGTTCTCCACGACAAATCGTCATTGCATAGGAAACTAAGTCGAATTTCTGCGAAATCGTGAAATGGTCGATTGTCGTCGTTGATTCTCACGATCTCGATGTTTGGCGGTCAAAAACGCTGATTTGACAAAAATGTCCGACTTTTGCGAAAAAACACATTTTCGATGCGTTCTCCACGACAAATCGTCATTGCATCGGAAACAAAGTCGAATTTCAGCGAAATCGTGAAATGGTCGATTGTCGTCGTTGATTCTCACGATCTCGATGCCTGACGCTGATTTGACAAAATTGTCCGACTTTTGTGAAAAAACACATTTTCGGAGCGTTCTCAACGACAAATCGTCATTGCATCGGAAACAAAGTCGAATTTCAGCGAAATCGTAAAATGGTCGATTGTCGTCGTTGATTCTCACGATCTCAATGTCTGACGGTAAAAAACGCTGATTTGACAAAAATGTCCGACTTTTGCGAAAAAATACATTTTCGATGCGTTCTCCACGACAAATCGTCATTGCATCGGAAACAAAGTCGAAATTCAGCGAAATCGTGAAATGGTCGATTGTCGTCGTTGATTCTTATGATCTCGATGTCTGACGGTAAAAAACGCTGTTTTGACAGAAATGTCCGACTTTTGCGAAAAAACACATTTTCGATGCGTTCTCCACGACAAATCGTCATTGCATCGGAAACAAAGTCGAATTTCAGCGAAATCGTGAAATGGTCGATTGTCGTCGTTGATTCTCACGATCTCGATGCCTGAGTCTGATTTGACAAAAATGTCCGACTTTTGCGAAAAAATACATTTTCGATGCGTTCTCCACGACAAATCGTCATTGCATCGGAAACAAAGTCGAAATTCAGCGAAATCGTGAAATGGTCGATTGTCGTCGTTGATTCTCACGATCTGGATGTCTGACGGTAAAAAACGCTGATTTGACAAAAATGGCCGACTTTTGCGAAAAAACACAATTTCGATGGGTTCTCCACGGCAAATCGTCATTGCATCGGAAACAATGTTGAATTTCAGCGAAATCGTGAAATGGTCGATTGTCGTCGTTGATTCTCACGATCTCGATGCACGAGGGTTAAAAACGCTGATCTGACAAAAATGTCCGATTTTAGTGAAAAAACACATTTTCGATGGGTTCTCCACGACAAATCGTCATTGCATAGGAAACAAAGTCGAATTTCAGCGAAATCGTGAAATGGTCGATTGTCGTCGTTGATTCTCACGATCTCGATGTCTGACGGTAAAAAACGCTGATTTGAGAAAAATGTCCGACTTTTGCGAAAAAACACATTTTCGATGCGTTCTCCACGACAAATCGTCATTGCATCGGAAACAAAGTCGAATTTCAGCGAAATCGTGAAATGGTCGATTGTCGTCGTTGATTCTCACGATCTCGATGCCTGAGGCTGATTTGACATAAATGTCCGACTTTGTGAAAAAACACATTTTCGATGCGTTCTCCACGACAAATCGTCATTGCATAGAAAACAAAGTCGAATTTCTGCGAAATCGTGAAATGGTCGATCGTCGTCGTTGATTCTCACGATCTCGATGTTTGGCGATCAAAAACGCTGATTTGACAAAAATGTCCGACTTTTGCGAAAAAACACAATTTCGATGCGTTCTCCACGACAAATCGTCATTGCATCGGAAACAATGTCGAATTTCAGCGAAATCGTGAAATGGTCGATTGTCGTCGTTGATTCTCACGATCTCGATGCCTGACGCTGATTTGACAAAAATGTCCGACTTTTGTGAAAAAAACACATTTTCGATGAGTTCTCCACGACAAATCGTCATTGCATAGGAAACAAAGTCGAATTTCTGCGAAATCGTGAAATGGTCGATTGTCGTCGTTGATTCTCACGATCTCGATGTTTGGCGGTCAAAAACGCTGATTTGACAAAAATGTCCGACTTTTGCGAAAAAACACATTTGCGATGCGTTCTCCACGACAAATCGTCATTGCATCGGAAACAAAGTCGAATTTCTGCGAAATCGTGAAATGGTCGATTGTCGTCGTTGATTGTCACGATCTCGATGTTTGGCGGTCAAAAACGCTGATTTGACAAAAATGTCCGACTTTTGCGAAAAAAACACATTTTCGATGCGTTCTCTACGACAAATCGTCATTGCATCGGAAACAAAGTCGCGTATTTTAGCGAAATCGTGAAATGGTCGATTGTAGTCGTTGATTCTCACGATCTCGATGCACGAGGGTTAAAAACGCTGATCTGACAAAAATGTCCGATTTTAGTGAAAAAACACATTTTCGATGGATTCTCCACGACAAATCGTCATTGCATCGGAATCAAAGTCGAATTCCAGCGAAATCGTGAAATGTTCGATTGTCGTCGTTGATTCTCACGATCTCGATGTCTGACGGTAAAAAACGCTGATTTGACAAAAATGTCCGACTTTTGCGAAAAAACACATTTTCGATGCGTTCTCCACGACAAATCGTCATTGAATCGGAAACAAAGTCGAATTTCAGCGAAATCGTGAAATGGTCGATTGTCGTCGTTGATTCTCACGATCTCGATGCCTGACGCTGATTTGACAAAATTGTCCGACTTTTGTGAAAAAACACATTTTCGGAGCGTTCTCAACGACAAATCGTCATTGCATCGGAAACAAAGTCGAATTTCAGCGAAATCGTAAAATGTTCGATTGTCGTCGTTGATTCTCACGATCTCAATGTCTGACGGTAAAAAACGCTGATTTGACAAAAATGGCCGACATTTGTGAAAAAACACATTTTCGATGCGTTCTCCACGACAAATCGTCATTGCATCGGAAACAAAGTCGAATTTCAGCGAAATCGTGAAATGGTCGATTGTCGTCGTTGATTCTCACGATCTCGATGTCTGACGGTAAAAAACGCTGATTTGACAAAAATGGCCGACTTTTCCGAAAAAACACATTTTCGATGCGTTCTCCACGACAAATCGTCATTGCATCGGAAACAATGTCGAATTTCAGCGAAATCGTGAAATGGTCGATTGTCGTCGTTGATTCTCACGATCTCGATGCACGAGGGTTAAAAACGCTGATCTGACAAAAATGTCCGATTTTAGTGAAAAAACACACTTTCGATGCGTTCTCCACGACAAATCTTCATTGCATCGGAAACAAAGTCGAATTTCAGCGAAATCGTGAAATGGTCGATTGTCGTCGTTGATTCTCACGATCTCGATGCCCGACGCTGATTTGACAAAAATGTCCGACTTTTGTGAAAAAACACATTTTCGGAACGTTCTCAACGACAAATCGTCATTGCATCGGAAACAAAGTCGAATTTCAGCGAAACCGTAAAATGGTCGATTGTCGTCGTAGATTCTCACGATCTCAATGTCTGACGGTAAAAAACGCTGATTTGACAAAAATGGCCGACTTTTGTGAAAAAACACATTTTCGATGCGTTCTCCACGACAAATCGTCATTGCATCGGAAACAAAGTCGAATTTCAGCGAAATCGTGAAATGGTCGATTGTCGTCGTTGATTCTCACGATCTCGATGCCTGACGCTGATCTGACAAACATGTCCGATTTTAGTGAAAAAACACATTTTCGATGAGTTCTCCACGACAAATCGTCATTGCATAGGAAACAAAGTCGAATTTCTGCGAAATCGTGAAATGGTCGATTGTCGTCGTTGATTCTCACGATCTCGATGCCTGACGCTGATCTGACAAACATGTCCGACTTTTGCGAAAAAATACATTTTCGATGCGTTCTCCACGACAAATCGTCATTGCATCGGAAACAAAGTCGAATTTCAGCGAAATCGTGAAATGGTCGATTGTCGTCGTTGATTCTCACGATCTCGATGCCTGACGCTGATTTGACAAAATTGTCCGACTTTTGTGAAAAAACACATTTTCGGAGCGTTCTCAACGACAAATCGTCATTGCATCGGAAACAAAGTCGAATTTCAGCGAAATCGTAAAATGGTCGATTGTCGTCGTTGATTCTCACGATCTCAATGTCTGACGGTAAAAAACGCTGATTTGACAAAAATGTCCGACTTTTGCGAAAAAACACAATTTCGATGCGTTCTCCACGACAAATCGTCATTGCATCGGAAACAATGTCGAATTTCAGCGAAATCGTGAAATGGTCGATTGTCGTCGTTGATTCTCACGATCTCGATGCCTGACGCTGATTTGACAAAAATGTCCGACTTTTGTGAAAAAAACACATTTTCGATGAGTTCTCCACGACAAATCGTCATTGCATAGGAAACAAAGTCGAATTTCTGCGAAATCGTGAAATGGTCGATTGTCGTCGTTGATTCTCACGATCTCGATGCCTGACGCTGATCTGACAAACATGTCCGATTTTAGTGAAAAAACACATTTTCGATGGGTTCTCCACGACAAATCGTCATTGCATAGGAAACTAAGTCGAATTTCTGCGAAATCGTGAAATGGTCGATTGTCGTCGTTGATTCTCACGATCTCGATGTTTGGCGGTCAAAAACGCTGATTTGACAAAAATGTCCGACTTTTGCGAAAAAACACATTGTCGATGCGTTCTCCACGACAAATCGTCATTGCATCGGAAACAAAGTCGAATTTCTGCGAAATCGTGAAATGGTCGATTGTCGTCGTTGATTCTCACGATCTCGATGTTTGGCGGTCAAAAACGCTGATTTGGCAAAAATGTCCGACTTTTGCGAAAAAAACACATTTTCGATGCGTTCTCTACGACAAATCGTCATTGCATCGGAAACACAGTCGCGTATTTTAGCGAAATCGTGAAATGGTCGATTGTCGTCGTTGATTCTCACGATCTCGATGCACGAGGGTTAAAAACGCTGATCTGACAAAAATGTCCGATTTTAGTGAAAAAACACATTTTCGATGGATTCTCCACGACAAATCGTCATTGCATCGGAATCAAAGTCGAATTCCAGCGAAATCGTGAAATGTTCGATTGTCGTCGTTGATTCTCACGATCTCGATGTCTGACGGTAAAAAACGCTGATTTGACAAAAATGGCCGTCTTTTGCGAAAAAACACATTTTCGATGCGTTCTCCACGACAAATCGTCATTGCATCGGAAACAAAGTCGAATTTCAGCGAAATCGTGAAATGGTCGATTGTCGTCGTTGATTCTTATGATCTCGATGTCTGACGGTAAAAAACGCTGTTTTGTCAGAAATGTCCGACTTTTGCGAAAAAACACATTTTCGATGCGTTCTCCACGACAAATCGTCATTGCATCGGAAACAAAGTCGAATTTCAGCGAAATCGTGAAATGGTCGATTGTCGTCGTTGATTCTCACGATCTCGATGCCTGAGGCTGATTTGACAAAAATGTCCGACTTTTGCGAAAAAATACATTTTCGATGCGTTCTCCACGACAAATCGTCATTGCATCGGAAACAAAGTCGAAATTCAGCGAAATCGTGAAATGGTCGATTGTCGTCGTTGATTCTCACGATCTGGATGTCTGACGGTAAAAAACGCTGATTTGACAAAAATGGCCGACTTTTGCGAAAAAACACAATTTCGATGGGTTCTCCACGACAAATCGTCATTGCATCGGAAACAATGTTGAATTTCAGCGAAATCGTGAAATGGTCGATTGTCGTCGTTGATTCTCACGATCTCGATGCACGAGGGTTAAAAACGCTGATCTGACAAAAATGTCTGATTTTAGTGAAAAAACACATTTTCGATGGGTTCTCCACGACAAATCGTCATTGCATAGGAAACAAAGTCGAATTTCAGCGAAATCGTGAAATGGTCGATTGTCGTCGTTGATTCTCACGATCTCGATGTCTGACGGTAAAAAACGCTGATTTGAGAAAAATGTCCGACTTTTGCGAAAAAACACATTTTCGATGCGTTCTCCACGACAAATCGTCATTGCATCGGAAACAAAGTCGAATTTCAGCGAAATCGTGAAATGGTCGATTGTCGTCGTTGATTCTCACGATCTCGATGCCTGAGGCTGATTTGACATAAATGTCCGACTTTGTGAAAAAACACATTTTCGATGCATTCTCCACGACAAATCGTCTTTGCATAGAAAACAAAGTCGAATTTCTGCGAAATCGTGAAATGGTCGATTGTCGTCGTTGATTCTCACGATCTCGATGTTTAGCGGTCAAAAACGCTGATTTGACAAAAATGTCCGACTTTTGTGAAAAAACACATTTTCGGAGCGTTCTCAACGACAAATCGTCATTGCATCGGAAACAAAGTCGAATTTCAGCGAAATCGTTAAATGGTCGATTGTCGTCGTTGATTCTCACGATCTCAATGTCTGACGGTAAAAAACGCTGATTTGACAAAAATGTCCGACTTTTGCGAAAAAATACATTTTCGATGCGTTCTCCACGACAAATCGTCATTGCATAGGAAACAAAGTCGAATTTCTGCGAAATCGTGAAATGGTCGATTGTCGTCGTTGATTCTCACGATCTCGATGCCTGACGCTGATCTGACAAACATGTCCGATTTTAGTGAAAAAACACATTTTCGATGGGTTCTCCACGACAAATCGTCATTGCATAGGAAACTAAGTCGAATTTCTGCGAAATCGTGAAATGGTCGATTGTCGTCGTTGATTCTCACGATCTCGATGTTTGGCGGTCAAAAACGCTGATTTGACAAAAATGTCCGACTTTTGCGAAAAAACACATTTTCGATGCGTTCTCCACGACAAATCGTCATTGCATCGGAAACAAAGTCGAATTTCAGCGAAATCGTGAAATGGTCGATTGTCGTCGTTGATTCTCACGATCTCGATGCCTGACGCTGATTTGACACAATTGTCCGACTTTTGCGAAAAAACACATTTTCGATGCGTTCTCCACGACAAATCGTCATTGCATCAGAAACAAAGTCGAATTTCTGCGAAATCGTGAAATGGTCGATTGTCGTCGTTGATTCTCACGATCTCGATGTTTGGCGGTCAAAAACGCTGATTTGACAAAAATGTCCGACTTTTGCGAAAAAAACACATTTTCGATGCGTTCTCTACGACAAATCGTCATTGCATCGGAAACAAAGTCGCGTATTTTAGCGATATCGTGAAATGGTCGATTGTCGTCGTTGATTCTCACGATCTCGATGCACGAGGGTTAAAAACGCTGATCTGACAAAAATGTCCGATTTTAGTGAAAAAACACATTTTCGATGGATTCTCCACGACAAATCGTCATTGCATCGGAATCAAAGTCGAATTCCAGCGAAATCGTGAAATGTTCGATTGTCGTCGTTGATTCTCACGATCTCGATGTCTGACGGTAAAAAACGCTGATTTGACAAAAATGGCCGTCTTTTGCGAAAAAACACATTTTCGATGCGTTCTCCACGACAAATCGTCATTGCATCGGAAACAAAGTCGAATTTCAGCGAAATCGTGAAATGGTCGATTGTCGTCGTTGATTCTCACGATCTCGATGCCTGACGCTGATTTGACAAAATTGTCCGACTTTTGTGAAAAAACACATTTTCGGAGCGTTCTCAACGACAAATCGTCATTGCATTGGAAACAAAGTCGAATTTCAGCGAAATCGTAAAATGGTCGATTGTCGTCGTTGATTCTCACGATCTCAATGTCTGACGGTAAAAAACGCTGTTTTGACAGAAATGTCCGACTTTTGCGAAAAAACACATTTTCGATGCGTTCTCCACGACAAATCGTCATTGCATCGGAAACAAAGTCGAATTTCAGCGAAATCGTGAAATGGTCGATTGTCGTCGTTGATTCTCACGATCTCGATGCCTGAGGCTGATTTGACAAAAATGTCCGACTTTTGCGAAAAAATACATTTTCGATGCGTTCTCCACGACAAATCGTCATTGCATCGGAAACAAAGTCGAATTTCAGCGAAATCGTTAAATGGTCGATTGTCGTCGTTGATTCTCACGATCTCAATGTCTGACGGTAAAAAACGCTGATTTGACAAAAATGTCCGACTTTTGCGAAAAAATACATTTTCGATGCGTTCTCCACGACAAATCGTCATTGCATAGGAAACAAAGTCGAATTTCTGCGAAATCGTGAAATGGTCGATTGTCGTCGTTGATTCTCACGATCTCGATGCCTGACGCTGATCTGACAAACATGTCCGATTTTAGTGAAAAAACACATTTTCGATGGGTTCTCCACGACAAATCGTCATTGCATCGGAAACAAAGTCGAATTTCTGCGAAATCGTGAAATGGTCGATTGTCGTCGTTGATTCTCACGATCTCGATGTTTGGCGGTCAAAAACGCTGATTTGACAAAAATGTCCGACTTTTGCGAAAAAACACATTTTCGATGCGTTCTCCACGACAAATCGTCATTGCATCAGAAACAAAGTCGAATTTCTGCGAAATCGTGAAATGGTCGATTGTCGTCGTTGATTCTCACGATCTCGATGTTTGGCGGTCAAAAACGCTGATTTGACAAAAATGTCCGACTTTTGCGAAAAAAACACATTTTCGATGCGTTCTCTACGACAAATCGTCATTGCATCGGAAACAAAGTCGCGTATTTTAGCGAAATCGTGAAATGGTCGATTGTCGTCGGTGATTCTCACGATCTCGATGCACGAGGGTTAAAAACGCTGATCTGACAAAAATGTCCGATTTTAGTGAAAAAACACATTTTCGATGGATTCTCCACGACAAATCGTCATTGCATCGGAATCAAAGTCGAATTCCAGCGAAATCGTGAAATGTTCGATTGTCGTCGTTGATTCTCACGATCTCGATGTCTGACGGTAAAAAACGCTGATTTGACAAAAATGGCCGTCTTTTGCGAAAAAACACATTTTCGATGCGTTCTCCATGACAAATCGTCATTGCATCGGAAACAAAGTCGAATTTCAGCGAAATCGTGAAATGGTCGATTGTCGTCGTTGATTCTCACGATCTCGATGCCTGACGCTGATCTGACAAACATGTCCGATTTTAGTGAAAAAACACATTTTCGATGAGTTCTCCACGACAAATCGTCATTGCATAGGAAACAAAGTCGAATTTCTGCGAAATCGTGAAATGGTCGATTGTCGTCGTTGATTCTCACGATCTCGATGCCTGACGCTGATCTGACAAACATGTCCGACTTTTGCGAAAAAATACATTTTCGATGCGTTCTCCACGACAAATCGTCATTGCATCGGAAACAAAGTCGAATTTCAGCGAAATCGTGAAATGGTCGATTGTCGTCGTTGATTCTCACGATCTCGATGCCTGACGCTGATTTGACAAAATTGTCCGACTTTTGTGAAAAAACACATTTTCGGAGCGTTCTCAACGACAAATCGTCATTGCATCGGAAACAAAGTCGAATTTCAGCGAAATCGTGAAATGGTCGATTGTCGTCGTTGATTCTCACGATCTCGATGCCTGACGCTGATCTGACAAACATGTCCGATTTTAGTGAAAAAACACATTTTCGATGAGTTCTCCACGACAAATCGTCATTGCATAGGAAACAAAGTCGAATTTCTGCGAAATCGTGAAATGGTCGATTGTCGTCGTTGATTCTCACGATCTCGATGCCTGACGCTGATCTGACAAACATGTCCGACTTTTGCGAAAAAATACATTTTCGATGCGTTCTCCACGACAAATCGTCATTGCATCGGAAACAAAGTCGAATTTCAGCGAAATCGTGAAATGGTCGATTGTCGTCGTTGATTCTCACGATCTCGATGCCTGACGCTGATTTGACAAAATTGTCCGACTTTTGTGAAAAAACACATTTTCGGAGCGTTCTCAACGACAAATCGTCATTGCATCGGAAACAAAGTCGAATTTCAGCGAAATCGTAAAATGGTCGATTGTCGTCGTTGATTCTCACGATCTCAATGTCTGACGGTAAAAAACGCTGATTTGACAAAAATGTCCGACTTTTGCGAAAAAATACATTTTCGATGCGTTCTCCACGACAAATCGTCATTGCATAGGAAACAAAGTCGAATTTCTGCGAAATCGTGAAATGGTCGATTGTCGTCGTTGATTCTCACGATTTCGATGCCTGACGCTGATCTGACAAACATGTCCGATTTTAGTGAAAAAACACATTTTCGATGGGTTCTCCACGACAAATCGTCATTGCATAGGAAACTAAGTCGAATTTCTGCGAAATCGTGAAATGGTCGATTGTCGTCGTTGATTCTCACGATCTCGATGTTTGGCGGTCAAAAACGCTGATTTGCCAAAAATGTCCGACTTTTGCGAAAAAACACATTTTCGATGCGTTCTCCACGACAAATCGTCATTGCATCAGAAACAAAGTCGAATTTCTGCGAAATCGTGAAATGGTCGATTGTCGTCGTTGATTCTCACGATCTCGATGTTTGGCGGTCAAAAACGCTGATTTGACATAAATGTCCGACTTTGTGAAAAAACACATTTTCGATGCATTCTCCACGACAAATCGTCATTGCATAGAAAACAAAGTCGAAATTTTTGCGAAATCGTGAAATGGTCGATCGTCGTCGTTGATTCTCACGATCTCGATGTTTGGCGATTAAAAACGCTGATTTGACAAAAATGTCCGACTTTTGCGAAAAAACACAATTTCGATGCGTTCTCCACGACAAATCGTCATTGCATTGGAAACAAAGTCGAATTTCAGCGAAATCGTAAAATGGTCGATTGTCGTCGTTGATTCTCACGATCTCAATGTCTGACGGTAAAAAACGCTGTTTTGACAGAAATGTCCGACTTTTGCGAAAAAACACATTTTCGATGCGTTCTCCACGACAAATCGTCATTGCATCGGAAACAAAGTCGAATTTCAGCGAAATCGTGAAATGGTCGATTGTCGTCGTTGATTCTCACGATCTCGATGCCTGAGGCTGATTTGACAAAAATGTCCGACTTTTGCGAAAAAATACATTTTCGATGCGTTCTCCACGACAAATCGTCATTGAATCGGAAACAAAGTCGAAATTCAGCGAAATCGTGAAATGGTCGATTGTCGTCGTTGATTCTCACGATCTGGATGTCTGACGGTAAAAAACGCTGATTTGACAAAAATGGCCGACTTTTGCGAAAAAACACAATTTCGATGGGTTCTCCACGACAAATCGTCATTGCATCGGAAACAATGTTGAATTTCAGCGAAATCGTAAAATGGTCGATTATCGTCGTTGATTCTCACGATCTCAATGTCTGACGGTAAAAAACGCTGATTTGACAAAAATGTCCGACTTTTGCGAAAAAATACATTTTCGATGCGTTCTCCACGACAAATCGTCATTGCATCGGAAACAAAGTCGAAATTCAGCGAAATCGTGAAATGGTCGATTGTCGTCGTTGATTCTTATGATCTCGATGTCTGACGGTAAAAAACGCTGTTTTGACAGAAATGTCCGACTTTTGCGAAAAAAACACATTTTCGATGCGTTCTCCACGACAAATCGTCATTGCATCGGAAACAAAGTCGAATTTCAGCGAAATCGTGAAATGGTCGATTGTCGTCGTTGATTCTCACGATCTCGATGCCTGAGGCTGATTTGACAAAAATGTCCGACTTTTGCGAAAAAATACATTTTCGATGCGTTCTCCACGACAAATCGTCATTGCATAGGAAACAAAGTCGAATTTCAGCGAAATCGTGAAATGGTCGATTGTCGTCGTTGATTCTCACGATCTCGATGTCTGACGGTAAAAAACGCTGATTTGAGAAAAATGTCCGACTTTTGCGAAAAAACACATTTTCGATGCGTTCTCCACGACAAATCGTCATTGCATCGGAAACAAAGTCGAATTTCAGCGAAATCGTGAAATGGTCGATTGTCGTCGTTGATTCTCACGATCTCGATGCCTGAGGCTGATTTGACAAAAATGTCCGACTTTTGCGAAAAAATACATTTTCGATGCGTTCTCCACGACAAATCGTCATTGCATCGGAAACAAAGTCGAAATTCAGCGAAATCGTGAAATGGTCGATTGTCGTCGTTGATTCTCACGATCTGGATGTCTGACGGTAAAAAACGCTGATTTGACAAAAATGGCCGACTTTTGCGAAAAAACACAATTTCGATGGGTTCTCCACGACAAATCGTCATTGCATCGAAAACAATGTTGAATTTCAGCGAAATCGTGAAATGGTCGATTGTCGTCGTTGATTCTCACGATCTCGATGCACGAGGGTTAAAAACGCTGATCTGACAAAAATGTCCGATTTTAGTGAAAAAACACATTTTCGATGGGTTCTCCACGACAAATCGTCATTGCATAGGAAACAAAGTCGAATTTCAGCGAAATCGTGAAATGGTCGATTGTCGTCGTTGATTCTCACGATCTCGATGTCTGACGGTAAAAAACGCTGATTTGAGAAAAATGTCCGACTTTTGCGAAAAAACACATTTTCGATGCGTTCTCCACGACAAATCGTCATTGCATCGGAAACAAAGTCGAATTTCAGCGAAATCGTGAAATGGTCGATTGTCGTCGTTGATTCTCACGATCTCGATGCCTGAGGCTGATTTGACATAAATGTCCGACTTTGTGAAAAAACACATTTTCGATGCATTCTCCACGACAAATCGTCATTGCATAGAAAACAAAGTCGAAATTTTTGCGAAATCGTGAAATGGTCGATCGTCGTCGTTGATTCTCACGATCTCGATGTTTGGCGATCAAAAACGCTGATTTGACAAAAATGTCCGACTTTTGCGAAAAAACACAATTTCGATGCGTTCTCCACGACAAATCGTCATTGCATCGGAAACAATGTCGAATTTCAGCGAAATCGTGAAATGGTCGATTGTCGTCGTTGATTCTTATGATCTCGATGTCTGACGGTAAAAAACGCTGTTTTGACAGAAATGTCCGACTTTTGCGAAAAAACACATTTTCGATGCGTTCTCCACGACAAATCGTCATTGCATCGGAAACAAAGTCGAATTTCAGCGAAATCGTGAAATGGTCGATTGTCGTCGTTGATTCTCACGATCTCGATGCCTGAGGCTGATTTGACAAAAATGTCCGACTTTTGCGAAAAAATACATTTTCGATGCGTTCTCCACGACAAATCGTCATTGCATAGGAAACAAAGTCGAATTTCAGCGAAATCGTGAAATGGTCGATTGTCGTCGTTGATTCTCACGATCTCGATGTCTGACGGTAAAAAACGCTGATTTGAGAAAAATGTCCGACTTTTGCGAAAAAACACATTTTCGATGCGTTCTCCACGACAAATCGTCATTGCATCGGAAACAAAGTCGAATTTCAGCGAAATCGTGAAATGGTCGATTGTCGTCGTTGATTCTCACGATCTCGATGCCTGAGGCTGATTTGACAAAATTGTCCGACTTTTGTGAAAAAACACATTTTCGGAGCGTTCTCAACGACAAATCGTCATTGCATTGGAAACAAAGTCGAATTTCAGCGAAATCGTAAAATGTTCGATTGTCGTCGTTGATTCTCACGATCTCAATGTCTGACGGTAAAAAACGCTGTTTTGACAGAAATGTCCGACTTTTGCGAAAAAACACATTTTCGATGCGTTCTCCACGACAAATCGTCATTGCATCGGAAACAAAGTCGAATTTCAGCGAAATCGTGAAATGGTCGATTGTCGTCGTTGATTCTCACGATCTCGATGCCTGAGGCTGATTTGACAAAAATGTCCGACTTTTGCGAAAAAATACATTTTCGATGCGTTCTCCACGACAAATCGTCATTGAATCGGAAACAAAGTCGAAATTCAGCGAAATCGTGAAATGGTCGATTGTCGTCGTTGATTCTCACGATCTGGATGTCTGACGGTAAAAAACGCTGATTTGACAAAAATGGCCGACTTTTGCGAAAAAACACAATTTCGATGGGTTCTCCACGACAAATCGTCATTGCATCGGAAACAATGTTGAATTTCAGCGAAATCGTAAAATGGTCGATTGTCGTCGTTGATTCTCACGATCTCAATGTCTGACGGTAAAAAACGCTGATTTGACAAAAATGTCCGACTTTTGCGAAAAAATACATTTTCGATGCGTTCTCCACGACAAATCATCATTGCATCGGAAACAAAGTCGAAATTCAGCGAAATCGTGAAATGGTCGATTGTCGTCGTTGATTCTTATGATCTCGATGTCTGACGGTAAAAAACGCTGTTTTGTCAGAAATGTCCGACTTTTGCGAAAAAACACATTTTCGATGCGTTCTCCACGACAAATCGTCATTGCATCGGAAACAAAGTCGAATTTCAGCGAAATCGTGAAATGGTCGATTGTCGTCGTTGATTCTCACGATCTCGATGCCTGAGGCTGATTTGACAAAAATGTCCGACTTTTGCGAAAAAATACATTTTCGATGCGTTCTCCACGACAAATCGTCATTGCATCGGAAACAAAGTCGAAATTCAGCGAAATCGTGAAATGGTCGATTGTCGTCGTTGATTCTCACGATCTGGATGTCTGACGGTAAAAAACGCTGATTTGACAAAAATGGCCGACTTTTGCGAAAAAACACAATTTCGATGGGTTCTCCACGACAAATCGTCATTGCATCGGAAACAATGTTGAATTTCAGCGAAATCGTGAAATGGTCGATTGTCGTCGTTGATTCTCACGATCTCGATGCACGAGGGTTAAAAACGCTGATCTGACAAAAATGTCTGATTTTAGTGAAAAAACACATTTTCGATGGGTTCTCCACGACAAATCGTCATTGCATAGGAAACAAAGTCGAATTTCAGCGAAATCGTGAAATGGTCGATTGTCGTCGTTGATTCTCACGATCTCGATGTCTGACGGTAAAAAACGCTGATTTGAGAAAAATGTCCGACTTTTGCGAAAAAACACATTTTCGATGCGTTCTCCACGACAAATCGTCATTGCATCGGAAACAAAGTCGAATTTCAGCGAAATCGTGAAATGGTCGATTGTCGTCGTTGATTCTCACGATCTCGATGCCTGAGGCTGATTTGACATAAATGTCCGACTTTGTGAAAAAACACATTTTCGATGCATTCTCCACGACAAATCGTCTTTGCATAGAAAACAAAGTCGAATTTCTGCGAAATCGTGAAATGGTCGATTGTCGTCGTTGATTCTCACGATCTCGATGTTTAGCGGTCAAAAACGCTGATTTGACAAAAATGTCCGACTTTTGCGAAAAAACACATTTTCGATGCGTTCTCCACGACAAATCGTCATTGCATCGGAAACAAAGTCGAATTTCAGCGAAATCGTGAAATGGTCGATTGTCGTCGTTGATTCTCACGATCTCGATGCCTGACGCTGATTTGACAAAATTGTCCGACTTTTGTGAAAAAACACATTTTCGGAGCGTTCTCAACGACAAATCGTCATTGCATCGGAAACAAAGTCGAATTTCAGCGAAATCGTTAAATGGTCGATTGTCGTCGTTGATTCTCACGATCTCAATGTCTGACGGTAAAAAACGCTGATTTGACAAAAATGTCCGACTTTTGCGAAAAAATACATTTTCGATGCGTTCTCCACGACAAATCGTCATTGCATAGGAAACAAAGTCGAATTTCTGCGAAATCGTGAAATGGTCGATTGTCGTCGTTGATTCTCACGATCTCGATGCCTGACGCTGATCTGACAAACATGTCCGATTTTAGTGAAAAAACACATTTTCGATGGGTTCTCCACGACAAATCGTCATTGCATAGGAAACTAAGTCGAATTTCTGCGAAATCGTGAAATGGTCGATTGTCGTCGTTGATTTTCACGATCTCGATGTTTGGCGGTCAAAAACGCTGATTTGACAAAAATGTCCGACTTTTGCGAAAAAACACATTTTCGATGCGTTCTCCACGACAAATCGTCATTGCATCGGAAACAAAGTCGAATTTCAGCGAAATCGTGAAATGGTCGATTGTCGTCGTTGATTCTCACGATCTCGATGCCTGACGCTGATTTGACACAATTGTCCGACTTTTGCGAAAAAACACATTTTCGATGCGTTCTCCACGACAAATCGTCATTGCATCAGAAACAAAGTCGAATTTCTGCGAAATCGTGAAATGGTCGATTGTCGTCGTTGATTCTCACGATCTCGATGTTTGGCGGTCAAAAACGCTGATTTGACAAAAATGTCCGACTTTTGCGAAAAAAACACATTTTCGATGCGTTCTCTACGACAAATCGTCATTGCATCGGAAACAAAGTCGCGTATTTTAGCGATATCGTGAAATGGTCGATTGTCGTCGTTGATTCTCACGATCTCGATGCACGAGGGTTAAAAACGCTGATCTGACAAAAATGTCCGATTTTAGTGAAAAAACACATTTTCGATGGATTCTCCACGACAAATCGTCATTGCATCGGAATCAAAGTCGAATTCCAGCGAAATCGTGAAATGTTCGATTGTCGTCGTTGATTCTCACGATCTCGATGTCTGACGGTAAAAAACGCTGATTTGACAAAAATGGCCGTCTTTTGCGAAAAAACACATTTTCGATGCGTTCTCCACGACAAATCGTCATTGCATCGGAAACAAAGTCGAATTTCAGCGAAATCGTGAAATGGTCGATTGTCGTCGTTGATTCTCACGATCTCGATGCCTGACGCTGATTTGACAAAATTGTCCGACTTTTGTGAAAAAACACATTTTCGGAGCGTTCTCAACGACAAATCGTCATTGCATTGGAAACAAAGTCGAATTTCAGCGAAATCGTAAAATGGTCGATCGTCGTCGTTGATTCTCACGATCTCGATGTTTGGCGATCAAAAACGCTGATTTGACAAAAATGTCCGACTTTTGCGAAAAAACACAATTTCGATGCGTTCTCCACGACAAATCGTCATTGCATTGGAAACAAAGTCGAATTTCAGCGAAATCGTAAAATGGTCGATTGTCGTCGTTGATTCTCACGATCTCAATGTCTGACGGTAAAAAACGCTGTTTTGACAGAAATGTCCGACTTTTGCGAAAAAACACATTTTCGATGCGTTCTCCACGACAAATCGTCATTGCATCGGAAACAAAGTCGAATTTCAGCGAAATCGTGAAATGGTCGATTGTCGTCGTTGATTCTTATGATCTCGATGTCTGACGGTAAAAAACGCTGTTTTGACAGAAATGTCCGACTTTTGCGAAAAAACACATTTTCGATGCGTTCTCCACGACAAATCGTCATTGCATCGGAAACAAAGTCGAATTTCAGCGAAATCGTGAAATGGTCGATTGTCGTCGTTGATTCTCACGATCTCGATGCCTGAGGCTGATTTGACAAAAATGTCCGACTTTTGCGAAAAAATACATTTTCGATGCGTTCTCCACGACAAATCGTCATTGCATAGGAAACAAAGTCGAATTTCAGCGAAATCGTGAAATGGTCGATTGACGTCGTTGATTCTCACGATCTCGATGTCTGACGGTAAAAAACGCTGATTTGAGAAAAATGTCCGACTTTTGCGAAAAAACACATTTTCGATGCGTTCTCCACGACAAATCGTCATTGCATCGGAAACAAAGTCGAATTTCAGCGAAATCGTGAAATGGTCGATTGTCGTCGTTGATTCTCACGATCTCGATGCCTGAGGCTGATTTGACAAAAATGTCCGACTTTTGCGAAAAAATACATTTTCGATGCGTTCTCCACGACAAATCGTCATTGCATCGGAAACAAAGTCGAAATTCAGCGAAATCGTGAAATGGTCGATTGTCGTCGTTGATTCTCACGATCTGGATGTCTGACGGTAAAAAACGCTGATTTGACAAAAATGGCCGACTTTTGCGAAAAAACACAATTTCGATGGGTTCTCCACGACAAATCGTCATTGCATCGAAAACAATGTTGAATTTCAGCGAAATCGTGAAATGGTCGATTGTCGTCGTTGATTCTCACGATCTCGATGCACGAGGGTTAAAAACGCTGATCTGACAAAAATGTCCGATTTTAGTGAAAAAACACATTTTCGATGGGTTCTCCACGACAAATCGTCATTGCATAGGAAACAAAGTCGAATTTCAGCGAAATCGTGAAATGGTCGATTGTCGTCGTTGATTCTCACGATCTCGATGTCTGACGGTAAAAAACGCTGATTTGAGAAAAATGTCCGACTTTTGCGAAAAAACACATTTTCGATGCGTTCTCCACGACAAATCGTCATTGCATCGGAAACAAAGTCGAATTTCAGCGAAATCGTGAAATGGTCGATTGTCGTCGTTGATTCTCACGATCTCGATGCCTGAGGCTGATTTGACATAAATGTCCGACTTTGTGAAAAAACACATTTTCGATGCATTCTCCACGACAAATCGTCATTGCATAGAAAACAAAGTCGAAATTTTTGCGAAATCGTGAAATGGTCGATCGTCGTCGTTGATTCTCACGATCTCGATGTTTGGCGATCAAAAACGCTGATTTGACAAAAATGTCCGACTTTTGCGAAAAAACACAATTTCGATGCGTTCTCCACGACAAATCGTCATTGCATCGGAAACAATGTCGAATTTCAGCGAAATCGTGAAATGGTCGATTGTCGTCGTTGATTCTCACGATCTCGATGTTTGGCGGTCAAAAACGCTGATTTGACAAAAATGTCCGACTTTTGCGAAAAAACACATTTTCGATGCGTTCTCCACGACAAATCGTCATTGCATCGGAAACAAAGTCGAATTTCTGCGAAATCGTGAAATGGTCGATTGTCGTCGTTGATTCTCACGATCTCGATGTTTGGCGGTCAAAAACGCTGATTTGACAAAAATGTCCGACTTTTGCGAAAAAAACACATTTTCGATGCGTTCTCTACGACAAATCGTCATTGCATCGGAAACAAAGTCGCGTATTTTAGCGAAATCGTGAAATGGTCGATTGTCGTCGTTGATTCTCACGATCTCGATGCACGAGGGTTAAAAACGCTGATCTGACAAAAATGTCCGATTTTAGTGAAAAAACACATTTTCGATGGATTCTCCACGACAAATCGTCATTGCATCGGAATCAAAGTCGAATTCCAGCGAAATCGTGAAATGTTCGATTGTCGTCGTTGATTCTCACGATCTCGATGTCTGACGGTAAAAAACGCTGATTTGACAAAAATGGCCGTCTTTTGCGAAAAAACACATTTTCGATGCGTTCTCCACGACAAATCGTCATTGCATCGGAAACAAAGTCGAATTTCAGCGAAATCGTGAAATGGTCGATTGTCGTCGTTGATTCTCACGATCTCGATGCCTGACGCTGATTTGACAAAATTGTCCGACTTTTGTGAAAAAACACATTTTCGGAGCGTTCTCAACGACAAACCGTCATTGCATCGGAAACAAAGTCGAATTTCAGCGAAATCGTTAAATGGTCGATTGTCGTCGTTGATTCTCACGATCTCAATGTCTGACGGTAAAAAACGCTGATTTGATAAAAATGTCCGACTTTTGCGAAAAAATACATTTTCGATGCGTTCTCCACGAAAAATCGTCATTGCATAGGAAACAAAGTCGAATTTCTGCGAAATCGTGAAATGGTCGATTGTCGTCGTTGATTCTCACGATCTCGATGCCTGACGCTGATCTGACAAACATGTCCGATTTTAGTGAAAAAACACATTTTCGATGGGTTCTCCACGACAAATCGTCATTGCATAGGAAACTAAGTCGAATTTCTGCGAAATCGTGAAATGGTCGATTGTCGTCGTTGATTCTCACGATCTCGATGTTTGGCGGTCAAAAACGCTGATTTGACAAAAATGTCCGACTTTTGCGAAAAAACACATTTTCGATGCGTTCTCCACGACAAATCGTCATTGCATCGGAAACAAAGTCGAATTTCAGCGAAATCGTGAAATGGTCGATTGTCGTCGTTGATTCTCACGATCTCGATGCCTGAGGCTGATTTGACAAAAATGTCCGACTTTTGCGAAAAAATACATTTTCGATGCGTTCTCCACGACAAATCGTCATTGCATCGGAAACAAAGTCGAATTTCAGCGAAATCGTTAAATGGTCGATTGTCGTCGTTGATTCTCACGATCTCAATGTCTGACGGTAAAAAACGCTGATTTGACAAAAATGTCCGACTTTTGCGAAAAAATACATTTTCGATGCGTTCTCCACGACAAATCGTCATTGCATAGGAAACAAAGTCGAATTTCTGCGAAATCGTGAAATGGTCGATTGTCGTCGTTGATTCTCACGATCTCGATGCCTGACGCTGATCTGACAAACATGTCCGATTTTAGTGAAAAAACACATTTTCGATGGGTTCTCCACGACAAATCGTCATTGCATAGGAAACTAAGTCGAATTTCTGCGAAATCGTGAAATGGTCGATTGTCGTCGTTGATTCTCACGATCTCAATGTCTGACGGTAAAAAACGCTGATTTGACAAAAATGTCCGACTTTTGCGAAAAAATACATTTTCGATGCGTTCTCCACGACAAATCGTCATTGCATCGGAAACAAAGTCGAAATTCAGCGAAATCGTGAAATGGTCGATTGTCGTCGTTGATTCTTATGATCTCGATGTCTGACGGTAAAAAACGCTGTTTTGACAGAAATGTCCGACTTTTGCGAAAAAACACATTTTCGATGCGTTCTCCACGACAAATCGTCATTGCATCGGAAACAAAGTCGAATTTCAGCGAAATCGTGAAATGGTCGATTGTCGTCGTTGATTCTCACGATCTCGATGCCTGAGTCTGATTTGACAAAAATGTCCGACTTTTGCGAAAAAATACATTTTCGATGCGTTCTCCACGACAAATCGTCATTGCATCGGAAACAAAGTCGAAATTCAGCGAAATCGTGAAATGGTCGATTGTCGTCGTTGATTCTCACGATCTGGATGTCTGACGGTAAAAAACGCTGATTTGACAAAAATGGCCGACTTTTGCGAAAAAACACAATTTCGATGGGTTCTCCACGGCAAATCGTCATTGCATCGGAAACAATGTTGAATTTCAGCGAAATCGTGAAATGGTCGATTGTCGTCGTTGATTCTCACGATCTCGATGCACGAGGGTTAAAAACGCTGATCTGACAAAAATGTCCGATTTTAGTGAAAAAACACATTTTCGATGGGTTCTCCACGACAAATCGTCATTGCATAGGAAACAAAGTCGAATTTCAGCGAAATCGTGAAATGGTCGATTGTCGTCGTTGATTCTCACGATCTCGATGTCTGACGGTAAAAAACGCTGATTTGAGAAAAATGTCCGACTTTTGCGAAAAAACACATTTTCGATGCGTTCTCCACGACAAATCGTCATTGCATCGGAAACAAAGTCGAATTTCAGCGAAATCGTGAAATGGTCGATTGTCGTCGTTGATTCTCACGATCTCGATGCCTGAGGCTGATTTGACATAAATGTCCGACTTTGTGAAAAAACACATTTTCGATGCGTTCTCCACGACAAATCGTCATTGCATAGAAAACAAAGTCGAATTTCTGCGAAATCGTGAAATGGTCGATCGTCGTCGTTGATTCTCACGATCTCGATGTTTGGCGATCAAAAACGCTGATTTGACAAAAATGTCCGACTTTTGCGAAAAAACACAATTTCGATGCGTTCTCCACGACAAATCGTCATTGCATCGGAAACAATGTCGAATTTCAGCGAAATCGTGAAATGGTCGATTGTCGTCGTTGATTCTCACGATCTCGATGCCTGACGCTGATTTGACAAAAATGTCCGACTTTTGTGAAAAAAACACATTTTCGATGAGTTCTCCACGACAAATCGTCATTGCATAGGAAACAAAGTCGAATTTCTGCGAAATCGTGAAATGGTCGATTGTCGTCATTGATTCTCACGATCTCGATGTTTGGCGGTCAAAAACGCTGATTTGACAAAAATGTCCGACTTTTGCGAAAAAACACATTTGCGATGCGTTCTCCACGACAAATCGTCATTGCATCGGAAACAAAGTCGAATTTCTGCGAAATCGTGAAATGGTCGATTGTCGTCGTTGATTGTCACGATCTCGATGTTTGGCGGTCAAAAACGCTGATTTGACAAAAATGTCCGACTTTTGCGAAAAAAACACATTTTCGATGCGTTCTCTACGACAAATCGTCATTGCATCGGAAACAAAGTCGCGTATTTTAGCGAAATCGTGAAATGGTCGATTGTAGTCGTTGATTCTCACGATCTCGATGCACGAGGGTTAAAAACGCTGATCTGACAAAAATGTCCGATTTTAGTGAAAAAACACATTTTCGATGGATTCTCCACGACAAATCGTCATTGCATCGGAATCAAAGTCGAATTCCAGCGAAATCGTGAAATGTTCGATTGTCGTCGTTGATTCTCACGATCTCGATGTCTGACGGTAAAAAACGCTGATTTGACAAAAATGTCCGACTTTTGCGAAAAAACACATTTTCGATGCGTTCTCCACGACAAATCGTCATTGAATCGGAAACAAAGTCGAATTTCAGCGAAATCGTGAAATGGTCGATTGTCGTCGTTGATTCTCACGATCTCGATGCCTGACGCTGATTTGACAAAATTGTCCGACTTTTGTGAAAAAACACATTTTCGGAGCGTTCTCAACGACAAATCGTCATTGCATCGGAAACAAAGTCGAATTTCAGCGAAATCGTAAAATGTTCGATTGTCGTCGTTGATTCTCACGATCTCAATGTCTGACGGTAAAAAACGCTGATTTGACAAAAATGGCCGACATTTGTGAAAAAACACATTTTCGATGCGTTCTCCACGACAAATCGTCATTGCATCGGAAACAAAGTCGAATTTCAGCGAAATCGTGAAATGGTCGATTGTCGTCGTTGATTCTCACGATCTCGATGTCTGACGGTAAAAAACGCTGATTTGACAAAAATGGCCGACTTTTCCGAAAAAACACATTTTCGATGCGTTCTCCACGACAAATCGTCATTGCATCGGAAACAATGTCGAATTTCAGCGAAATCGTGAAATGGTCGATTGTCGTCGTTGATTCTCACGATCTCGATGCACGAGGGTTAAAAACGCTGATCTGACAAAAATGTCCGATTTTAGTGAAAAAACACACTTTCGATGCGTTCTCCACGACAAATCTTCATTGCATCGGAAACAAAGTCGAATTTCAGCGAAATCGTGAAATGGTCGATTGTCGTCGTTGATTCTCACGATCTCGATGCCCGACGCTGATTTGACAAAAATGTCCGACTTTTGTGAAAAAACACATTTTCGGAACGTTCTCAACGACAAATCGTCATTGCATCGGAAACAAAGTCGAATTTCAGCGAAATCGTAAAATGGTCGATTGTCGTCGTAGATTCTCACGATCTCAATGTCTGACGGTAAAAAACGCTGATTTGACAAAAATGGCCGACTTTTGTGAAAAAACACATTTTCGATGCGTTCTCCACGACAAATCGTCATTGCATCGGAAACAAAGTCGAATTTCAGCGAAATCGTGAAATGGTCGATTGTCGTCGTTGATTCTCACGATCTCGATGCCTGACGCTGATCTGACAAACATGTCCGATTTTAGTGAAAAAACACATTTTCGATGAGTTCTCCACGACAAATCGTCATTGCATAGGAAACAAAGTCGAATTTCTGCGAAATCGTGAAATGGTCGATTGTCGTCGTTGATTCTCACGATCTCGATGCCTGACGCTGATCTGACAAACATGTCCGACTTTTGCGAAAAAATACATTTTCGATGCGTTCTCCACGACAAATCGTCATTGCATCGGAAACAAAGTCGAATTTCAGCGAAATCGTGAAATGGTCGATTGTCGTCGTTGATTCTCACGATCTCGATGCCTGACGCTGATTTGACAAAATTGTCCGACTTTTGTGAAAAAACACATTTTCGGAGCGTTCTCAACGACAAATCGTCATTGCATCGGAAACAAAGTCGAATTTCAGCGAAATCGTAAAATGGTCGATTGTCGTCGTTGATTCTCACGATCTCAATGTCTGACGGTAAAAAACGCTGATTTGACAAAAATGTCCGACTTTTGCGAAAAAACACAATTTCGATGCGTTCTCCACGACAAATCGTCATTGCATCGGAAACAATGTCGAATTTCAGCGAAATCGTGAAATGGTCGATTGTCGTCGTTGATTCTCACGATCTCGATGCCTGACGCTGATTTGACAAAAATGTCCGACTTTTGTGAAAAAAACACATTTTCGATGAGTTCTCCACGACAAATCGTCATTGCATAGGAAACAAAGTCGAATTTCTGCGAAATCGTGAAATGGTCGATTGTCGTCGTTGATTCTCACGATCTCGATGCCTGACGCTGATCTGACAAACATGTCCGATTTTAGTGAAAAAACACATTTTCGATGGGTTCTCCACGACAAATCGTCATTGCATAGGAAACTAAGTCGAATTTCTGCGAAATCGTGAAATGGTCGATTGTCGTCGTTGATTCTCACGATCTCGATGTTTGGCGGTCAAAAACGCTGATTTGACAAAAATGTCCGACTTTTGCGAAAAAACACATTGTCGATGCGTTCTCCACGACAAATCGTCATTGCATCGGAAACAAAGTCGAATTTCTGCGAAATCGTGAAATGGTCGATTGTCGTCGTTGATTCTCACGATCTCGATGTTTGGCGGTCAAAAACGCTGATTTGACAAAAATGTCCGACTTTTGCGAAAAAAACACATTTTCGATGCGTTCTCTACGACAAATCGTCATTGCATCGGAAACACAGTCGCGTATTTTAGCGAAATCGTGAAATGGTCGATTGTCGTCGTTGATTCTCACGATCTCGATGCACGAGGGTTAAAAACGCTGATCTGACAAAAATGTCCGATTTTAGTGAAAAAACACATTTTCGATGGATTCTCCACGACAAATCGTCATTGCATCGGAATCAAAGTCGAATTCCAGCGAAATCGTGAAATGTTCGATTGTCGTCGTTGATTCTCACGATCTCGATGTCTGACGGTAAAAAACGCTGATTTGACAAAAATGGCCGTCTTTTGCGAAAAAACACATTTTCGATGCGTTCTCCACGACAAATCGTCATTGCATCGGAAACAAAGTCGAATTTCAGCGAAATCGTGAAATGGTCGATTGTCGTCGTTGATTCTCACGATCTCGATGCCTGACGCTGATTTGACAAAATTGTCCGACTTTTGTGAAAAAACACATTTTCGGAGCGTTCTCAACGACAAATCGTCATTGCATTGGAAACAAAGTCGAATTTCAGCGAAATCGTAAAATGTTCGATTGTCGTCGTTGATTCTCACGATCTCAATGTCTGACGGTAAAAAACGCTGTTTTGACAGAAATGTCCGACTTTTGCGAAAAAACACATTTTCGATGCGTTCTCCACGACAAATCGTCATTGCATCGGAAACAAAGTCGAATTTCAGCGAAATCGTGAAATGGTCGATTGTCGTCGTTGATTCTCACGATCTCGATGCCTGAGGCTGATTTGACAAAAATGTCCGACTTTTGCGAAAAAATACATTTTCGATGCGTTCTCCACGACAAATCGTCATTGAATCGGAAACAAAGTCGAAATTCAGCGAAATCGTGAAATGGTCGATTGTCGTCGTTGATTCTCACGATCTGGATGTCTGACGGTAAAAAACGCTGATTTGACAAAAATGGCCGACTTTTGCGAAAAAACACAATTTCGATGGGTTCTCCACGACAAATCGTCATTGCATCGGAAACAATGTTGAATTTCAGCGAAATCGTAAAATGGTCGATTGTCGTCGTTGATTCTCACGATCTCAATGTCTGACGGTAAAAAACGCTGATTTGACAAAAATGTTCGACTTTTGCGAAAAAATACATTTTCGATGCGTTCTCCACGACAAATCATCATTGCATCGGAAACAAAGTCGAAATTCAGCGAAATCGTGAAATGGTCGATTGTCGTCGTTGATTCTTATGATCTCGATGTCTGACGGTAAAAAACGCTGTTTTGTCAGAAATGTCCGACTTTTGCGAAAAAACACATTTTCGATGCGTTCTCCACGACAAATCGTCATTGCATCGGAAACAAAGTCGAATTTCAGCGAAATCGTGAAATGGTCGATTGTCGTCGTTGATTCTCACGATCTCGATGCCTGAGGCTGATTTGACAAAAATGTCCGACTTTTGCGAAAAAATACATTTTCGATGCGTTCTCCACGACAAATCGTCATTGCATCGGAAACAAAGTCGAAATTCAGCGAAATCGTGAAATGGTCGATTGTCGTCGTTGATTCTCACGATCTGGATGTCTGACGGTAAAAAACGCTGATTTGACAAAAATGGCCGACTTTTGCGAAAAAACACAATTTCGATGGGTTCTCCACGACAAATCGTCATTGCATCGGAAACAATGTTGAATTTCAGCGAAATCGTGAAATGGTCGATTGTCGTCGTTGATTCTCACGATCTCGATGCACGAGGGTTAAAAACGCTGATCTGACAAAAATGTCTGATTTTAGTGAAAAAACACATTTTCGATGGGTTCTCCACGACAAATCGTCATTGCATAGGAAACAAAGTCGAATTTCAGCGAAATCGTGAAATGGTCGATTGTCGTCGTTGATTCTCACGATCTCGATGTCTGACGGTAAAAAACGCTGATTTGAGAAAAATGTCCGACTTTTGCGAAAAAACACATTTTCGATGCGTTCTCCACGACAAATCGTCATTGCATCGGAAACAAAGTCGAATTTCAGCGAAATCGTGAAATGGTCGATTGTCGTCGTTGATTCTCACGATCTCGATGCCTGAGGCTGATTTGACATAAATGTCCGACTTTGTGAAAAAACACATTTTCGATGCATTCTCCACGACAAATCGTCTTTGCATAGAAAACAAAGTCGAATTTCTGCGAAATCGTGAAATGGTCGATTGTCGTCGTTGATTCTCACGATCTCGATGTTTAGCGGTCAAAAACGCTGATTTGACAAAAATGTCCGACTTTTGCGAAAAAACACATTTTCGATGCGTTCTCCACGACAAATCGTCATTGCCTCGGAAACAAAGTCGAATTTCAGCGAAATCGTGAAATGGTCGATTGTCGTCGTTGATTCTCACGATCTCGATGCCTGACGCTGATTTGACAAAATTGTCCGACTTTTGTGAAAAAACACATTTTCGGAGCGTTCTCAACGACAAATCGTCATTGCATCGGAAACAAAGTCGAATTTCAGCGAAATCGTTAAATGGTCGATTGTCGTCGTTGATTCTCACGATCTCAATGTCTGACGGTAAAAAACGCTGATTTGACAAAAATGTCCGACTTTTGCGAAAAAATACATTTTCGATGCGTTCTCCACGACAAATCGTCATTGCATAGGAAACAAAGTCGAATTTCTGCGAAATCGTGAAATGGTCGATTGTCGTCGTTGATTCTCACGATCTCGATGCCTGACGCTGATCTGACAAACATGTCCGATTTTAGTGAAAAAACACATTTTCGATGGGTTCTCCACGACAAATCGTCATTGCATAGGAAACTAAGTCGAATTTCTGCGAAATCGTGAAATGGTCGATTGTCGTCGTTGATTCTCACGATCTCGATGTTTGGCGGTCAAAAACGCTGATTTGACAAAAATGTCCGACTTTTGCGAAAAAACACATTTTCGATGCGTTCTCCACGACAAATCGTCATTGCATCGGAAACAAAGTCGAATTTCAGCGAAATCGTGAAATGGTCGATTGTCGTCGTTGATTCTCACGATCTCGATGCCTGACGCTGATTTGACACAATTGTCCGACTTTTGCGAAAAAACACATTTTCGATGCGTTCTCCACGACAAATCGTCATTGCATCAGAAACAAAGTCGAATTTCTGCGAAATCGTGAAATGGTCGATTGTCGTCGTTGATTCTCACGATCTCGATGTTTGGCGGTCAAAAACGCTAATTTGACAAAAATGTCCGACTTTTGCGAAAAAAACACATTTTCGATGCGTTCTCTACGACAAATCGTCATTGCATCGGAAACAAAGTCGCGTATTTTAGCGATATCGTGAAATGGTCGATTGTCGTCGTTGATTCTCACGATCTCGATGCACGAGGGTTAAAAACGCTGATCTGACAAAAATGTCCGATTTTAGTGAAAAAACACATTTTCGATGGATTCTCCACGACAAATCGTCATTGCATCGGAATCAAAGTCGAATTCCAGCGAAATCGTGAAATGTTCGATTGTCGTCGTTGATTCTCACGATCTCGATGTCTGACGGTAAAAAACGCTGATTTGACAAAAATGGCCGTCTTTTGCGAAAAAACACATTTTCGATGCGTTCTCCACGACAAATCGTCATTGCATCGGAAACAAAGTCGAATTTCAGCGAAATCGTGAAATGGTCGATTGTCGTCGTTGATTCTCACGATCTCGATGCCTGACGCTGATTTGACAAAATTGTCCGACTTTTGTGAAAAAACACATTTTCGGAGCGTTCTCAACGACAAATCGTCATTGCATTGGAAACAAAGTCGAATTTCAGCGAAATCGTAAAATGGTCGATTGTCGTCGTTGATTCTCACGATCTCAATGTCTGACGGTAAAAAACGCTGTTTTGACAGAAATGTCCGACTTTTGCGAAAAAACACATTTTCGATGCGTTCTCCACGACAAATCGTCATTGCATCGGAAACAAAGTCGAATTTCAGCGAAATCGTGAAATGGTCGATTGTCGTCGTTGATTCTCACGATCTCGATGCCTGAGGCTGATTTGACAAAAATGTCCGACTTTTGCGAAAAAATACATTTTCGATGCGTTCTCCACGACAAATCGTCATTGCATCGGAAACAAAGTCGAATTTCAGCGAAATCGTTAAATGGTCGATTGTCGTCGTTGATTCTCACGATCTCAATGTCTGACGGTAAAAAACGCTGATTTGACAAAAATGTCCGACTTTTGCGAAAAAATACATTTTCGATGCGTTCTCCACGACAAATCGTCATTGCATAGGAAACAAAGTCGAATTTCTGCGAAATCGTGAAATGGTCGATTGTCGTCGTTGATTCTCACGATCTCGATGCCTGACGCTGATCTGACAAACATGTCCGATTTTAGTGAAAAAACACATTTTCGATGGGTTCTCCACGACAAATCGTCATTGCATCGGAAACAAAGTCGAATTTCTGCGAAATCGTGAAATGGTCGATTGTCGTCGTTGATTCTCACGATCTCGATGTTTGGCGGTCAAAAACGCTGATTTGACAAAAATGTCCGACTTTTGCGAAAAAACACATTTTCGATGCGTTCTCCACGACAAATCGTCATTGCATCAGAAACAAAGTCGAATTTCTGCGAAATCGTGAAATGGTCGATTGTCGTCGTTGATTCTCACGATCTCGATGTTTGGCGGTCAAAAACGCTGATTTGACAAAAATGTCCGACTTTTGCGAAAAAAACACATTTTCGATGCGTTCTCTACGACAAATCGTCATTGCATCGGAAACAAAGTCGCGTATTTTAGCGAAATCGTGAAATGGTCGATTGTCGTCGTTGATTCTCACGATCTCGATGCACGAGGGTTAAAAACGCTGATCTGACAAAAATGTCCGATTTTAGTGAAAAAACACATTTTCGATGGATTCTCCACGACAAATCGTCATTGCATCGGAATCAAAGTCGAATTCCAGCGAAATCGTGAAATGTTCGATTGTCGTCGTTGATTCTCACGATCTCGATGTCTGACGGTAAAAAACGCTGATTTGACAAAAATGGCCGTCTTTTGCGAAAAAACACATTTTCGATGCGTTCTCCACGACAAATCGTCATTGCATCGGAAACAAAGTCGAATTTCAGCGAAATCGTGAAATGGTCGATTGTCGTCGTTGATTCTCACGATCTCGATGCCTGACGCTGATCTGACAAACATGTCCGATTTTAGTGAAAAAACACATTTTCGATGAGTTCTCCACGACAAATCGTCATTGCATAGGAAACAAAGTCGAATTTCTGCGAAATCGTGAAATGGTCGATTGTCGTCGTTGATTCTCACGATCTCGATGCCTGACGCTGATCTGACAAACATGTCCGACTTTTGCGAAAAAATACATTTTCGATGCGTTCTCCACGACAAATCGTCATTGCATCGGAAACAAAGTCGAATTTCAGCGAAATCGTGAAATGGTCGATTGTCGTCGTTGATTCTCACGATCTCGATGCCTGACGCTGATTTGACAAAATTGTCCGACTTTTGTGAAAAAACACATTTTCGGAGCGTTCTCAACGACAAATCGTCATTGCATCGGAAACAAAGTCGAATTTCAGCGAAATCGTGAAATGGTCGATTGTCGTCGTTGATTCTCACGATCTCGATGCCTGACGCTGATCTGACAAACATGTCCGATTTTAGTGAAAAAACACATTTTCGATGAGTTCTCCACGACAAATCGTCATTGCATAGGAAACAAAGTCGAATTTCTGCGAAATCGTGAAATGGTCGATTGTCGTCGTTGATTCTCACGATCTCGATGCCTGACGCTGATCTGACAAACATGTCCGACTTTTGCGAAAAAATACATTTTCGATGCGTTCTCCACGACAAATCGTCATTGCATCGGAAACAAAGTCGAATTTCAGCGAAATCGTGAAATGGTCGATTGTCGTCGTTGATTCTCACGATCTCGATGCCTGACGCTGATTTGACAAAATTGTCCGACTTTTGTGAAAAAACACATTTTCGGAGCGTTCTCAACGACAAATCGTCATTGCATCGGAAACAAAGTCGAATTTCAGCGAAATCGTAAAATGGTCGATTGTCGTCGTTGATTCTCACGATCTCAATGTCTGACGGTAAAAAACGCTGATTTGACAAAAATGTCCGACTTTTGCGAAAAAATACATTTTCGATGCGTTCTCCACGACAAATCGTCATTGCATAGGAAACAAAGTCGAATTTCTGCGAAATCGTGAAATGGTCGATTGTCGTCGTTGATTCTCACGATTTCGATGCCTGACGCTGATCTGACAAACATGTCCGATTTTAGTGAAAAAACACATTTTCGATGCGTTCTCTACGACAAATCGTCATTGCATCGGAAACAAAGTCGAATTTCTGCGAAATCGTGAAATGGTCGATTGTCGTCGTTGATTCTCACGATCTCGATGTTTGGCGGTCAAAAACGCTGATTTGCCAAAAATGTCCGACTTTTGCGAAAAAACACATTTTCGATGCGTTCTCCACGACAAATCGTCATTGCATCAGAAACAAAGTCGAATTTCTGCGAAATCGTGAAATGGTCGATTGTCGTCGTTGATTCTCACGATCTCGATGTTTGGCGGTCAAAAACGCTGATTTGACAAAAATGTCCGACTTTTGCGAAAAAAACACATTTTCGATGCGTTCTCTACGACAAATCGTCATTGCATCGGAAACAAAGTCGCGTATTTTAGCGATATCGTGAAATGGTCGATTGTCGTCGTTGATTCTCACGATCTCGATGCACGAGGGTTAAAAACGCTGATCTGACAAAAATGTCCGATTTTAGTGAAAAAACACATTTTCGATGGATTCTCCACGACAAATCGTCATTGCATCGGAATCAAAGTCGAATTCCAGCGAAATCGTGAAATGTTCGATTGTCGTCGTTGATTCTCACGATCTCGATGTCTGACGGTAAAAAACGCTGATTTGACAAAAATGGCCGTCTTTTGCGAAAAAACACATTTTCGATGCGTTCTCCACGACAAATCGTCATTGCATCGGAAACAAAGTCGAATTTCAGCGAAATCGTGAAATGGTCGATTGTCGTCGTTGATTCTCACGATCTCGATGCCTGACGCTGATTTGACAAAATTGTCCGACTTTTGTGAAAAAACACATTTTCGGAGCGTTCTCAACGACAAATCGTCATTGCATTGGAAACAAAGTCGAATTTCAGCGAAATCGTAAAATGGTCGATTGTCGTCGTTGATTCTCACGATCTCGATGTCTGTCGGTAAAAAACGCTGATTTGACAAAAATGGCCGTCTTTTGCGAAAAAACACATTTTCGATGCGTTCTCCACGACAAATCGTCATTGCATCGGAAACAAAGTCGAATTTCAGCGAAATCGTGAAATGGTCGATTGTCGTCGTTGATTCTCACGATCTCGATGCCTGAGGCTGATTTGACAAAAATGTCCGACTTTTGCGAAAAAATACATTTTCGATGCGTTCTCCACGACAAATCGTCATTGCATCGGAAACAAAGTCGAATTTCAGCGAAATCGTTAAATGGTCGATTGTCGTCGTTGATTCTCACGATCTCAATGTCTGACGGTAAAAAACGCTGATTTGACAAAAATGTCCGACTTTTGCGAAAAAATACATTTTCGATGCGTTCTCCACGACAAATCGTCATTGCATAGGAAACAAAGTCGAATTTCTGCGAAATCGTGAAATGGTCGATTGTCGTCGTTGATTCTCACGATCTCGATGCCTGACGCTGATCTGACAAACATGTCCGATTTTAGTGAAAAAACACATTTTCGATGGGTTCTCCACGACAAATCGTCATTGCATAGGAAACTAAGTCGAATTTCTGCGAAATCGTGAAATGGTCGATTGTCGTCGTTGATTCTCACGATCTCGATGTTTGGCGGTCAAAAACGCTGATTTGACAAAAATGTCCGACTTTTGCGAAAAAACACATTTTCGATGCGTTCTCCACGACAAATCGTCATTGCATCGGAAACAAAGTCGAATTTCAGCGAAATCGTGAAATGGTCGATTGTCGTCGTAGATTCTCACGATCTCGATGCCTGACGCTGATTTGACACAATTGTCCGACTTTTGTGAAAAAACACATTTTCGGAGCGTTCTCAACGACAAATCGTCATTGCATCGGAAACAAAGTCGAATTTCAGCGAAATCGTAAAATGGTCGATTGTCGTCGTTGATTCTCACGATCTCAATGTCTGACGGTAAAAAACGCTGATTTGACAAAAATGTCCGACTTTTGCGAAAAAATACATTTTCGATGCGTTCTCCACGACAAATCGTCATTGCATCGGAAACAAAGTCGAAATTCAGCGAAATCGTGAAATGGTCGATTGTCGTCGTTGATTCTCACGATCTGGATGTCTGACGGTAAAAAACGCTGATTTGACAAAAATGGCCGACTTTTGCGAAAAAACACATTTTCGATGCGTTCTCCACGACAAATCGTCATTGCATCGGAAACAATGTCGAATTTCAGCGAAATCGTGAAATGGTCGATTGTCGTCGTTGATTCTCACGATCTCGATGCCTGACGCTGATCTGACAAACATGTCCGATTTTAGTGAAAAAACACATTTTCGATGAGTTCTCCACGACAAATCGTCATTGCATAGGAAACAAAGTCGAATTTCAGCGAAATCGTGAAATGGTCGATTGTCGTCGTTGATTCTCACGATCTCGATGCCCGACGCTGATTTGACAAAAATGTGCGACTTTTGTGAAAAAACACATTTTCGGAACGTTCTCAACGACAAATCGTCATTGCATCGGAAACAAAGTCGAATTTCAGCGAAATCGTGAAATGGTCGATTGTCGTCTTTGATTCTCACGATCTCGATGCCTGACGCTGATCTGACAAACATGTCCGATTTTAGTGAAAAAACACATTTTCGATGAGTTCTCCACGACAAATCGTCATTGCATAGGAAACAAAGTCGAATTTCTGCGAAATCGTGAAATGGTCGATTGTCGTCGTTGATTCTCACGATGTCGATGCCTGACGCTGATTTGACAAAAATGTCCGACTTTTGTGAAAAAAACACATTTTCGATGCGTTCTCCACGACAAATCGTCATTGCATCGGAAACAAAGTCGAATTTCAGCGAAATCGTGAAATGGTCGATTGTCGTATTTGATTCTCACGATCTCGATGCCTGACGCTGATCTGACAAACATGTCCGATTTTAGTGAAAAAACACATTTTCGATGAGTTCTCCACGACAAATCGTCATTGCATAGGAAACAAAGTCGAATTTCTGCGAAATCGTGAAATGGTCGATTGTCGTCGTTGATTCTCACGATCTCGATGTCTGACGGTAAAAAACGCTGATTTGACAAAAATGGCCGTCTTTTGCGAAAAAACACATTTTCGATGCGTTCTCCACGACAAATCGTCATTGCATCGGAAACAAAGTCGAATTTCAGCGAAATCGTGAAATGGTCGATTGTCGTCGTTGATTCTCACGATCTCGATGTTTGGCGGTCAAAAACGCTGATTTGACAAAAATGTCCGACTTTTGCGAAAAAAACACATTTTCGATGCGTTCTCTACGACAAATCGTCATTGCATCGGAAACAAAGTCGCGTATTTTAGCGAAATCGTGAAATGGTCGATTGTCGTCGTTGATTCTCACGATCTCGATGTCTGACGGTAAAAAACGCTGATTTGACAAAAATGGCCGTCTTTTGCGAAAAAACACATTTTCGATGCGTTCTCCACGACAAATCGTCATTGCATCGGAAACAAAGTCGAATTTCAGCGAAATCGTGAAATGGTCGATTGTCGTCGTTGATTCTCACGATCTCGATGCCTGACGCTGATTTGACAAAATTGTCCGACTTTTGTGAAAAAACACATTTTGGGAGCGTTCTCAACGACAAATCGTCATTGCATCGGAAACAAAGTCGAATTTCAGCGAAATCGTGAAATGGTCGATTGTCGTCATTGATTCTCACGATCTCGATGTTTGGCGGTCAAAAACGCTGATTTGACAAAAATGTCCGACTTTTGCGAAAAAACACATTTTCGATGCGTTCTCCACGACAAATCGTCATTGCATCGGAAACAAAGTCGAATTTCTGCGAAATCGTGAAATGGTCGATTGTCGTCGTTGATTCTCACGATCTCGATGTTTGGCGGTCAAAAACGCTGATTTGACAAAAATGTCCGACTTTTGCGAAAAAAACACATTTTCGATGCGTTCTCTACGACAAAACGTCATTGCATCGGAAACAAAGTCGCGTATTTTAGCGAAATCGTGAAATGGTCGATTGTCGTCGTTGATTCTCACGATCTCGATGCCTGACGCTGATTTGACAAAATTGTCCGACTTTTGTGAAAAAACACATTTTCGGAGCGTTCTCAACGACAAATCGTCATTGCATTGGAAACAAAGTCGAATTTCAGCGAAATCGTAAAATGGTCGATTGACGTCGTTGATTCTCACGATCTCAATGTCTGACGGTAAAAAACGCTGTTTTGACAGAAATGTCCGACTTTTGCGAAAAAACACATTTTCGATGCGTTCTCCACGACAAATCGTCATTGCATCGGAAACAAAGTCGAATTTGAGCGAAATCGTGAAATGGTCGATTGCCGTCGTTGATTCTCACGATCTCGATGCCTGAGGCTGATTTGACAAAAATGTCCGACTTTTGCGAAAAAATACATTTTCGATGCGTTCTCCACGACAAATCGTCATTGCATCGGAAACAAAGTCGAAATTCAGCGAAATCGTGAAATGGTCGATTGTCGTCGTTGATTCTCACGATCTGGATGTCTGACGGTAAAAAACGCTGATTTGACAAAAATGGCCGACTTTTGCGAAAAAACACAATTTCGATGGGTTCTCCACGACAAATCGTCATTGCATCGGAAACAAAGTCGAAATTCAGCGAAATCGTGAAATGGTCGATTGTCGTCGTTGATTCTTATGATCTCGATGTCTGACGGTAAAAAACGCTGTTTTGACAGAAATGTCCGACTTTTGCGAAAAAACACATTTTCGATGCGTTCTCCACGACAAATCGTCATTGCATCGGAAACAAAGTCGAATTTCAGCGAAATCGTGAAATGGTCGATTGTCGTCGTTGATTCTCACGATCTCGATGCCTGAGGCTGATTTGACAAAAATGTCCGACTTTTGCGAAAAAATACATTTTCGATGCGTTCTCCACGACAAATCGTCATTGCATCGGAAACAAAGTCGAAATTCAGCGAAATCGTGAAATGGTCGATTGTCGTCGTTGATTCTCACGATCTGGATGTCTGACGGTAAAAAACGCTGATTTGACAAAAATGGCCGACTTTTGCGAAAAAACACAATTTCGATGGGTTCTCCACGACAAATCGTCATTGCATCGGAAACAATGTTGAATTTCAGCGAAATCGTGAAATGGTCGATTGTCGTCGTTGATTCTCACGATCTCGATGCACGAGGGTTAAAAACGCTGATCTGACAAAAATGTCCGATTTTAGTGAAAAAACACATTTTCGATGGGTTCTCCACGACAAATCGTCATTGCATAGGAAACAAAGTCGAATTTCAGCGAAATCGTGAAATGGTCGATTGTCGTCGTTGATTCTCACGATCTCGATGTCTGACGGTAAAAAACGCTGATTTGAGAAAAATGTCCGACTTTTGCGAAAAAACACATTTTCGATGCGTTCTCCTCGACAAATCGTCATTGCATCGGAAACAAAGTCGAATTTCAGCGAAATCGTGAAATGGTCGATTGTCGTCGTTGATTCTCACGATCTCGATGCCTGAGGCTGATTTGACAAAAATGTCCGACTTTTGCGAAAAAATACATTTTCGATGCGTTCTCCACGACAAATCGTCATTGCATCGGAAACAAAGTCGAAATTCAGCGAAATCGTGAAATGGTCGATTGTCGTCGATGATTCTTATGATCTCGATGTCTGACGGTAAAAAACGCTGTTTTGACAAAAATGTCCGACTTTTGCGAAAAAACACATTTTCGATGCGTTCTCCACGACAAATCGTCATTGCATCGGAAACAAAGTCGAATTTCAGCGAAATCGTGAAATGGTCGATTGTCGTCGTTGATTCTCACGATCTCGATGCCTGAGGCTGATTTGACATAAATGTCCGACTTTGTGAAAAAACACATTTTCGATGCGTTCTCCACGACAAATCGTCATTGCATAGAAAACAAAGTCGAATTTCTGCGCAATCGTGAAATGGTCGATCGTCGTCGTTGATTCTCACGATCTCGATGTTTGGCGATCAAAAACGCTGATTTGACAAAAATGTCCGACTTTTGCGAAAAAAACACAATTTCGATGCGTTCTCCACGACAAATCGTCATTGCATCGGAAACAAAGTCGAATTTCTGCGAAATCGTGAAATGGTCGATTGTCGTCGTTGATTCTCACGATCTCGATGCCTGACGCTGATTTGACAAAAATGTCCGACTTTTGCGAAAAAACACATTTTCGATGCGTTCTCCACGACAAATCGTCATTGCATCGGAAACAAAGTCGAATTTCAGCGAAATCGTGAAATGGTCGATTGTCGTCGTTGATTCTCACGATCTCGATGCCTGACGCTGATCTGACAAACATGTCCGATTTTAGTGAAAAAACACATTTTCGATGAGTTCTCCACGACAAATCGTCATTGCATAGGAAACAAAGTCGAATTTCAGCGAAATCGTGAAATGGTCGATTGTCGTCGTTGATTCTCACGATCTCGATGCCCGACGCTGATTTGACAAAAATGTCCGACTTTTGTGAAAAAACACATTTTCGGAACGTTCTCAACGACAAATCGTCATTGCATCGGAAACAAAGTCGAATTTCAGCGAAATCGTAAAATGGTCGATTGTCGTCGTAGATTCTCACGATCTCAATGTCTGACGGTAAAAAACGCTGATTTGACAAAAATGGCCGACTTTTGTGAAAAAACACATTTTCGATGCGTTCTCCACGACAAATCGTCATTGCATCGGAAACAAAGTCGAATTACAGCGAAATCGTTAAATGGTCGATTGTCGTCGTTGATTCTCACGATGTCGATGCCTGACGCTGATTTGACAAAAATGTCCGACTTTTGTGAAAAAAACACATTTTCGATGCGTTCTCCACGACAAATCGTCATTGCATCGGAAACAAAGTCGAATTTCAGCGAAATCGTGAAATGGTCGATTGTCGTCTTTGATTCTCACGATCTCGATGCCTGACGCTGATCTGACAAACATGTCCGATTTTAGTGAAAAAACACATTTTCGATGCGTTCTCCACGACAAATCGTCATTGCATCGGAAACAAAGTCGAATTACAGCGAAATCGTGAAATGGTCGATTGTCGTCGTTGATTCTCACGATGTCGATGCCTGACGCTGATTTGACAAAAATGTCCGACTTTTGTGAAAAAAACACATTTTCGATGCGTTCTCCACGACAAATCGTCATTGCATCGGAAACAAAGTCGAATTTCAGCGAAATCGTGAAATGGTCGATTGTCGTCTTTGATTCTCACGATCTCGATGCCTGACGCTGATCTGACAAACATGTCCGATTTTAGTGAAAAAACACATTTTCGATGAGTTCTCCACGACAAATCGTCATTGCATAGGAAACAAAGTCGAATTTCTGCGAAATCGTGAAATGGTCTATTGTCGTCGTTGATTCTCACGATGTCGATGCCTGACGCTGATTTGACAAAAATGTCCGACTTTTGTGAAAAAAACACATTTTCGATGCGTTCTCCACGACAAATCGTCATTGCATCGGAAACAAAGTCGAATTTCAGCGAAATCATGAAATGGTCGATTGTCGTATTTGATTCTCACGATCTCGATGCCTGACGCTGATCTGACAAACATGTCCGATTTTAGTGAAAAAACACATTTTCGATGAGTTCTCCACGACAAATCGTCATTGCATCGGAAACAAAGTCGAATTTCAGCGAAATCGTGAAATGGTCGATTGTCGTCATTGATTCTCACGATCTCGATGTTTGGCGGTCAAAAACGCTGATTTGACAAAAATGGCCGTCTTTTGCGAAAAAACACATTTTCGATGCGTTCTCCACGACAAATCGTCATTGCATCGGAAACAAAGTCGAATTTCTGCGAAATCGTGAAATGGTCGATTGTCGTCGTTGATTCTCACGATCTCGATGCCTGACGCTGATTTGACAAAAATGTCCGACTTTTGCGAAAAAACACATTTTCGATGCGTTCTCCAGGACAAATCGTCATTGCATCGGAAACAAAGTCGAATTTCAGCGAAATCGTGAAATGGTCGATTGTCGTCGTTGATTCTCACGATCTCGATGCCTGACGCTGATCTGACAAACATGTCCGATTTTAGTGAAAAAACACATTTTCGATGAGTTCTCCACGACAAATCGTCATTGCATAGGAAACAAAGTCGAATTTCAGCGAAATCGTGAAATGGTCGATTGTCGTCGTTGATTCTCAGGATCTCGATGCCTGAGGCTGATTTGACAAAAATGTCCGACTTTTGCGAAAAAATACATTTTCGATGCGTTCTCCACGACAAATCGTCATTGCATCGGAAACAATGTCGAGTTTCAGCGAAATCGTGAAATGGTCGATTGCCGTCGTTGATTCTCACGATCTCGATGCACGAGGGTTTAAAACGCTGATCTGACAAACATGTCCGATTTTAGTGAAAAAACACATTTTCGATGAGTTCTCCACGACAAATCGTCATTGCATAGGAAACAAAGTCGAATTTCTGCGAAATCGTGAAATGGTCGATTGTCGTCGTTGATTCTCACGATCTCGATGTTTGGCGATCAAAAACGCTGATTTGACAAAAATGTCCGACTTTTGCGAAAAAAACACAATTTCGATGCGTTCTCCACGACAAATCGTCATTGCATCGGAAACAAAGTCGAATTTCTGCGAAATCGTGAAATGGTCGATTGTCGTCGTTGATTCTCACGATCTCGATGCCTGACGCTGATTTGACAAAAATGTCCGACTTTTGCGAAAAAACACATTTTCGATGCGTTCTCCACGACAAATCGTCATTGCATCGGAAACAAAGTCGAATTTCAGCGAAATCGTGAAATGGTCGATTGTCGTCGTTGATTCTCACGATCTCGATGCCTGACGCTGATCTGACAAACATGTCCGATTTTAGTGAAAAAACACATTTTCGATGAGTTCTCCACGACAAATCGTCATTGCATAGGAATCAAAGTCGAATTTCAGCGAAATCGTGAAATGGTCGATTGTCGTCGTTGATTCTCACGATCTCGATGCCCGACGCTGATTTGACAAAAATGTCCGACTTTTGTGAAAAAACACATTTTCGGAACGTTCTCAACGACAAATCGTCATTGCATCGGAAACAAAGTCGAATTTCAGCGAAATCGTAAAATGGTCGATTGTCGTCGTAGATTCTCACGATCTCAATGTCTGACGGTAAAAAACGCTGATTTGACAAAAATGGCCGACTTTTGTGAAAAAACACATTTTCGATGCGTTCTCCACGACAAATCGTCATTGCATCGGAAACAAAGTCGAATTACAGCGAAATCGTTAAATGGTCGATTGTCGTCGTTGATTCTCACGATGTCGATGCCTGACGCTGATTTGACAAAAATGTCCGACTTTTGTGAAAAAAACACATTTTCGATGCGTTCTCCACGACAAATCGTCATTGCATCGGAAACAAAGTCGAATTTCAGCGAAATCGTGAAATGGTCGATTGTCGTCTTTGATTCTCACGATCTCGATGCCTGACGCTGATCTGACAAACATGTCCGATTTTAGTGAAAAAACACATTTTCGATGAGTTCTCCACGACAAATCGTCATTGCATAGGAAACAAAGTCGAATTTCTGCGAAATCGTGAAATGGTCGATTGTCGTCGTTGATTCTCACGATGTCGATGCCTGACGCTGATTTGACAAAAATGTCCGACTTTTGTGAAAAAAACACATTTTCGATGCGTTCTCCACGACAAATCGTCATTGCATCGGAAACAAAGTCGAATTTCAGCGAAATCGTGAAATGGTCGATTGTCGTATTTGATTCTCACGATCTCGATGCCTGACGCTGATCTGACAAACATGTCCGATTTTAGTGAAAAAACACATTTTCGATGAGTTCTCCACGACAAATCGTCATTGCATCGGAAACAATGTCGAATTTCAGCGAAATCGTGAAATGGTCGATTGTCGTCATTGATTCTCACGATCTCGATGTTTGGCGGTCAAAAACGCTGATTTGACAAAAATGGCCGTCTTTTGCGAAAAAACACATTTTCGATGCGTTCTCCACGACAAATCGTCATTGCATCGGAAACAAAGTCGAATTTCTGCGAAATCGTGAAATGGTCGATTGTCGTCGTTGATTCTCACGATCTCGATGCCTGACGCTGATTTGACAAAAATGTCCGACTTTTGCGAAAAAACACATTTTCGATGCGTTCTCCACGACAAATCGTCATTGCATCGGAAACAAAGTCGAATTTCAGCGAAATCGTGAAATGGTCGATTGTCGTCGTTGATTCTCACGATCTCGATGCCGGACGCTGATCTGACAAACATGTCCGATTTTAGTGAAAAAACACATTTTCGATGAGTTCTCCACGACAAATCGTCATTGCATAGGAAACAAAGTCGAATTTCAGCGAAATCGTGAAATGGTCGATTGTCGTCGTTGATTCTCAGGATCTCGATGCCTGAGGCTGATTTGACAAAAATGTCCGACTTTTGCGAAAAAATACATTTTCGATGCGTTCTCCACGACAAATCGTCATTGCATCGGAAACAATGTTGAATTTCAGCGAAATCGTAAAATGGTCGATTGTCGTCGTTGATTCTCACGATCTCAATGTCTGACGGTAAAAAACGCTGATTTGACAAAAATGTCCGACTTTTGCGAAAAAATACATTTTCGATGCGTTCTCCACGACAAATCGTCATTGCATCGGAACCAAAGTCGAAATTCAGCGAAATCGTGAAATGGTCGATTGTCGTCGTTGATTCTTATGATCTCGATGTCTGACGGTAAAAAACGCTGTTTTGACAGAAATGTCCGACTTTTGCGAAAAAACACATTTTCGATGCGTTCTCCACGACAAATCGTCATTGCATCGGAAACAAAGTCGAATTTGAGCGAAATCGTGAAATGGTCGATTGTCGTCGTTGATTCTCACGATCTCGATGCCTGAGGCTGATTTGACAAAAATGTCCGACTTTTGCGAAAAAATACATTTTCGATGCGTTCTCCACGACAAATCGTCATTGCATCGGAAACAAAGTCGAAATTCAGCGAAATCGTGAAATGGTCGATTGTCGTCGTTGATTCTCACGATCTGGATGTCTGACGGTAAAAAACGCTGATTTGACAAAAATGGCCGACTTTTGCGAAAAAACACAATTTCGATGGGTTCTCCACGACAAATCGTCATTGCATCGGAAACAATGTTGAATTTCAGCGAAATCGTAAAATGGTCGATTGTCGTCGTTGATTCTCACGATCTCAATGTCTGACGGTAAAAAACGCTGATTTGACAAAAATGTCCGACTTTTGCGAAAAAATACATTTTCGATGCGTTCTCCACGACAAATCGTCATTGCATCGGAACCAAAGTCGAAATTCAGCGAAATCGTGAAATGGTCGATTGTCGTCGTTGATTCTTATGATCTCGATGTCTGACGGTAAAAAACGCTGTTTTGACAGAAATGTCCGACTTTTGCGAAAAAACACATTTTCGATGCGTTCTCCACGACAAATCGTCATTGCATCGGAAACAAAGTCGAATTTCAGCGAAATCGTGAAATGGTCGATTGTCGTCGTTGATTCTCACGATCTCGATGCCTGAGGCTGATTTGACAAAAATGTCCGACTTTTGCGAAAAAATACATTTTCGATGCGTTCTCCACGACAAATCGTCATTGCATCGGAAACAAAGTCGAAATTCAGCGAAATCGTGAAATGGTCGATTGTCGTCGTTGATTCTCACGATCTGGATGTCTGACGGTAAAAAACGCTGATTTGACAAAAATGGCCGACTTTTGCGAAAAAACACAATTTCGATGGGTTCTCCACGACAAATCGTCATTGCATCGGAAACAATGTTGAATTTCAGCGAAATCGTGAAATGGTCGATTGTCGTCGTTGATTCTCACGATCTCGATGCACGAGGGTTAAAAACGCTGATCTGACAAAAATGTCCGATTTTAGTGAAAAAACACATTTTCGATGGGTTCTCCACGACAAATCGTCATTGCATAGGAAACAAAGTCGAATTTCAGCGAAATCGTGAAATGGTCGATTGTCGTCGTTGATTCTCACGATCTCGATGTCTGACGGTAAAAAACGCTGATTTGAGAAAAATGTCCGACTTTTGCGAAAAAACACATTTTCGATGCGTTCTCCTCGACAAATCGTCATTGCATCGGAAACAAAGTCGAATTTCAGCGAAATCGTGAAATGGTCGATTGTCGTCGTTGATTCTCACGATCTCGATGCCTGAGGCTGATTTGACAAAAATGTCCGACTTTTGCGAAAAAATACATTTTCGATGCGTTCTCCACGACAAATCGTCATTGCATCGGAAACAAAGTCGAAATTCAGCGAAATCGTGAAATGGTCGATTGTCGTCGATGATTCTTATGATCTCGATGTCTGACGGTAAAAAACGCTGTTTTGACAAAAATGTCCGACTTTTGCGAAAAAACACATTTTCGATGCGTTCTCCACGACAAATCGTCATTGCATCGGAAACAAAGTCGAATTTCAGCGAAATCGTGAAATGGTCGATTGTCGTCGTTGATTCTCACGATCTCGATGCCTGAGGCTGATTTGACATAAATGTCCGACTTTGTGAAAAAACACATTTTCGATGCGTTCTCCACGACAAATCGTCATTGCATAGAAAACAAAGTCGAATTTCTGCGCAATCGTGAAATGGTCGATCGTCGTCGTTGATTCTCACGATCTCGATGTTTGGCGATCAAAAACGCTGATTTGACAAAAATGTCCGACTTTTGCGAAAAAAACACAATTTCGATGCGTTCTCCACGACAAATCGTCATTGCATCGGAAACAAAGTCGAATTTCTGCGAAATCGTGAAATGGTCGATTGTCGTCGTTGATTCTCACGATCTCGATGCCTGACGCTGATTTGACAAAAATGTCCGACTTTTGCGAAAAAACACATTTTCGATGCGTTCTCCACGACAAATCGTCATTGCATCGGAAACAAAGTCGAATTTCAGCGAAATCGTGAAATGGTCGATTGTCGTCGTTGATTCTCACGATCTCGATGCCTGACGCTGATCTGACAAACATGTCCGATTTTAGTGAAAAAACACATTTTCGATGAGTTCTCCACGACAAATCGTCATTGCATAGGAAACAAAGTCGAATTTCAGCGAAATCGTGAAATGGTCGATTGTCGTCGTTGATTCTCACGATCTCGATGCCCGACGCTGATTTGACAAAAATGTCCGACTTTTGTGAAAAAACACATTTTCGGAACGTTCTCAACGACAAATCGTCATTGCATCGGAAACAAAGTCGAATTTCAGCGAAATCGTAAAATGGTCGATTGTCGTCGTAGATTCTCACGATCTCAATGTCTGACGGTAAAAAACGCTGATTTGACAAAAATGGCCGACTTTTGTGAAAAAACACATTTTCGATGCGTTCTCCACGACAAATCGTCATTGCATCGGAAACAAAGTCGAATTACAGCGAAATCGTTAAATGGTCGATTGTCGTCGTTGATTCTCACGATGTCGATGCCTGACGCTGATTTGACAAAAATGTCCGACTTTTGTGAAAAAAACACATTTTCGATGCGTTCTCCACGACAAATCGTCATTGCATCGGAAACAAAGTCGAATTTCAGCGAAATCGTGAAATGGTCGATTGTCGTCTTTGATTCTCACGATCTCGATGCCTGACGCTGATCTGACAAACATGTCCGATTTTAGTGAAAAAACACATTTTCGATGAGTTCTCCACGACAAATCGTCATTGCATAGGAAACAAAGTCGAATTTCTGCGAAATCGTGAAATGGTCGATTGTCGTCGTTGATTCTCACGATGTCGATGCCTGACGCTGATTTGACAAAAATGTCCGACTTTTGTGAAAAAAACACATTTTCGATGCGTTCTCCACGACAAATCGTCATTGCATCGGAAACAAAGTCGAATTTCAGCGAAATCGTGAAATGGTCGATTGTCGTATTTGATTCTCACGATCTCGATGCCTGACGCTGATCTGACAAACATGTCCGATTTTAGTGAAAAAACACATTTTCGATGAGTTCTCCACGACAAATCGTCATTGCATAGGAAACAAAGTCGAATTTCTGCGAAATCGTGAAATGGTCGATTGTCGTCGTTGATTCTCACGATCTCGATGTCTGACGGTAAAAAACGCTGATTTGACAAAAATGGCCGTCTTTTGCGAAAAAACACATTTTCGATGCGTTCTCCACGACAAATCGTCATTGCATCGGAAACAAAGTCGAATTTCAGCGAAATCGTGAAATGGTCGATTGTCGTCGTTGATTCTCACGATCTCGATGTTTGGCGGTCAAAAACGCTGATTTGACAAAAATGTCCGACTTTTGCGAAAAAAACACATTTTCGATGCGTTCTCTACGACAAAACGTCATTGCATCGGAAACAAAGTCGCGTATTTTAGCGAAATCGTGAAATGGTCGATTGTCGTCGTTGATTCTCACGATCTCGATGCCTGACGCTGATTTGACAAAATTGTCCGACTTTTGTGAAAAAACACATTTTCGGAGCGTTCTCAACGACAAATCGTCATTGCATTGGAAACAAAGTCGAATTTCAGCGAAATCGTAAAATGGTCGATTGACGTCGTTGATTCTCACGATCTCAATGTCTGACGGTAAAAAACGCTGTTTTGACAGAAATGTCCGACTTTTGCGAAAAAACACATTTTCGATGCGTTCTCCACGACAAATCGTCATTGCATCGGAAACAAAGTCGAATTTGAGCGAAATCGTGAAATGGTCGATTGCCGTCGTTGATTCTCACGATCTCGATGCCTGAGGCTGATTTGACAAAAATGTCCGACTTTTGCGAAAAAATACATTTTCGATGCGTTCTCCACGACAAATCGTCATTGCATCGGAAACAAAGTCGAAATTCAGCGAAATCGTGAAATGGTCGATTGTCGTCGTTGATTCTCACGATCTGGATGTCTGACGGTAAAAAACGCTGATTTGACAAAAATGGCCGACTTTTGCGAAAAAACACAATTTCGATGGGTTCTCCACGACAAATCGTCATTGCATCGGAAACAATGTTGAATTTCAGCGAAATCGTAAAATGGTCGATTGTCGTCGTTGATTCTCACGATCTCAATGTCTGACGGTAAAAAACGCTGATTTGACAAAAATGTCCGACTTTTGCGAAAAAATACATTTTCGATGCGTTCTCCACGACAAATCGTCATTGCATCGGAAACAAAGTCGAAATTCAGCGAAATCGTGAAATGGTCGATTGTCGTCGTTGATTCTTATGATCTCGATGTCTGACGGTAAAAAACGCTGTTTTGACAGAAATGTCCGACTTTTGCGAAAAAACACATTTTCGATGCGTTCTCCACGACAAATCGTCATTGCATCGGAAACAAAGTCGAATTTCAGCGAAATCGTGAAATGGTCGATTGTCGTCGTTGATTCTCACGATCTCGATGCCTGAGGCTGATTTGACAAAAATGTCCGACTTTTGCGAAAAAATACATTTTCGATGCGTTCTCCACGACAAATCGTCATTGCATCGGAAACAAAGTCGAAATTCAGCGAAATCGTGAAATGGTCGATTGTCGTCGTTGATTCTCACGATCTGGATGTCTGACGGTAAAAAACGCTGATTTGACAAAAATGGCCGACTTTTGCGAAAAAACACAATTTCGATGGGTTCTCCACGACAAATCGTCATTGCATCGGAAACAATGTTGAATTTCAGCGAAATCGTGAAATGGTCGATTGTCGTCGTTGATTCTCACGATCTCGATGCACGAGGGTTAAAAACGCTGATCTGACAAAAATGTCCGATTTTAGTGAAAAAACACATTTTCGATGGGTTCTCCACGACAAATCGTCATTGCATAGGAAACAAAGTCGAATTTCAGCGAAATCGTGAAATGGTCGATTGTCGTCGTTGATTCTCACGATCTCGATGTCTGACGGTAAAAAACGCTGATTTGAGAAAAATGTCCGACTTTTGCGAAAAAACACATTTTCGATGCGTTCTCCTCGACAAATCGTCATTGCATCGGAAACAAAGTCGAATTTCAGCGAAATCGTGAAATGGTCGATTGCCGTCGTTGATTCTCACGATCTCGATGCCTGAGGCTGATTTGACAAAAATGTCCGACTTTTGCGAAAAAATACATTTTCGATGCGTTCTCCACGACAAATCGTCATTGCATCGGAAACAAAGTCGAAATTCAGCGAAATCGTGAAATGGTCGATTGTCGTCGATGATTCTTATGATCTCGATGTCTGACGGTAAAAAACGCTGTTTTGACAAAAATGTCCGACTTTTGCGAAAAAACACATTTTCGATGCGTTCTCCACGACAAATCGTCATTGCATCGGAAACAAAGTCGAATTTCAGCGAAATCGTGAAATGGTCGATTGTCGTCGTTGATTCTCACGATCTCGATGCCTGAGGCTGATTTGACATAAATGTCCGACTTTGTGAAAAAACACATTTTCGATGCGTTCTCCACGACAAATCGTCATTGCATAGAAAACAAAGTCGAATTTCTGCGCAATCGTGAAATGGTCGATCGTCGTCGTTGATTCTCACGATCTCGATGTTTGGCGATCAAAAACGCTGATTTGACAAAAATGTCCGACTTTTGCGAAAAAAACACAATTTCGATGCGTTCTCCACGACAAATCGTCATTGCATCGGAAACAAAGTCGAATTTCTGCGAAATCGTGAAATGGTCGATTGTCGTCGTTGATTCTCACGATCTCGATGCCTGACGCTGATTTGACAAAAATGTCCGACTTTTGCGAAAAAACACATTTTCGATGCGTTCTCCACGACAAATCGTCATTGCATCGGAAACAAAGTCGAATTTCAGCGAAATCGTGAAATGGTCGATTGTCGTCGTTGATTCTCACGATCTCGATGCCTGACGCTGATCTGACAAACATGTCCGATTTTAGTGAAAAAACACATTTTCGATGAGTTCTCCACGACAAATCGTCATTGCATAGGAAACAAAGTCGAATTTCAGCGAAATCGTGAAATGGTCGATTGTCGTCGTTGATTCTCACGATCTCGATGCCCGACGCTGATTTGACAAAAATGTCCGACTTTTGTGAAAAAACACATTTTCGGAACGTTCTCAACGACAAATCGTCATTGCATCGGAAACAAAGTCGAATTTCAGCGAAATCGTAAAATGGTCGATTGTCGTCGTAGATTCTCACGATCTCAATGTCTGACGGTAAAAAACGCTGATTTGACAAAAATGGCCGACTTTTGTGAAAAAACACATTTTCGATGCGTTCTCCACGACAAATCGTCATTGCATCGGAAACAAAGTCGAATTACAGCGAAATCGTTAAATGGTCGATTGTCGTCGTTGATTCTCACGATGTCGATGCCTGACGCTGATTTGACAAAAATGTCCGACTTTTGTGAAAAAAACACATTTTCGATGCGTTCTCCACGACAAATCGTCATTGCATCGGAAACAAAGTCGAATTTCAGCGAAATCGTGAAATGGTCGATTGTCGTCTTTGATTCTCACGATCTCGATGCCTGACGCTGATCTGACAAACATGTCCGATTTTAGTGAAAAAACACATTTTCGATGCGTTCTCCACGACAAATCGTCATTGCATCGGAAACAAAGTCGAATTACAGCGAAATCGTGAAATGGTCGATTGTCGTCGTTGATTCTCACGATGTCGATGCCTGACGCTGATTTGACAAAAATGTCCGACTTTTGTGAAAAAAACACATTTTCGATGCGTTCTCCACGACAAATCGTCATTGCATCGGAAACAAAGTCGAATTTCAGCGAAATCGTGAAATGGTCGATTGTCGTCTTTGATTCTCACGATCTCGATGCCTGACGCTGATCTGACAAACATGTCCGATTTTAGTGAAAAAACACATTTTCGATGAGTTCTCCACGACAAATCGTCATTGCATAGGAAACAAAGTCGAATTTCTGCGAAATCGTGAAATGGTCGATTGTCGTCGTTGATTCTCACGATGTCGATGCCTGACGCTGATTTGACAAAAATGTCCGACTTTTGTGAAAAAAACACATTTTCGATGCGTTCTCCACGACAAATCGTCATTGCATCGGAAACAAAGTCGAATTTCAGCGAAATCATGAAATGGTCGATTGTCGTATTTGATTCTCACGATCTCGATGCCTGACGCTGATCTGACAAACATGTCCGATTTTAGTGAAAAAACACATTTTCGATGAGTTCTCCACGACAAATCGTCATTGCATCGGAAACAAAGTCGAATTTCAGCGAAATCGTGAAATGGTCGATTGTCGTCATTGATTCTCACGATCTCGATGTTTGGCGGTCAAAAACGCTGATTTGACAAAAATGGCCGTCTTTTGCGAAAAAACACATTTTCGATGCGTTCTCCACGACAAATCGTCATTGCATCGGAAACAAAGTCGAATTTCTGCGAAATCGTGAAATGGTCGATTGTCGTCGTTGATTCTCACGATCTCGATGCCTGACGCTGATTTGACAAAAATGTCCGACTTTTGCGAAAAAACACATTTTCGATGCGTTCTCCAGGACAAATCGTCATTGCATCGGAAACAAAGTCGAATTTCAGCGAAATCGTGAAATGGTCGATTGTCGTCGTTGATTCTCACGATCTCGATGCCTGACGCTGATCTGACAAACATGTCCGATTTTAGTGAAAAAACACATTTTCGATGAGTTCTCCACGACAAATCGTCATTGCATAGGAAACAAAGTCGAATTTCAGCGAAATCGTGAAATGGTCGATTGTCGTCGTTGATTCTCAGGATCTCGATGCCTGAGGCTGATTTGACAAAAATGTCCGACTTTTGCGAAAAAATACATTTTCGATGCGTTCTCCACGACAAATCGTCATTGCATCGGAAACAATGTCGAGTTTCAGCGAAATCGTGAAATGGTCGATTGCCGTCGTTGATTCTCACGATCTCGATGCACGAGGGTTTAAAACGCTGATCTGACAAACATGTCCGATTTTAGTGAAAAAACACATTTTCGATGAGTTCTCCACGACAAATCGTCATTGCATAGGAAACAAAGTCGAATTTCTGCGAAATCGTGAAATGGTCGATTGTCGTCGTTGATTCTCACGATCTCGATGTTTGGCGATCAAAAACGCTGATTTGACAAAAATGTCCGACTTTTGCGAAAAAAACACAATTTCGATGCGTTCTCCACGACAAATCGTCATTGCATCGGAAACAAAGTCGAATTTCTGCGAAATCGTGAAATGGTCGATTGTCGTCGTTGATTCTCACGATCTCGATGCCTGACGCTGATTTGACAAAAATGTCCGACTTTTGCGAAAAAACACATTTTCGATGCGTTCTCCACGACAAATCGTCATTGCATCGGAAACAAAGTCGAATTTCAGCGAAATCGTGAAATGGTCGATTGTCGTCGTTGATTCTCACGATCTCGATGCCTGACGCTGATCTGACAAACATGTCCGATTTTAGTGAAAAAACACATTTTCGATGAGTTCTCCACGACAAATCGTCATTGCATAGGAATCAAAGTCGAATTTCAGCGAAATCGTGAAATGGTCGATTGTCGTCGTTGATTCTCAGGATCTCGATGCCCGACGCTGATTTGACAAAAATGTCCGACTTTTGTGAAAAAACACATTTTCGGAACGTTCTCAACGACAAATCGTCATTGCATCGGAAACAAAGTCGAATTTCAGCGAAATCGTAAAATGGTCGATTGTCGTCGTAGATTCTCACGATCTCAATGTCTGACGGTAAAAAACGCTGATTTGACAAAAATGGCCGACTTTTGTGAAAAAACACATTTTCGATGCGTTCTCCACGACAAATCGTCATTGCATCGGAAACAAAGTCGAATTACAGCGAAATCGTTAAATGGTCGATTGTCGTCGTTGATTCTCACGATGTCGATGCCTGACGCTGATTTGACAAAAATGTCCGACTTTTGTGAAAAAAACACATTTTCGATGCGTTCTCCACGACAAATCGTCATTGCATCGGAAACAAAGTCGAATTTCAGCGAAATCGTGAAATGGTCGATTGTCGTCTTTGATTCTCACGATCTCGATGCCTGACGCTGATCTGACAAACATGTCCGATTTTAGTGAAAAAACACATTTTCGATGAGTTCTCCACGACAAATCGTCATTGCATAGGAAACAAAGTCGAATTTCTGCGAAATCGTGAAATGGTCGATTGTCGTCGTTGATTCTCACGATGTCGATGCCTGACGCTGATTTGACAAAAATGTCCGACTTTTGTGAAAAAAACACATTTTCGATGCGTTCTCCACGACAAATCGTCATTGCATCGGAAACAAAGTCGAATTTCAGCGAAATCGTGAAATGGTCGATTGTCGTATTTGATTCTCACGATCTCGATGCCTGACGCTGATCTGACAAACATGTCCGATTTTAGTGAAAAAACACATTTTCGATGAGTTCTCCACGACAAATCGTCATTGCATCGGAAACAAAGTCGAATTTCAGCGAAATCGTGAAATGGTCGATTGTCGTCATTGATTCTCACGATCTCGATGTTTGGCGGTCAAAAACGCTGATTTGACAAAAATGGCCGTCTTTTGCGAAAAAACACATTTTCGATGCGTTCTCCACGACAAATCGTCATTGCATCGGAAACAAAGTCGAATTTCTGCGAAATCGTGAAATGGTCGATTGTCGTCGTTGATTCTCACGATCTCGATGCCTGACGCTGATTTGACAAAAATGTCCGACTTTTGCGAAAAAACACATTTTCGATGCGTTCTCCACGACAAATCGTCATTGCATCGGAAACAAAGTCGAATTTCAGCGAAATCGTGAAATGGTCGATTGTCGTCGTTGATTCTCACGATCTCGATGCCTGACGCTGATCTGACAAACATGTCCGATTTTAGTGAAAAAACACATTTTCGATGAGTTCTCCACGACAAATCGTCATTGCATAGGAAACAAAGTCGAATTTCAGCGAAATCGTGAAATGGTCGATTGTCGTCGTTGATTCTCAGGATCTCGATGCCTGAGGCTGATTTGACAAAAATGTCCGACTTTTGCGAAAAAATACATTTTCGATGCGTTCTCCACGACAAATCGTCATTGCATCGGAAACAATGTTGAATTTCAGCGAAATCGTAAAATGGTCGATTGTCGTCGTTGATTCTCACGATCTCAATGTCTGACGGTAAAAAACGCTGATTTGACAAAAATGTCCGACTTTTGCGAAAAAATACATTTTCGATGCGTTCTCCACGACAAATCGTCATTGCATCGGAACCAAAGTCGAAATTCAGCGAAATCGTGAAATGGTCGATTGTCGTCGTTGATTCTTATGATCTCGATGTCTGACGGTAAAAAACGCTGTTTTGACAGAAATGTCCGACTTTTGCGAAAAAACACATTTTCGATGCGTTCTCCACGACAAATCGTCATTGCATCGGAAACAAAGTCGAATTTGAGCGAAATCGTGAAATGGTCGATTGTCGTCGTTGATTCTCACGATCTCGATGCCTGAGGCTGATTTGACAAAAATGTCCGACTTTTGCGAAAAAATACATTTTCGATGCGTTCTCCACGACAAATCGTCATTGCATCGGAAACAAAGTCGAAATTCAGCGAAATCGTGAAATGGTCGATTGTCGTCGTTGATTCTCACGATCTGGATGTCTGACGGTAAAAAACGCTGATTTGACAAAAATGGCCGACTTTTGCGAAAAAACACAATTTCGATGGGTTCTCCACGACAAATCGTCATTGCATCGGAAACAATGTTGAATTTCAGCGAAATCGTAAAATGGTCGATTGTCGTCGTTGATTCTCACGATCTCAATGTCTGACGGTAAAAAACGCTGATTTGACAAAAATGTCCGACTTTTGCGAAAAAATACATTTTCGATGCGTTCTCCACGACAAATCGTCATTGCATCGGAACCAAAGTCGAAATTCAGCGAAATCGTGAAATGGTCGATTGTCGTCGTTGATTCTTATGATCTCGATGTCTGACGGTAAAAAACGCTGTTTTGACAGAAATGTCCGACTTTTGCGAAAAAACACATTTTCGATGCGTTCTCCACGACAAATCGTCATTGCATCGGAAACAAAGTCGAATTTCAGCGAAATCGTGAAATGGTCGATTGTCGTCGTTGATTCTCACGATCTCGATGCCTGAGGCTGATTTGACAAAAATGTCCGACTTTTGCGAAAAAATACATTTTCGATGCGTTCTCCACGACAAATCGTCATTGCATCGGAAACAAAGTCGAAATTCAGCGAAATCGTGAAATGGTCGATTGTCGTCGTTGATTCTCACGATCTGGATGTCTGACGGTAAAAAACGCTGATTTGACAAAAATGGCCGACTTTTGCGAAAAAACACAATTTCGATGGGTTCTCCACGACAAATCGTCATTGCATCGGAAACAATGTTGAATTTCAGCGAAATCGTGAAATGGTCGATTGTCGTCGTTGATTCTCACGATCTCGATGCACGAGGGTTAAAAACGCTGATCTGACAAAAATGTCCGATTTTAGTGAAAAAACACATTTTCGATGGGTTCTCCACGACAAATCGTCATTGCATAGGAAACAAAGTCGAATTTCAGCGAAATCGTGAAATGGTCGATTGTCGTCGTTGATTCTCACGATCTCGATGTCTGACGGTAAAAAACGCTGATTTGAGAAAAATGTCCGACTTTTGCGAAAAAACACATTTTCGATGCGTTCTCCTCGACAAATCGTCATTGCATCGGAAACAAAGTCGAATTTCAGCGAAATCGTGAAATGGTCGATTGTCGTCGTTGATTCTCACGATCTCGATGCCTGAGGCTGATTTGACAAAAATGTCCGACTTTTGCGAAAAAATACATTTTCGATGCGTTCTCCACGACAAATCGTCATTGCATCGGAAACAAAGTCGAAATTCAGCGAAATCGTGAAATGGTCGATTGTCGTCGATGATTCTTATGATCTCGATGTCTGACGGTAAAAAACGCTGTTTTGACAAAAATGTCCGACTTTTGCGAAAAAACACATTTTCGATGCGTTCTCCACGACAAATCGTCATTGCATCGGAAACAAAGTCGAATTTCAGCGAAATCGTGAAATGGTCGATTGTCGTCGTTGATTCTCACGATCTCGATGCCTGAGGCTGATTTGACATAAATGTCCGACTTTGTGAAAAAACACATTTTCGATGCGTTCTCCACGACAAATCGTCATTGCATAGAAAACAAAGTCGAATTTCTGCGCAATCGTGAAATGGTCGATCGTCGTCGTTGATTCTCACGATCTCGATGTTTGGCGATCAAAAACGCTGATTTGACAAAAATGTCCGACTTTTGCGAAAAAAACACAATTTCGATGCGTTCTCCACGACAAATCGTCATTGCATCGGAAACAAAGTCGAATTTCTGCGAAATCGTGAAATGGTCGATTGTCGTCGTTGATTCTCACGATCTCGATGCCTGACGCTGATTTGACAAAAATGTCCGACTTTTGCGAAAAAACACATTTTCGATGCGTTCTCCACGACAAATCGTCATTGCATCGGAAACAAAGTCGAATTTCAGCGAAATCGTGAAATGGTCGATTGTCGTCGTTGATTCTCACGATCTCGATGCCTGACGCTGATCTGACAAACATGTCCGATTTTAGTGAAAAAACACATTTTCGATGAGTTCTCCACGACAAATCGTCATTGCATAGGAAACAAAGTCGAATTTCAGCGAAATCGTGAAATGGTCGATTGTCGTCGTTGATTCTCACGATCTCGATGCCCGACGCTGATTTGACAAAAATGTCCGACTTTTGTGAAAAAACACATTTTCGGAACGTTCTCAACGACAAATCGTCATTGCATCGGAAACAAAGTCGAATTTCAGCGAAATCGTAAAATGGTCGATTGTCGTCGTAGATTCTCACGATCTCAATGTCTGACGGTAAAAAACGCTGATTTGACAAAAATGGCCGACTTTTGTGAAAAAACACATTTTCGATGCGTTCTCCACGACAAATCGTCATTGCATCGGAAACAAAGTCGAATTACAGCGAAATCGTGAAATGGTCGATTGTCGTCGTTGATTCTCACGATGTCGATGCCTGACGCTGATTTGACAAAAATGTCCGACTTTTGTGAAAAAAACACATTTTCGATGCGTTCTCCACGACAAATCGTCATTGCATCGGAAACAAAGTCGAATTTCAGCGAAATCGTGAAATGGTCGATTGTCGTCTTTGATTCTCACGATCTCGATGCCTGACGCTGATCTGACAAACATGTCCGATTTTAGTGAAAAAACACATTTTCGATGAGTTCTCCACGACAAATCGTCATTGCATAGGAAACAAAGTTGAATTTCTGCGAAATCGTGAAATGGTCGATTGTCGTCGTTGATTCTCACGATGTCGATGCCTGACGCTGATTTGACAAAAATGTCCGACTTTTGTGAAAAAAACACATTTTCGATGCGTTCTCCACGACAAATCGTCATTGCATCGGAAACAAAGTCGAATTTCAGCGAAATCATGAAATGGTCGATTGTCGTATTTGATTCTCACGATCTCGATGCCTGACGCTGATCTGACAAACATGTCCGATTTTAGTGAAAAAACACATTTTCGATGAGTTCTCCACGACAAATCGTCATTGCATCGGAAACAAAGTCGAATTTCAGCGAAATCGTGAAATGGTCGATTGTCGTCATTGATTCTCACGATCTCGATGTTTGGCGGTCAAAAACGCTGATTTGACAAAAATGGCCGTCTTTTGCGAAAAAACACATTTTCGATGCGTTCTCCACGACAAATCGTCATTGCATCGGAAACAAAGTCGAATTTCTGCGAAATCGTGAAATGGTCGATTGTCGTCGTTGATTCTCACGATCTCGATGCCTGACGCTGATTTGACAAAAATGTCCGACTTTTGCGAAAAAACACATTTTCGATGCGTTCTCCAGGACAAATCGTCATTGCATCGGAAACAAAGTCGAATTTCAGCGAAATCGTGAAATGGTCGATTGTCGTCGTTGATTCTCACGATCTCGATGCCTGACGCTGATCTGACAAACATGTCCGATTTTAGTGAAAAAACACATTTTCGATGAGTTCTCCACGACAAATCGTCATTGCATAGGAAACAAAGTCGAATTTCAGCGAAATCGTGAAATGGTCGATTGTCGTCGTTGATTCTCAGGATCTCGATGCCTGAGGCTGATTTGACAAAAATGTCCGACTTTTGCGAAAAAATACATTTTCGATGCGTTCTCCACGACAAATCGTCATTGCATCGGAAACAATGTCGAGTTTCAGCGAAATCGTGAAATGGTCGATTGCCGTCGTTGATTCTCACGATCTCGATGCACGAGGGTTTAAAACGCTGATCTGACAAACATGTCTGATTTTAGTGAAAAAACACATTTTCGATGAGTTCTCCACGACAAATCGTCATTGCATAGGAAACAAAGTCGAATTTCTGCGAAATCGTGAAATGGTCGATTGTCGTCGTTGATTCTCACGATCTCGATGTTTGGCGATCAAAAACGCTGATTTGACAAAAATGTCCGACTTTTGCGAAAAAAACACAATTTCGATGCGTTCTCCACGACAAATCGTCATTGCATCGGAAACAAAGTCGAATTTCTGCGAAATCGTGAAATGGTCGATTGTCGTCGTTGATTCTCACGATCTCGATGCCTGACGCTGATTTGACAAAAATGTCCGACTTTTGCGAAAAAACACATTTTCGATGCGTTCTCCACGACAAATCGTCATTGCATCGGAAACAAAGTCGAATTTCAGCGAAATCGTGAAATGGTCGATTGTCGTCGTTGATTCTCACGATCTCGATGCCTGACGCTGATCTGACAAACATGTCCGATTTTAGTGAAAAAACACATTTTCGATGAGTTCTCCACGACAAATCGTCATTGCATAGGAAACAAAGTCGAATTTCAGCGAAATCGTGAAATGGTCGATTGTCGTCGTTGATTCTCACGATCTCGATGCCCGACGCTGATTTGACAAAAATGTCCGACTTTTGTGAAAAAACACATTTTCGGAACGTTCTCAACGACAAATCGTCATTGCATCGGAAACAAAGTCGAATTTCAGCGAAATCGTAAAATGGTCGATTGTCGTCGTAGATTCTCACGATCTCAATGTCTGACGGTAAAAAACGCTGATTTGACAAAAATGGCCGACTTTTGTGAAAAAACACATTTTCGATGCGTTCTCCACGACAAATCGTCATTGCATCGGAAACAAAGTCGAATTACAGCGAAATCGTTAAATGGTCGATTGTCGTCGTTGATTCTCACGATGTCGATGCCTGACGCTGATTTGACAAAAATGTCCGACTTTTGTGAAAAAAACACATTTTCGATGCGTTCTCCACGACAAATCGTCATTGCATCGGAAACAAAGTCGAATTTCAGCGAAATCGTGAAATGGTCGATTGTCGTCTTTGATTCTCACGATCTCGATGCCTGACGCTGATCTGACAAACATGTCCGATTTTAGTGAAAAAACACATTTTCGATGAGTTCTCCACGACAAATCGTCATTGCATAGGAAACAAAGTCGAATTTCTGCGAAATCGTGAAATGGTCGATTGTCGTCGTTGATTCTCACGATGTCGATGCCTGACGCTGATTTGACAAAAATGTCCGACTTTTGTGAAAAAAACACATTTTCGATGCGTTCTCCACGACAAATCGTCATTGCATCGGAAACAAAGTCGAATTTCAGCGAAATCGTGAAATGGTCGATTGTCGTATTTGATTCTCACGATCTCGATGCCTGACGCTGATCTGACAAACATGTCCGATTTTAGTGAAAAAACACATTTTCGATGAGTTCTCCACGACAAATCGTCATTGCATCGGAAACAAAGTCGAATTTCAGCGAAATCGTGAAATGGTCGATTGTCGTCATTGATTCTCACGATCTCGATGTTTGGCGGTCAAAAACGCTGATTTGACAAAAATGGCCGTCTTTTGCGAAAAAACACATTTTCGATGCGTTCTCCACGACAAATCGTCATTGCATCGGAAACAAAGTCGAATTTCTGCGAAATCGTGAAATGGTCGATTGTCGTCGTTGATTCTCACGATCTCGATGCCTGACGCTGATTTGACAAAAATGTCCGACTTTTGCGAAAAAACACATTTTCGATGCGTTCTCCACGACAAATCGTCATTGCATCGGAAACAAAGTCGAATTTCAGCGAAATCGTGAAATGGTCGATTGTCGTCGTTGATTCTCACGATCTCGATGCCTGACGCTGATCTGACAAACATGTCCGATTTTAGTGAAAAAACACATTTTCGATGAGTTCTCCACGACAAATCGTCATTGCATAGGAAACAAAGTCGAATTTCAGCGAAATCGTGAAATGGTCGATTGTCGTCGTTGATTCTCAGGATCTCGATGCCTGAGGCTGATTTGACAAAAATGTCCGACTTTTGCGAAAAAATACATTTTCGATGCGTTCTCCACGACAAATCGTCATTGCATCGGAAACAATGTCGAGTTTCAGCGAAATCGTGAAATGGTCGATTGCCGTCGTTGATTCTCACGATCTCGATGCACGAGGGTTTAAAACGCTGATCTGACAAACATGTCCGATTTTAGTGAAAAAACACATTTTCGATGAGTTCTCCACGACAAATCGTCATTGCATAGGAAACAAAGTCGAATTTCTGCGAAATCGTGAAATGGTCGATTGTCGTCGTTGATTCTCACGATCTCGATGTCTGACGGTAAAAAACGCTGATTTGACAAAAATGGCCGTCTTTTGCGAAAAAACACATTTTCGATGCGTTCTCCACGACAAATCGTCATTGCATCGGAAACAAAGTCGAATTTCAGCGAAATCGTGAAATGGTCGATTGTCGTCGTTGATTCTCACGATCTCGATGTTTGGCGGTCAAAAACGCTGATTTGACAAAAATGTCCGACTTTTGCGAAAAAAACACATTTTCGATGCGTTCTCTACGACAAAACGTCATTGCATCGGAAACAAAGTCGCGTATTTTAGCGAAATCGTGAAATGGTCGATTGTCGTCGTTGATTCTCACGATCTCGATGCCTGACGCTGATTTGACAAAATTGTCCGACTTTTGTGAAAAAACACATTTTCGGAGCGTTCTCAACGACAAATCGTCATTGCATTGGAAACAAAGTCGAATTTCAGCGAAATCGTAAAATGGTCGATTGACGTCGTTGATTCTCACGATCTCAATGTCTGACGGTAAAAAACGCTGTTTTGACAGAAATGTCCGACTTTTGCGAAAAAACACATTTTCGATGCGTTCTCCACGACAAATCGTCATTGCATCGGAAACAAAGTCGAATTTGAGCGAAATCGTGAAATGGTCGATTGTCGTCGTTGATTCTCACGATCTCGATGCCTGAGGCTGATTTGACAAAAATGTCCGACTTTTGCGAAAAAATACATTTTCGATGCGTTCTCCACGACAAATCGTCATTGCATCGGAAACAAAGTCGAAATTCAGCGAAATCGTGAAATGGTCGATTGTCGTCGTTGATTCTCACGATCTGGATGTCTGACGGTAAAAAACGCTGATTTGACAAAAATGGCCGACTTTTGCGAAAAAACACAATTTCGATGCGTTCTCCACGACAAATCGTCATTGCATCGGAAACAATGTCGAGTTTCAGCGAAATCGTAAAATGGTCGATTGTCGTCGTTGATTCTCACGATCTCAATGTCTGACGGTAAAAAACGCTGATTTGACAAAAATGTCCGACTTTTGCGAAAAAATACATTTTCGATGCGTTCTCCACGACAAATCGTCATTGCATCGGAAACAAAGTCGAAATTCAGCGAAATCGTGAAATGGTCGATTGTCGTCGTTGATTCTTATGATCTCGATGTCTGACGGTAAAAAACGCTGTTTTGACAGAAATGTCCGACTTTTGCGAAAAAACACATTTTCGATGCGTTCTCCACGACAAATCGTCATTGCATCGGAAACAAAGTCGAATTTCAGCGAAATCGTGAAATGGTCGATTGTCGTCGTTGATTCTCACGATCTCGATGCCTGAGGCTGATTTGACAAAAATGTCCGACTTTTGCGAAAAAATACATTTTCGATGCGTTCTCCACGACAAATCGTCATTGCATCGGAAACAAAGTCGAAATTCAGCGAAATCGTGAAATGGTCGATTGTCGTCGTTGATTCTCACGATCTGGATGTCTGACGGTAAAAAACGCTGATTTGACAAAAATGGCCGACTTTTGCGAAAAAACACAATTTCGATGGGTTCTCCACGACAAATCGTCATTGCATCGGAAACAATGTTGAATTTCAGCGAAATCGTGAAATGGTCGATTGTCGTCGTTGATTCTCACGATCTCGATGCACGAGGGTTAAAAACGCTGATCTGACAAAAATGTCCGATTTTAGTGAAAAAACACATTTTCGATGGGTTCTCCACGACAAATCGTCATTGCATAGGAAACAAAGTCGAATTTCAGCGAAATCGTGAAATGGTCGATTGTCGTCGTTGATTCTCACGATCTCGATGTCTGACGGTAAAAAACGCTGATTTGAGAAAAATGTCCGACTTTTGCGAAAAAACACATTTTCGATGCGTTCTCCTCGACAAATCGTCATTGCATCGGAAACAAAGTCGAATTTCAGCGAAATCGTGAAATGGTCGATTGTCGTCGTTGATTCTCACGATCTCGATGCCTGAGGCTGATTTGACAAAAATGTCCGACTTTTGCGAAAAAATACATTTTCGATGCGTTCTCCACGACAAATCGTCATTGCATCGGAAACAAAGTCGAAATTCAGCGAAATCGTGAAATGGTCGATTGTCGTCGATGATTCTTATGATCTCGATGTCTGACGGTAAAAAACGCTGTTTTGACAAAAATGTCCGACTTTTGCGAAAAAACACATTTTCGATGCGTTCTCCACGACAAATCGTCATTGCATCGGAAACAAAGTCGAATTTCAGCGAAATCGTGAAATGGTCGATTGTCGTCGTTGATTCTCACGATCTCGATGCCTGAGGCTGATTTGACATAAATGTCCGACTTTGTGAAAAAACACATTTTCGATGCGTTCTCCACGACAAATCGTCATTGCATAGAAAACAAAGTCGAATTTCTGCGCAATCGTGAAATGGTCGATCGTCGTCGTTGATTCTCACGATCTCGATGTTTGGCGATCAAAAACGCTGATTTGACAAAAATGTCCGACTTTTGCGAAAAAAACACAATTTCGATGCGTTCTCCACGACAAATCGTCATTGCATCGGAAACAAAGTCGAATTTCTGCGAAATCGTGAAATGGTCGATTGTCGTCGTTGATTCTCACGATCTCGATGCCTGACGCTGATTTGACAAAAATGTCCGACTTTTGCGAAAAAACACATTTTCGATGCGTTCTCCACGACAAATCGTCATTGCATCGGAAACAAAGTCGAATTTCAGCGAAATCGTGAAATGGTCGATTGTCGTCGTTGATTCTCACGATCTCGATGCCTGACGCTGATCTGACAAACATGTCCGATTTTAGTGAAAAAACACATTTTCGATGAGTTCTCCACGACAAATCGTCATTGCATAGGAAACAAAGTCGAATTTCAGCGAAATCGTGAAATGGTCGATTGTCGTCGTTGATTCTCACGATCTCGATGCCCGACGCTGATTTGACAAAAATGTCCGACTTTTGTGAAAAAACACATTTTCGGAACGTTCTCAACGACAAATCGTCATTGCATCGGAAACAAAGTCGAATTTCAGCGAAATCGTAAAATGGTCGATTGTCGTCGTAGATTCTCACGATCTCAATGTCTGACGGTAAAAAACGCTGATTTGACAAAAATGGCCGACTTTTGTGAAAAAACACATTTTCGATGCGTTCTCCACGACAAATCGTCATTGCATCGGAAACAAAGTCGAATTACAGCGAAATCGTTAAATGGTCGATTGTCGTCGTTGATTCTCACGATGTCGATGCCTGACGCTGATTTGACAAAAATGTCCGACTTTTGTGAAAAAAACACATTTTCGATGCGTTCTCCACGACAAATCGTCATTGCATCGGAAACAAAGTCGAATTACAGCGAAATCGTGAAATGGTCGATTGTCGTCGTTGATTCTCACGATGTCGATGCCTGACGCTGTTTTGACAGAAATGTCCGACTTTTGCGAAAAAACACATTTTCGATGCGTTCTCCACGACAAATCGTCATTGCATCGGAAACAAAGTCGAATTTCAGCGAAATCGTGAAATGGTCGATTGTCGTCTTTGATTCTCACGATCTCGATGCCTGACGCTGATCTGACAAACATGTCCGATTTTAGTGAAAAAACACATTTTCGATGAGTTCTCCACGACAAATCGTCATTGCATAGGAAACAAAGTCGAATTTCTGCGAAATCGTGAAATGGTCGATTGTCGTCGTTGATTCTCACGATGTCGATGCCTGACGCTGATTTGACAAAAATGTCCGACTTTTGTGAAAAAAACACATTTTCGATGCGTTCTCCACGACAAATCGTCATTGCATCGGAAACAAAGTCGAATTTCAGCGAAATCATGAAATGGTCGATTGTCGTATTTGATTCTCACGATCTCGATGCCTGACGCTGATCTGACAAACATGTCCGATTTTAGTGAAAAAACACATTTTCGATGAGTTCTCCACGACAAATCGTCATTGCATCGGAAACAAAGTCGAATTTCAGCGAAATCGTGAAATGGTCGATTGTCGTCATTGATTCTCACGATCTCGATGTTTGGCGGTCAAAAACGCTGATTTGACAAAAATGGCCGTCTTTTGCGAAAAAACACATTTTCGATGCGTTCTCCACGACAAATCGTCATTGCATCGGAAACAAAGTCGAATTTCTGCGAAATCGTGAAATGGTCGATTGTCGTCGTTGATTCTCACGATCTCGATGCCTGACGCTGATTTGACAAAAATGTCCGACTTTTGCGAAAAAACACATTTTCGATGCGTTCTCCAGGACAAATCGTCATTGCATCGGAAACAAAGTCGAATTTCAGCGAAATCGTGAAATGGTCGATTGTCGTCGTTGATTCTCACGATCTCGATGCCTGACGCTGATCTGACAAACATGTCCGATGTTAGTGAAAAAACACATTTTCGATGAGTTCTCCACGACAAATCGTCATTGCATAGGAAACAAAGTCGAATTTCAGCGAAATCGTGAAATGGTCGATTGTCGTCGTTGATTCTCAGGATCTCGATGCCTGAGGCTGATTTGACAAAAATGTCCGACTTTTGCGAAAAAATACATTTTCGATGCGTTCTCCACGACAAATCGTCATTGCATAGGAAACAAAGTCGAATTTCAGCGAAATCGTGAAATGGTCGATTGTCGTCGTTGATTCTCACGATCTCGATGCCCGACGCTGATTTGACAAAAATGTCCGACTTTTGTGAAAAAACACATTTTCGGAACGTTCTCAACGACAAATCGTCATTGCATCGGAAACAAAGTCGAATTTCAGCGAAATCGTAAAATGGTCGATTGACGTCGTTGATTCTCACGATCTCAATGTCTGACGGTACAAAACGCTGTTTTGACAGAAACGTCCGACTTTTGCGAAAAAACACATTTTCGATGCGTTCTCCACGACAAATCGTCATTGCATCGGAAACAAAGTCGAATTTGAGCGAAATCGTGAAATGGTCGATTGTCGTCGTTGATTCTCACGATCTCGATGCCTGAGGCTGATTTGACAAAAATGTCCGACTTTTGCGAAAAAATACATTTTCGATGCGTTCTCCACGACAAATCGTCATTGCATCGGAAACAAAGTCGAAATTCAGCGAAATCGTGAAATGGTCGATTGTCGTCGTTGATTCTCACGATCTCGATGCCCGACGCTGATTTGACAAAAATGTCCGACTTTTGTGAAAAAACACATTTTCGGAACGTTCTCAACGACAAATCGTCATTGCATCGGAAACAAAGTCGAATTTCAGCGAAATCGTAAAATGGTCGATTGTCGTCGTAGATTCTCACGATCTCAATGTCTGACGGTAAAAAACGCTGATTTGACAAAAATGGCCGACTTTTGTGAAAAAACACATTTTCGATGCGTTCTCCACGACAAATCGTCATTGCATCGGAAACAAAGTCGAATTACAGCGAAATCGTTAAATGGTCGATTGTCGTCGTTGATTCTCACGATGTCGATGCCTGACGCTGATTTGACAAAAATGTCCGACTTTTGTGAAAAAAACACATTTTCGATGCGTTCTCCACGACAAATCGTCATTGCATCGGAAACAAAGTCGAATTACAGCGAAATCGTGAAATGGTCGATTGTCGTCGTTGATTCTCACGATGTCGATGCCTGACGCTGATTTGACAAAAATGTCCGACTTTTGTGAAAAAAACACATTTTCGATGCGTTCTCCACGACAAATCGTCATTGCATCGGAAACAAAGTCGAATTTCAGCGAAATCGTGAAATGGTCGATTGTCGTCATTGATTCTCACGATCTCGATGTTTGGCGGTCAAAAACGCTGATTTGACAAAAATGTCCGACTTTTGCGAAAAAACACATTTTCGATGCGTTCTCCACGACAAATCGTCATTGCATCGGAAACAAAGTCGAATTTCTGCGAAATCGTGAAATGGTCGATTGTCGTCGTTGATTCTCACGATCTCGATGTTTGGCGGTCAAAAACGCTGATTTGACAAAAATGTCCGACTTTTGCGAAAAAAACACATTTTCGATGCGTTCTCTACGACAAATCGTCATTGCATCGGAAACAAAGTCGCGTATTTTAGCGAAATCGTGAAATGGTCGATTGTCGTCGTTGATTCTCACGATCTCGATGCACGAGGGTTAAAAACGCTGATCTGACAAAAATGTCCGATTTTAGTGAAAAAACACATTTTCGATGGATTCTCCACGACAAATCGTCATTGCATCGGAATCAAAGTCGAATTCCAGCGAAATCGTGAAATGTTCGATTGTCGTCGTTGATTCTCACGATCTCGATGTCTGACGGTAAAAAACGCTGATTTGACAAAAATGGCCGTCTTTTGCGAAAAAACACATTTTCGATGCGTTCTCCACGACAAATCGTCATTGCATCGGAAACAAAGTCGAATTTCAGCGAAATCGTGAAATGGTCGATTGTCGTCGTTGATTCTCACGATCTCGATGCCTGACGCTGATTTGACAAAATTGTCCGACTTTTGTGAAAAAACACATTTTCGGAGCGTTCTCAACGACAAATCGTCATTGCATTGGAAACAAAGTCGAATTTCAGCGAAATCGTAAAATGGTCGATTGACGTCGTTGATTCTCACGATCTCAATGTCTGACGGTAAAAAACGCTGTTTTGACAGAAACGTCCGACTTTTGCGAAAAAACACATTTTCGATGCGTTCTCCACGACAAATCGTCATTGCATCGGAAACAAAGTCGAATTTGAGCGAAATCGTGAAATGGTCGATTGTCGTCGTTGATTCTCACGATCTCGATGCCTGAGGCTGATTTGACAAAAATGTCCGACTTTTGCGAAAAAATACATTTTCGATGCGTTCTCCACGACAAATCGTCATTGCATCGGAAACAAAGTCGAAATTCAGCGAAATCGTGAAATGGTCGATTGTCGTCGTTGATTCTCACGATCTGGATGTCTGACGGTAAAAAACGCTGATTTGACAAAAATGGCCGACTTTTGCGAAAAAACACAATTTCGATGGGTTCTCCACGACAAATCGTCATTGCATCGGAAACAATGTTGAATTTCAGCGAAATCGTAAAATGGTCGATTGTCGTCGTTGATTCTCACGATCTCAATGTCTGACGGTAAAAAACGCTGATTTGACAAAAATGTCCGACTTTTGCGAAAAAATACATTTTCGATGCGTTCTCCACGACAAATCGTCATTGCATCGGAAACAAAGTCGAAATTCAGCGAAATCGTGAAATGGTCGATTGTCGTCGTTGATTCTTATGATCTCGATGTCTGACGGTAAAAAACGCTGTTTTGACAGAAATGTCCGACTTTTGCGAAAAAACACATTTTCGATGCGTTCTCCACGACAAATCGTCATTGCATCGGAAACAAAGTCGAATTTCAGCGAAATCGTGAAATGGTCGATTGTCGTCGTTGATTCTCACGATCTCGATGCCTGAGGCTGATTTGACAAAAATGTCCGACTTTTGCGAAAAAATACATTTTCGATGCGTTCTCCACGACAAATCGTCATTGCATCGGAAACAAAGTCGAAATTCAGCGAAATCGTGAAATGGTCGATTGTCGTCGTTGATTCTCACGATCTGGATGTCTGACGGTAAAAAACGCTGATTTGACAAAAATGGCCGACTTTTGCGAAAAAACACAATTTCGATGGGTTCTCCACGACAAATCGTCATTGCATCGGAAACAATGTTGAATTTCAGCGAAATCGTGAAATGGTCGATTGTCGTCGTTGATTCTCACGATCTCGATGCACGAGGGTTAAAAACGCTGATCTGACAAAAATGTCCGATTTTAGTGAAAAAACACATTTTCGATGGGTTCTCCACGACAAATCGTCATTGCATAGGAAACAAAGTCGAATTTCAGCGAAATCGTGAAATGGTCGATTGTCGTCGTTGATTCTCACGATCTCGATGTCTGACGGTAAAAAACGCTGATTTGAGAAAAATGTCCGACTTTTGCGAAAAAACACATTTTCGATGCGTTCTCCTCGACAAATCGTCATTGCATCGGAAACAAAGTCGAATTTCAGCGAAATCGTGAAATGGTCGATTGTCGTCGTTGATTCTCACGATCTCGATGCCTGAGGCTGATTTGACAAAAATGTCCGACTTTTGCGAAAAAATACATTTTCGATGCGTTCTCCACGACAAATCGTCATTGCATCGGAAACAAAGTCGAAATTCAGCGAAAACGTGAAATGGTCGATTGTCGTCGATGATTCTTATGATCTCGATGTCTGACGGTAAAAAACGCTGTTTTGACAAAAATGTCCGACTTTTGCGAAAAAACACATTTTCGATGCGTTCTCCACGACAAATCGTCATTGCATCGGAAACAAAGTCGAATTTCAGCGAAATCGTGAAATGGTCGATTGTCGTCGTTGATTCTCACGATCTCGATGCCTGAGGCTGATTTGACATAAATGTCCGACTTTGTGAAAAAACACATTTTCGATGCGTTCTGCACGACAAATCGTCATTGCATAGAAAACAAAGTCGAATTTCTGCGCAATCGTGAAATGGTCGATCGTCGTCGTTGATTCTCACGATCTCGATGTTTGGCGATCAAAAACGCTGATTTGACAAAAATGTCCGACTTTTGCGAAAAAAACACAATTTCGATGCGTTCTCCACGACAAATCGTCATTGCATCGGAAACAAAGTCGAATTTCTGCGAAATCGTGAAATGGTCGATTGTCGTCGTTGATTCTCACGATCTCGATGCCTGACGCTGATTTGACAAAAATGTCCGACTTTTGCGAAAAAACACATTTTCGATGCGTTCTCCACGACAAATCGTCATTGCATCGGAAACAAAGTCGAATTTCAGCGAAATCGTGAAATGGTCGATTGTCGTCGTTGATTCTCACGATCTCGATGCCTGACGCTGATCTGACAAACATGTCCGATTTTAGTGAAAAAACACATTTTCGATGAGTTCTCCACGACAAATCGTCATTGCATAGGAAACAAAGTCGAATTTCAGCGAAATCGTGAAATGGTCGATTGTCGTCGTTGATTCTCACGATCTCGATGCCCGACGCTGATTTGACAAAAATGTCCGACTTTTGTGAAAAAACACATTTTCGGAACGTTCTCAACGACAAATCGTCATTGCATCGGAAACAAAGTCGAATTTCAGCGAAATCGTAAAATGGTCGATTGTCGTCGTAGATTCTCACGATCTCAATGTCTGACGGTAAAAAACGCTGATTTGACAAAAATGGCCGACTTTTGTGAAAAAACACATTTTCGATGCGTTCTCCACGACAAATCGTCATTGCATCGGAAACAAAGTCGAATTACAGCGAAATCGTTAAATGGTCGATTGTCGTCGTTGATTCTCACGATTTCGATGCCTGACGCTGATTTGACAAAAATGTCCGACTTTTGTGAAAAAAACACATTTTCGATGCGTTCTCCACGACAAATCGTCATTGCATCGGAAACAAAGTCGAATTTCAGCGAAATCGTGAAATGGTCGATTGTCGTCTTTGATTCTCACGATCTCGATGCCTGACGCTGATCTGACAAACATGTCCGATTTTAGTGAAAAAACACATTTTCGATGAGTTCTCCACGACAAATCGTCATTGCATAGGAAACAAAGTCGAATTTCTGCGAAATCGTGAAATGGTCGATTGTCGTCGTTGATTCTCACGATGTCGATGCCTGACGCTGATTTGACAAAAATGTCCGACTTTTGTGAAAAAAACACATTTTCGATGCGTTCTCCACGACAAATCGTCATTGCATCGGAAACAAAGTCGAATTTCAGCGAAATCGTGAAATGGTCGATTGTCGTATTTGATTCTCACGATCTCGATGCCTGACGCTGATCTGACAAACATGTCCGATTTTAGTGAAAAAACACATTTTCGATGAGTTCTCCACGACAAATCGTCATTGCATAGGAAACAAAGTCGAATTTCTGCGAAATCGTGAAATGGTCGATTGTCGTCGTTGATTCTCACGATCTCGATGTCTGACGGTAAAAAACGCTGATTTGACAAAAATGGCCGTCTTTTGCGAAAAAACACATTTTCGATGCGTTCTCCACGACAAATCGTCATTGCATCGGAAACAAAGTCGAATTTCAGCGAAATCGTGAAATGGTCGATTGTCGTCGTTGATTCTCACGATCTCGATGTTTGGCGGTCAAAAACGCTGATTTGACAAAAATGTCCGACTTTTGCGAAAAAAACACATTTTCGATGCGTTCTCTACGACAAATCGTCATTGCATCGGAAACAAAGTCGCGTATTTTAGCGAAATCGTGAAATGGTCGATTGTCGTCGTTGATTCTCACGATCTCGATGTCTGACGGTAAAAAACGCTGATTTGACAAAAATGCCCGTCTTTTGCGAAAAAACACATTTTCGATGCGTTCTCCACGACAAATCGTCATTGCATCGGAAACAAAGTCGAATTTCAGCGAAATCGTGAAATGGTCGATTGTCGTCGTTGATTCTCACGATCTCGATGCCTGAGGCTGATTTGACATAAATGTCCGACTTTGTGAAAAAACACATTTTCGATGCGTTCTGCACGACAAATCGTCATTGCATAGAAAACAAAGTCGAATTTCTGCGCAATCGTGAAATGGTCGATCGTCGTCGTTGATTCTCACGATCTCGATGTTTGGCGATCAAAAACGCTGATTTGACAAAAATGTCCGACTTTTGCGAAAAAAACACAATTTCGATGCGTTCTCCACGACAAATCGTCATTGCATCGGAAACAAAGTCGAATTTCTGCGAAATCGTGAAATGGTCGATTGTCGTCGTTGATTCTCACGATCTCGATGCCTGACGCTGATTTGACAAAAATGTCCGACTTTTGCGAAAAAACACATTTTCGATGCGTTCTCCACGACAAATCGTCATTGCATCGGAAACAAAGTCGAATTTCAGCGAAATCGTGAAATGGTCGATTGTCGTCGTTGATTCTCACGATCTCGATGCCTGACGCTGATCTGACAAACATGTCCGATTTTAGTGAAAAAACACATTTTCGATGAGTTCTCCACGACAAATCGTCATTGCATAGGAAACAAAGTCGAATTTCAGCGAAATCGTGAAATGGTCGATTGTCGTCGTTGATTCTCACGATCTCGATGCCCGACGCTGATTTGACAAAAATGTCCGACTTTTGTGAAAAAACACATTTTCGGAACGTTCTCAACGACAAATCGTCATTGCATCGGAAACAAAGTCGAATTTCAGCGAAATCGTAAAATGGTCGATTGTCGTCGTAGATTCTCACGATCTCAATGTCTGACGGTAAAAAACGCTGATTTGACAAAAATGGCCGACTTTTGTGAAAAAACACATTTTCGATGCGTTCTCCACGACAAATCGTCATTGCATCGGAAACAAAGTCGAATTACAGCGAAATCGTTAAATGGTCGATTGTCGTCGTTGATTCTCACGATTTCGATGCCTGACGCTGATTTGACAAAAATGTCCGACTTTTGTGAAAAAAACACATTTTCGATGCGTTCTCCACGACAAATCGTCATTGCATCGGAAACAAAGTCGAATTTCAGCGAAATCGTGAAATGGTCGATTGTCGTCTTTGATTCTCACGATCTCGATGCCTGACGCTGATCTGACAAACATGTCCGATTTTAGTGAAAAAACACATTTTCGATGAGTTCTCCACGACAAATCGTCATTGCATAGGAAACAAAGTCGAATTTCTGCGAAATCGTGAAATGGTCGATTGTCGTCGTTGATTCTCACGATGTCGATGCCTGACGCTGATTTGACAAAAATGTCCGACTTTTGTGAAAAAAACACATTTTCGATGCGTTCTCCACGACAAATCGTCATTGCATCGGAAACAAAGTCGAATTTCAGCGAAATCGTGAAATGGTCGATTGTCGTATTTGATTCTCACGATCTCGATGCCTGACGCTGATCTGACAAACATGTCCGATTTTAGTGAAAAAACACATTTTCGATGAGTTCTCCACGACAAATCGTCATTGCATAGGAAACAAAGTCGAATTTCTGCGAAATCGTGAAATGGTCGATTGTCGTCGTTGATTCTCACGATCTCGATGTCTGACGGTAAAAAACGCTGATTTGACAAAAATGGCCGTCTTTTGCGAAAAAACACATTTTCGATGCGTTCTCCACGACAAATCGTCATTGCATCGGAAACAAAGTCGAATTTCAGCGAAATCGTGAAATGGTCGATTGTCGTCGTTGATTCTCACGATCTCGATGTTTGGCGGTCAAAAACGCTGATTTGACAAAAATGTCCGACTTTTGCGAAAAAAACACATTTTCGATGCGTTCTCTACGACAAATCGTCATTGCATCGGAAACAAAGTCGCGTATTTTAGCGAAATCGTGAAATGGTCGATTGTCGTCGTTGATTCTCACGATCTCGATGTCTGACGGTAAAAAACGCTGATTTGACAAAAATGCCCGTCTTTTGCGAAAAAACACATTTTCGATGCGTTCTCCACGACAAATCGTCATTGCATCGGAAACAAAGTCGAATTTCAGCGAAATCGTGAAATGGTCGATTGTCGTCGTTGATTCTCACGATCTCGATGCCTGACGCTGATTTGACAAAATTGTCCGACTTTTGTGAAAAAACACATTTTGGGAGCGTTCTCAACGACAAATCGTCATTGCATCGGAAACAAAGTCGAATTTCAGCGAAATCGTGAAATGGTCGATTGTCGTCATTGATTCTCACGATCTCGATGTTTGGCGGTCAAAAACGCTGATTTGACAAAAATGTCCGACTTTTGCGAAAAAACACATTTTCGATGCGTTCTCCACGACAAATCGTCATTGCATCGGAAACAAAGTCGAATTTCTGCGAAATCGTGAAATGGTCGATTGTCGTCGTTGATTCTCACGATCTCGATGTTTGGCGGTCAAAAACGCTGATTTGACAAAAATGTCCGACTTTTGCGAAAAAAACACATTTTCGATGCGTTCTCTACGACAAATCGTCATTGCATCGGAAACAAAGTCGCGTATTTTAGCGAAATCGTGAAATGGTCGATTGTCGTCGTTGATTCTCACGATCTCGATGCCTGACGCTGATTTGACAAAATTGTCCGACTTTTGTGGAAAAACACATTTTCGGAGCGTTCTCAACGACAAATCGTCATTGCATTGGAAACAAAGTCGAATTTCAGCGAAATCGTAAAATGGTCGATTGACGTCGTTGATTCTCACGATCTCAATGTCTGACGGTAAAAAACGCTGTTTTGACAGAAATGTCCGACTTTTGCGAAAAAACACATTTTCGATGCGTTCTCCACGACAAATCGTCATTGCATCGGAAACAAAGTCGAATTTGAGCGAAATCGTGAAATGGTCGATTGTCGTCGTTGATTCTCACGATCTCGATGCCTGAGGCTGATTTGACAAAAATGTCCGACTTTTGCGAAAAAATACATTTTCGATGCGTTCTCCACGACAAATCGTCATTGCATCGGAAACAAAGTCGAAATTCAGCGAAATCGTGAAATGGTCGATTGTCGTCGTTGATTCTCACGATCTGGATGTCTGACGGTAAAAAACGCTGATTTGACAAAAATGGCCGACTTTTGCGAAAAAACACAATTTCGATGGGTTCTCCACGACAAATCGTCATTGCATCGGAAACAATGTTGAATTTCAGCGAAATCGTAAAATGGTCGATTGTCGTCGTTGATTCTCACGATCTCAATGTCTGACGGTAAAAAACGCTGATTTGACAAAAATGTCCGACTTTTGCGAAAAAATACATTTTCGATGCGTTCTCCACGACAAATCGTCATTGCATCGGAAACAAAGTCGAAATTCAGCGAAATCGTGAAATGGTCGATTGTCGTCGTTGATTCTTATGATCTCGATGTCTGACGGTAAAAAACGCTGTTTTGACAGAAATGTCCGACTTTTGCGAAAAAACACATTTTCGATGCGTTCTCCACGACAAATCGTCATTGCATCGGAAACAAAGTCGAATTTCAGCGAAATCGTGAAATGGTCGATCGTCGTCGTTGATTCTCACGATCTCGATGTTTGGCGATCAAAAACGCTGATTTGACAAAAATGTCCGACTTTTGCGAAAAAAACACAATTTCGATGCGTTCTCCACGACAAATCGTCATTGCATCGGAAACAAAGTCGAATTTCTGCGAAATCGTGAAATGGTCGATTGTCGTCGTTGATTCTCACGATCTCGATGCCTGACGCTGATTTGACAAAAATGTCCGACTTTTGCGAAAAAACACATTTTCGATGCGTTCTCCACGACAAATCGTCATTGCATCGGAAACAAAGTCGAATTTCAGCGAAATCGTGAAATGGTCGATTGTCGTCGTTGATTCTCACGATCTCGATGCCTGACGCTGATCTGACAAACATGTCCGATTTTAGTGAAAAAAACACATTTTCGATGCGTTCTCTACGACAAATCGTCATTGCATCGGAAACAAAGTCGAATTTCAGCGAAATCGTGAAATGGTCGATTGTCGTCTTTGATTCTCACGATCTCGATGCCTGACGCTGATCTGACAAACATGTCCGATTTTAGTGAAAAAACACATTTTCGATGAGTTCTCCACGACAAATCGTCATTGCATAGGAAACAAAGTCGAATTTCTGCGAAATCGTGAAATGGTCGATTGTCGTCGTTGATTCTCACGATGTCGATGCCTGACGCTGATTTGACAAAAATGTCCGACTTTTGTGAAAAAAACACATTTTCGATGCGTTCTCCACGACAAATCGTCATTGCATCGGAAACAAAGTCGAATTTCAGCGAAATCGTGAAATGGTCGATTGTCGTATTTGATTCTCACGATCTCGATGCCTGACGCTGATCTGACAAACATGTCCGATTTTAGTGAAAAAACACATTTTCGATGAGTTCTCCACGACAAATCGTCATTGCATCGGAAACAAAGTCGAATTTCAGCGAAATCGTGAAATGGTCGATTGTCGTCATTGATTCTCACGATCTCGATGTTTGGCGGTCAAAAACGCTGATTTGACAAAAATGGCCGTCTTTTGCGAAAAAACACATTTTCGATGCGTTCTCCACGACAAATCGTCATTGCATCGGAAACAAAGTCGAATTTCTGCGAAATCGTGAAATGGTCGATTGTCGTCGTTGATTCTCACGATCTCGATGTTTGGCGGTCAAAAACGCTGATTTGACAAAAATGTCCGACTTTTGCGAAAAAAACACATTTTCGATGCGTTCTCTACGACAAATCGTCATTGCATCGGAAACAAAGTCGCGTATTTTAGCGAAATCGTGAAATGGTCGATTGTCGTCGTTGATTCTCACGATCTCGATGCACGAGGGTTAAAAACGCTGATCTGACAAAAATGTCCGATTTTAGTGAAAAAACACATTTTCGATGGATTCTCCACGACAAATCGTCATTGCATCGGAATCAAAGTCGAATTCCTGCGAAATCGTGAAATGTTCGATTGTCGTCGTTGATTCTCACGATCTCGATGTCTGACGGTAAAAAACGCTGATTTGACAAAAATGGCCGTCTTTTGCGAAAAAACACATTTTCGATACGTTCTCCACGACAAATCGTCATTGCATCGGAAACAAAGTCGAATTTCAGCGAAATCGTGAAATGGTCGATTGTCGTCGTTGATTCTCACGATCTCGATGCCTGACGCTGATTTGACAAAATTGTCCGACTTTTGTGAAAAAACACATTTTCGGAGCGTTCTCAACGACAAATCGTCATTGCATTGGAAACAAAGTCGAATTTCAGCGAAATCGTAAAATGGTCGATTGACGTCGTTGATTCTCACGATCTCAATGTCTGACGGTAAAAAACGCTGTTTTGACAGAAATGTCCGACTTTTGCGAAAAAACACATTTTCGATGCGTTCTCCACGACAAATCGTCATTGCATCGGAAACAAAGTCGAATTTGAGCGAAATCGTGAAATGGTCGATTGTCGTCGTTGATTCTCACGATCTCGATGCCTGAGGCTGATTTGACAAAAATGTCCGACTTTTGCGAAAAAATACATTTTCGATGCGTTCTCCACGACAAATCGTCATTGCATCGGGAACAAAGTCGAAATTCAGCGAAATCGTGAAATGGTCGATTGTCGTCGTTGATTCTCACGATCTGGATGTCTGACGGTAAAAAACGCTGATTTGACAAAAATGGCCGACTTTTGCGAAAAAACACAATTTCGATGGGTTCTCCACGACAAATCGTCATTGCATCGGAAACAATGTTGAATTTCAGCGAAATCGTGAAATGGTCGATTGTCGTCGTTGATTCTCACGATCTCGATGCACGAGGGTTAAAAACGCTGATCTGACAAAAATGTCCGATTTTAGTGAAAAAACACATTTTCGATGGGTTCTCCACGACAAATCGTCATTGCATAGGAAACAAAGTCGAATTTCAGCGAAATCGTGAAATGGTCGATTGTCGTCGTTGATTCTCACGATCTCGATGTCTGACGGTAAAAAACGCTGATTTGAGAAAAATGTCCGACTTTTGCGAAAAAACACATTTTCGATGCGTTCTCCTCGACAAATCGTCATTGCATCGGAAACAAAATCGAATTTCAGCGAAATCGTGAAATGGTCGATTGTCGTCGTTGATTCTCACGATCTCGATGTCTGACGGTAAAAAACGCTGATTTGAGAAAAATGTCCGACTTTTGCGAAAAAACACATTTTCGATGCGTTCTCCTCGACAAATCGTCATTGCATCGGAAACAAAGTCGAATTTCAGCGAAATCGTGAAATGGTCGATTGTCGTCGTTGATTCTCACGATCTCGATGCCTGAGGCTGATTTGACAAAAATGTCCGACTTTTGCGAAAAAATACATTTTCGATGCGTTCTCCACGACAAATCGTCATTGCATCGGAAACAAAGTCGAATTTCAGCGAAATCGTGAAATGGTCGATTGCCGTCGTTGATTCTCACGATCTCGATGCACGAGGGTTTAAAACGCTGATCTGACAAAAATGTCCGATTTTAGTGAAAAAACACACTTTCGATGCGTTCTCCACGACAAATCGTCATTGCATCGGAAACAAAGTCGAATTTCAGCGAAATCGTGAAATGGTCGATTGTCGTCGTTGATTCTCACGATCTCGATGCCCGACGCTGATTTGACAAAAATGTCCGACTTTTGTGAAAAAACACATTTTCGGAACGTTCTCAACGACAAATCGTCATTGCATCGGAAACAAAGTCGAATTTCAGCGAAATCGTAAAATGGTCGATTGTCGTCGTAGATTCTCACGATCTCAATGTCTGACGGTAAAAAACGCTGATTTGACAAAAATGGCCGACTTTTGTGAAAAAACACATTTTCGATGCGTTCTCCACGACAAATCGTCATTGCATCGGAAACAAAGTCGAATTACAGCGAAATCGTTAAATGGTCGATTGTCGTCGTTGATTCTCACGATGTCGATGCCTGACGCTGATTTGACAAAAATGTCCGACTTTTGTGAAAAAAACACATTTTCGATGCGTTCTCCACGACAAATCGTCATTGCATCGGAAACAAAGTCGAATTTCAGCGAAATCGTGAAATGGTCGATTGTCGTCTTTGATTCTCACGATCTCGATGCCTGACGCTGATCTGACAAACATGTCCGATTTTAGTGAAAAAACACATTTTCGATGAGTTCTCCACGACAAATCGTCATTGCATAGGAAACAAAGTCGAATTTCTGCGAAATCGTGAAATGGTCGATTGTCGTCGTTGATTCTCACGATCTCGATGCCTGACGCTGATCTGACAAACATGTCCGATTTTAGTGAAAAAACACATTTTCGATGGGTTCTCCACGACAAATCGTCATTGCATCGGAAACAAAGTCGAATTTCAGCGAAATCGTGAAATGGTCGATTGTCGTCGTTGATTCTCACGATCTCGATGTTTGGCGGTCAAAAACGCTGATTTGACAAAAATGTCCGACTTTTGCGAAAAAAACACATTTTCGATGCGTTCTCTACGACAAATCGTCATTGCATCGGAAACAAAGTCGCGTATTTTAGCGAAATCGTGAAATGGTCGATTGTCGTCGTTGATTCTCACGATCTCGATGTCTGACGGTAAAAAACGCTGATTTGACAAAAATGGCCGTCTTTTGCGAAAAAACACATTTTCGATGCGTTCTCCACGACAAATCGTCATTGCATCGGAAACAAAGTCGAATTTCAGCGAAATCGTGAAATGGTCGATTGTCGTCGTTGATTCTCACGATCTCGATGCCTGACGCTGATTTGACAAAATTGTCCGACTTTTGTGAAAAAACACATTTTGGGAGCGTTCTCAACGACAAATCGTCATTGCATCGGAAACAAAGTCGAATTTCAGCGAAATCGTGAAATGGTCGATTGTCGTCATTGATTCTCACGATCTCGATGTTTGGCGGTCAAAAACGCTGATTTGACAAAAATGTCCGACTTTTGCGAAAAAACACATTTTCGATGCGTTCTCCACGACAAATCGTCATTGCATCGGAAACAAAGTCGAATTTCTGCGAAATCGTGAAATGGTCGATTGTCGTCGTTGATTCTCACGATCTCGATGCCTGACGCTGATTTGACAAAAATGTCCGACTTTTGCGAAAAAACACATTTTCGATGCGTTCTCCACGACAAATCGTCATTGCATCGGAAACAAAGTCGAATTTCAGCGAAATCGTGAAATGGTCGATTGTCGTCGTTGATTCTCACGATCTCGATGCCTGACGCTGATCTGACAAACATGTCCGATTTTAGTGAAAAAACACATTTTCGATGAGTTCTCCACGACAAATCGTCATTGCATAGGAAACAAAGTCGAATTTCAGCGAAATCGTGAAATGGTCGATTGTCGTCGTTGATTCTCAGGATCTCGATGCCTGAGGCTGATTTGACAAAAATGTCCGACTTTTGCGAAAAAATACATTTTCGATGCGTTCTCCACGACAAATCGTCATTGCATCGGAAACAATGTCGAGTTTCAGCGAAATCGTGAAATGGTCGATTGCCGTCGTTGATTCTCACGATCTCGATGCACGAGGGTTTAAAACGCTGATCTGACAAAAATGTCCGATTTTAGTGAAAAAACACACTTTCGATGCGTTCTCCACGACAAATCGTCATTGCATCGGAAACAAAGTCGAATTTCAGCGAAATCGTGAAATGGTCGATTGTCGTCGTTGATTCTCGCGATCTCGATGCCCGACGCTGATTTGACAAAAATGTCCGACTTTTGTGAAAAAACACATTTTCGGAACGTTCTCAACGACAAATCGTCATTGCATCGGAAACAAAGTCGAATTTCAGCGAAATCGTAAAATGGTCGATTGTCGTCGTAGATTCTCACGATCTCAATGTCTGACGGTAAAAAACGCTGATTTGACAAAAATGGCCGACTTTTGTGAAAAAACACATTTTCGATGCGTTCTCCACGACAAATCGTCATTGCATCGGAAACAAAGTCGAATTACAGCGAAATCGTTAAATGGTCGATTGTCGTCGTTGATTCTCACGATGTCGATGCCTGACGCTGATTTGACAAAAATGTCCGACTTTTGTGAAAAAAACACATTTTCGATGCGTTCTCCACGACAAATCGTCATTGCATCGGAAACAAAGTCGAATTTCAGCGAAATCGTGAAATGGTCGATTGTCGTCGTTGATTCTCACGATCTCGATGCACGAGGGTTAAAAACGCTGATCTGACAAAAATGTCCGATTTTAGTGAAAAAACACACTTTCGATGCGTTCTCCACGACAAAGCGTCATTGCATCGGAAACAAAGTCGAATTTCAGCGAAATCGTGAAATGGTCGATTGTCGTCGTTGATTCTCACGATCTCGATGCCCGACGCTGATTTGACAAACATGTCCGATTTTAGTGAAAAAACACATTTTCGATGAGTTCTCCACGACAAATCGTCATTGCATAGGAAACAAAGTCGAATTTCAGCGAAATCGTGAAATGGTCGATTGTCGTCGTTGATTCTCAGGATCTCGATGCCTGAGGCTGATTTGACAAAAATGTCCGACTTTTGCGAAAAAATACATTTTCGATGCGTTCTCCACGACAAATCGTCATTGCATCGGAAACAATGTCGAGTTTCAGCGAAATCGTGAAATGGTCGATTGCCGTCGTTGATTCTCACGATCTCGATGCACGAGGGTTTAAAACGCTGATCTGACAAAAATGTCCGATTTTAGTGAAAAAACACACTTTCGATGCGTTCTCCACGACAAATCGTCATTGCATCGGAAACAAAGTCGAATTTCAGCGAAATCGTGAAATGGTCGATTGTCGTCGTTGATTCTCGCGATCTCGATGCCCGACGCTGATTTGACAAAAATGTCCGACTTTTGTGAAAAAACATATTTTCGGAACGTTCTCAACGACAAATCGTCATTGCATCGGAAACAAAGTCGAATTTCAGCGAAATCGTAAAATGGTCGATTGTCGTCGTAGATTCTCACGATCTCAATGTCTGACGGTAAAAAACGCTGATTTGACAAAAATGGCCGACTTTTGTGAAAAAACACATTTTCGATGCGTTCTCCACGACAAATCGTCATTGCATCGGAAACAAAGTCGAATTACAGCGAAATCGTTAAATGGTCGATTGTCGTCGTTGATTCTCACGATGTCGATGCCTGACGCTGATTTGACAAAAATGTCCGACTTTTGTGAAAAAAACACATTTTCGATGCGTTCTCCACGACAAATCGTCATTGCATCGGAAACAAAGTCGAATTTCAGCGAAATCGTAAAATGGTCGATTGTCGTCGTAGATTCTCACGATCTCAATGTCTGACGGTAAAAAACGCTGATTTGACAAAAATGTCCGACTTTTGTGAAAAAAACACATTTTCGATGCGTTCTCCACGACAAATCGTCATTGCATCGGAAACAAAGTCGAATTTCAGCGAAATCGTGAAATGGTCGATTGTCGTCGTTGATTCTCACGATCTCGATGCACGAGGGTTAAAAACGCTGATCTGACAAAAATGTCCGATTTTAGTGAAAAAACACACTTTCGATGCGTTCTCCACGACAAAGCGTCATTGCATCGGAAACAAAGTCGAATTTCAGCGAAATCGTGAAATGGTCGATTGTCGTCGTTGATTCTCACGATCTCGATGCCCGACGCTGATTTGACAAACATGTCCGATTTTAGTGAAAAAACACATTTTCGATGAGTTCTCCACGACAAATCGTCATTGCATAGGAAACAAAGTCGAATTTCAGCGAAATCGTGAAATGGTCGATTGTCGTCGTTGATTCTCAGGATCTCGATGCCTGAGGCTGATTTGACAAAAATGTCCGACTTTTGCGAAAAAATACATTTTCGATGCGTTCTCCACGACAAATCGTCATTGCATCGGAAACAATGTCGAGTTTCAGCGAAATCGTGAAATGGTCGATTGCCGTCGTTGATTCTCACGATCTCGATGCACGAGGGTTTAAAACGCTGATCTGACAAAAATGTCCGATTTTAGTGAAAAAACACACTTTCGATGCGTTCTCCACGACAAATCGTCATTGCATCGGAAACAAAGTCGAATTTCAGCGAAATCGTGAAATGGTCGATTGTCGTCGTTGATTCTCGCGATCTCGATGCCCGACGCTGATTTGACAAAAATGTCCGACTTTTGTGAAAAAACACATTTTCGGAACGTTCTCAACGACAAATCGTCATTGCATCGGAAACAAAGTCGAATTTCAGCGAAATCGTAAAATGGTCGATTGTCGTCGTAGATTCTCACGATCTCAATGTCTGACGGTAAAAAACGCTGATTTGACAAAAATGGCCGACTTTTGTGAAAAAACACATTTTCGATGCGTTCTCCACGACAAATCGTCATTGCATCGGAAACAAAGTCGAATTACAGCGAAATCGTTAAATGGTCGATTGTCGTCGTTGATTCTCACGATGTCGATGCCTGACGCTGATTTGACAAAAATGTCCGACTTTTGTGAAAAAAACACATTTTCGATGCGTTCTCCACGACAAATCGTCATTGCATCGGAAACAAAGTCGAATTTCAGCGAAATCGTAAAATGGTCGATTGTCGTCGTAGATTCTCACGATCTCAATGTCTGACGGTAAAAAACGCTGATTTGACAAAAATGTCCGACTTTTGTGAAAAAAACACATTTTCGATGCGTTCTCCACGACAAATCGTCATTGCATCGGAAACAAAGTCGAATTTCAGCGAAATCGTGAAATGGTCGATTGTCGTCGTTGATTCTCACGATCTCGATGCACGAGGGTTAAAAACGCTGATCTGACAAAAATGTCCGATTTTAGTGAAAAAACACACTTTCGATGCGTTCTCCACGACAAAGCGTCATTGCATCGGAAACAAAGTCGAATTTCAGCGAAATCGTGAAATGGTCGATTGTCGTCGTTGATTCTCACGATCTCGATGCCCGACGCTGATTTGACAAAAATGTCCGACTTTTGTGAAAAAACACATTTTCGATGCGTTCTCCACGACAAATCGTCATTGCATCGGAAACAAAGTCGAATTTCAGCGAAATCGTGAAATGGTCGATTGTCGTCGTTGATTCTCACGATCTCGATGCCTGACGCTGATTTGACAAAATTGTCCGACTTTTGTGAAAAAACACATTTTCGGAGCGTTCTCAACGACAAATCGTCATTGCATCGGAAACAAAGTCGAATTTCAGCGAAATCGTAAAATGGTCGATTGTCGTCGTTGATTCTCACGATCTCAATGTCTGACGGTAAAAAACGCTGATTTGACAAAAATGTCCGACTTTTGCGAAAAAATACATTTTCGATGCGTTCTCCACGACAAATCATCATTGCATCGGAAACAAAGTCGAAATTCAGCGAAATCGTGAAATGGTCGATTGTCGTCGTTGATTCTTATGATCTCGATGTCTGACGGTAAAAAACGCTGTTTTGACAGAAATGTCCGACTTTTGCGAAAAAACACATGTTCGATGCGTTCTCCACGACAAATCGTCATTGCATCGGAAACAAAGTCGAATTTCAGCGAAATCGTGAAATGGTCGATTGTCGTCGTTGATTCTCACGATCTCGATGCCTGAGGCTGATTTGACAAAAATGTCCGACTTTGTGAAAAAACACATTTTCGATGAGTTCTCCACGACAAATCGTCATTGCATAGGAAACAAAGTCGAATTTCTGCGAAATCGTGAAATGGTCGATTGTCGTCGTTGATTCTCACGATCTCGATGTTTGGCGGTCAAAAACGCTGATTTGACAAAAATGTCCGACTTTTGCGAAAAAACACATTTTCGATGCGTTCTCCACGACAAATCGTCATTGCATCGGAAACAAAGTCGAATTTCAGCGAAATCGTGAAATGGTCGATTGTCGTCGTTGATTCTCACGATCTCGATGCACGAGGGTTAAAAACGCTGATCTGACAAAAATGTCCGATTTTAGTGAAAAAACACACTTTCGATGCGTTCTCCACGACAAAGCGTCATTGCATCGGAAACAAAGTCGAATTTCAGCGAAATCGTGAAATGGTCGATTGTCGTCGTTGATTCTCACGATCTCGATGCCCGACGCTGATTTGACAAAAATGTCCGACTTTTGTGAAAAAACACATTTTCGGAACGTTCTCAACGACAAATCGTCATTGCATCGAAAACAAAGTCGAATTTCAGCGAAATCGTAAAATGGTCGATTGTCGTCGTAGATTCTCACGATCTCAATGTCTGACGGTAAAAAACGCTGATTTGACGAAAATGGCCGACTTTTGTGAAAAAACACATTTTCGATGCGTTCTCCACGACAAATCGTCATTGCATCGGAAACAAAGTCGAATTTCAGCGAAATCGTGAAATGGTCGATTGTCGTCTTTGATTCTCACGATCTCGATGCCTGACGCTGATCTGACAAACATGTCCGATTTTAGTGAAAAAACACATTTTCGATGAGTTCTCCACGACAAATCGTCATTGCATAGGAAACAAAGTCGAATTTCAGCGAAATCGTGAAATGGTCGATTGTCGTCGTTGATTCTCACGATCTCGATGCCTGACGCTGATCTGACAAACATGTCCGATTTTAGTGAAAAAACACATTTTCGATGGGTTCTCCACGACAAATCGTCATTGCATAGGAAACTAAGTCGAATTTCTGCGAAATCGTGAAATGGTCGATTGTCGTCGTTGATTCTTATGATCTCGATGTCTGACGGTAAAAAACGCTGTTTTGACAAAAATGTCCGACTTTTGCGAAAAAACACATTTTCGATGCGTTCTCCACGACAAATCGTCATTGCATCGGAAACAAAGTCGAATTTCAGCGAAATCGTGAAATGGTCGATTGTCGTCGTTGATTCTCACGATCTCGATGCCTGAGGCTGATTTGACATAAATGTCCGACTTTGTGAAAAAACACATTTTCGATGCGTTCTCCACGACAAATCGTCATTGCATAGAAAACAAAGTCGAATTTCTGCGCAATCGTGAAATGGTCGATCGTCGTCGTTGATTCTCACGATCTCGATGTTTGGCGATCAAAAACGCTGATTTGACAAAAATGTCCGACTTTTGCGAAAAAAACACAATTTCGATGCCTTCTCCACGACAAATCGTCATTGCATCGGAAACAAAGTCGAATTTCTGCGAAATCGTGAAATGGTCGATTGTCGTCGTTGATTCTCACGATCTCGATGCCTGACGCTGATTTGACAAAAATGTCCGACTTTTGCGAAAAAACACATTTTCGATGCGTTCTCCACGACAAATCGTCATTGCATCGGAAACAAAGTCGAATTTCAGCGAAATCGTGAAATGGTCGATTGTCGTCGTTGATTCTCACGATCTCGATGCCTGACGCTGATCTGACAAACATGTCCGATTTTAGTGAAAAAACACATTTTCGATGAGTTCTCCACGACAAATCGTCATTGCATAGGAAACAAAGTCGAATTTCAGCGAAATCGTGAAATGGTCGATTGTCGTCGTTGATTCTCAGGATCTCGATGCCTGAGGCTGATTTGACAAAAATGTCCGACTTTTGCGAAAAAATACATTTTCGATGCGTTCTCCACGACAAATCGTCATTGCATCGGAAACAATGTCGAGTTTCAGCGAAATCGTGAAATGGTCGATTGCCGTCGTTGATTCTCACGATCTCGATGCACGAGGGTTTAAAACGCTGATCTGACAAAAATGTCCGATTTTAGTGAAAAAACACACTTTCGATGCGTTCTCCACGACAAATCGTCATTGCATCGGAAACAAAGTCGAATTTCAGCGAAATCGTGAAATGGTCGATTGTCGTCGTTCATTCTCACGATCTCGATGCCCGACGCTGATTTGACAAAAATGTCCGACTTTTGTGAAAAAACACATTTTCGGAACGTTCTCAACGACAAATCGTCATTGCATCGGAAACAAAGTCGAATTTCAGCGAAATCGTAAAATGGTCGATTGTCGTCGTAGATTCTCACGATCTCAATGTCTGACGGTAAAAAACGCTGATTTGACAAAAATGGCCGACTTTTGTGAAAAAACACATTTTCGATGCGTTCTCCACGACAAATCGTCATTGCATCGGAAACAAAGTCGAATTACAGCGAAATCGTTAAATGGTCGATTGTCGTCGTTGATTCTCACGATGTCGATGCCTGACGCTGATTTGACAAAAATGTCCGACTTTTGTGAAAAAAACACATTTTCGATGCGTTCTCCACGACAAATCGTCATTGCATCGGAAACAAAGTCGAATTTCAGCGAAATCGTGAAATGGTCGATTGTCGTCTTTGATTCTCACGATCTCGATGCCTGACGCTGATCTGACAAACATGTCCGATTTTAGTGAAAAAACACATTTTCGATGAGTTCTCCATGACAAATCGTCATTGCATAGGAAACAAAGTCGAATTACAGCGAAATCGTTAAATGGTCGATTGTCGTCGTTGATTCTCACGATGTCGATGCCTGACGCTGATTTGACAAAAATGTCCGACTTTTGTGAAAAAAACACATTTTCGATGCGTTCTCCACGACAAATCGTCATTGCATCGGAAACAAAGTCGAATTTCAGCGAAATCGTGAAATGGTCGATTGTCGTCTTTGATTCTCACGATCTCGATGCCTGACGCTGATCTGACAAACATGTCCGATTTTAGTGAAAAAACACATTTTCGATGAGTTCTCCATGACAAATCGTCATTGCATAGGAAACAAAGTCGAATTTCTGCGAAATCGTGAAATGGTCGATTGTCGTCGTTGATTCTCACGATCTCGATGCCTGACGCTGATCTGACAAACATGTCCGATTTTAGTGAAAAAACACATTTTCGATGGGTTCTCCACGACAAATCGTCATTGCATAGGAAACTAAGTCGAATTTCTGCGAAATCGTGAAATGGTCGATTGTCGTCGTTGATTCTTATGATCTCGATGTCTGACGGTAAAAAACGCTGTTTTGACAAAAATGTCCGACTTTTGCGAAAAAACACATTTTCGATGCGTTCTCCACGACAAATCGTCATTGCATCGGAAACAAAGTCGAATTTCAGCGAAATCGTGAAATGGTCGATTGTCGTCGTTGATTCTCACGATCTCGATGCCTGAGGCTGATTTGACATAAATGTCCGACTTTGTGAAAAAACACATTTTCGATGCGTTCTCCACGACAAATCGTCATTGCATAGAAAACAAAGTCGAATTTCTGCGCAATCGTGAAATGGTCGATCGTCGTCGTTGATTCTCACGATCTCGATGTTTGGCGATCAAAAACGCTGATTTGACAAAAATGTCCGACTTTTGCGAAAAAAACACAATTTCGATGCGTTCTCCACGACAAATCGTCATTGCATCGGAAACAAAGTCGAATTTCTGCGAAATCGTGAAATGGTCGATTGTCGTCGTTGATTCTCACGATCTCGATGCCTGACGCTGATTTGACAAAAATGTCCGACTTTTGCGAAAAAACACATTTTCGATGCGTTCTCCACGACAAATCGTCATTGCATCGGAAACAAAGTCGAATTTCAGCGAAATCGTGAAATGGTCGATTGTCGTCGTTGATTCTCACGATCTCGATGCCTGACGCTGATCTGACAAACATGTCCGATTTTAGTGAAAAAACACATTTTCGATGAGTTCTCCACGACAAATCGTCATTGCATAGGAAACAAAGTCGAATTTCAGCGAAATCGTGAAATGGTCGATTGTCGTCGTTGATTCTCAGGATCTCGATGCACGAGGGTTTAAAACGCTGATCTGACAAAAATGTCCGATTTTAGTGAAAAAACACACTTTCGATGCGTTCTCCACGACAAATCGTCATTGCATCGGAAACAAAGTCGAATTTCAGCGAAATCGTGAAATGGTCGATTGTCGTCGTTGATTCTCGCGATCTCGATGCCCGACGCTGATTTGACAAAAATGTCCGACTTTTGTGAAAAAACACATTTTCGGAACGTTCTCAACGACAAATCGTCATTGCATCGGAAACAAAGTCGAATTTCAGCGAAATCGTAAAATGGTCGATTGTCGTCGTAGATTCTCACGATCTCAATGTCTGACGGTAAAAAACGCTGATTTGACAAAAATGGCCGACTTTTGTGAAAAAACACATTTTCGATGCGTTCTCCACGACGAATCGTCATTGCATCGGAAACAAAGTCGAATTACAGCGAAATCGTTAAATGGTCGATTGTCGTCGTTGATTCTCACGATGTCGATGCCTGACGCTGATTTGACAAAAATGTCCGACTTTTGTGAAAAAAACACATTTTCGATGCGTTCTCCACGACAAATCGTCATTGCATCGGAAACAAAGTCGAATTTCAGCGAAATCGTGAAATGGTCGATTGTCGTCTTTGATTCTCACGATCTCGATGCCTGACGCTGATCTGACAAACATGTCCGATTTTAGTGAAAAAACACATTTTCGATGAGTTCTCCACGACAAATCGTCATTGCATAGGAAACAAAGTCGAATTTCTGCGAAATCGTGAAATGGTCGATTGTCGTCGTTGATTCTCACGATCTCGATGCCTGACGCTGATCTGACAAACATGTCCGATTTTAGTGAAAAAACACATTTTCGATGGGTTCTCCACGACAAATCGTCATTGCATCGGAAACAATGTTGAATTTCAGCGAAATCGTGAAATGGTCGATTGTCGTCGTTGATTCTCACGATCTCGATGCACGAGGGTTAAAAACGCTGATCTGACAAAAATGTCCGATTTTAGTGAAAAAACACATTTTCGATGGGTTCTCCACGACAAATCGTCATTGCATAGGAAACAAAGTCGAATTTCAGCGAAATCGTGAAATGGTCGATTGTCGTCGTTGATTCTCACGATCTCGATGTCTGACGGTAAAAAACGCTGATTTGAGAAAAATGTCCGACTTTTGCGAAAAAACACATTTTCGATGCGTTCTCCTCGACAAATCGTCATTGCATCGGAAACAAAGTCGAATTTCAGCGAAATCGTGAAATGGTCGATTGTCGTCGTTGATTCTCACGATCTCGATGCCTGAGGCTGATTTGACAAAAATGTCCGACTTTTGCGAAAAAATACATTTTCGATGCGTTCTCCACGACAAATCGTCATTGCATCGGAAACAAAGTCGAAATTCAGCGAAATCGTGAAATGGTCGATTGTCGTCGTTAATTCTCACGATCTGGATGTCTGACGGTAAAAAACGCTGTTTTGACAAAAATGGCCGACTTTTGCGAAAAAACACAATTTCGATGGGTTCTCAACGACAAATCGTCATTGCATCGGAAACAAAGTCGAATTTCAGCGAAATCGTGAAATGGTCGATTGTCGTCATTGATTCTCACGATCTCGATGTTTGGCGGTCAAAAACGCTGATTTGACAAAAATGTCCGACTTTTGCGAAAAAACACATTTTCGATGCGTTCTCCACGACAAATCGTCATTGCATCGGAAACAAAGTCGAATTTCTGCGCAATCGTGAAATGGTCGATCGTCGTCGTTGATTCTCACGATCTCGATGTTTGGCGATCAAAAACGCTGATTTGACAAAAATGTCCGACTTTTGCGAAAAAAACACAATTTCGATGCGTTCTCCACGACAAATCGTCATTGCATCGGAAACAAAGTCGAATTTCTGCGAAATCGTGAAATGGTCGATTGTCGTCGTTGATTCTCACGATCTCGATGCCTGACGCTGATTTGACAAAAATGTCCGACTTTTGCGAAAAAACACATTTTCGATGCGTTCTCCACGACAAATCGTCATTGCATCGGAAACAAAGTCGAATTTCAGCGAAATCGTGAAATGGTCGATTGTCGTCGTTGATTCTCACGATCTCGATGCCTGACGCTGATTTGACAAAATTGTCCGACTTTTGTGAAAAAACACATTTTCGGAGCGTTCTCAACGACAAATCGTCATTGCATCGGAAACAAAGTCGAATTTCAGCGAAATCGTAAAATGGTCGATTGTCGTCTTTGATTCTCACGATCTCAATGTCTGACGGTAAAAAACGCTTATTTGACAAAAATGTCCGACTTTTGCGAAAAAATACATTTTCGATGCGTTCTCCACGACAAATCATCATTGCATCGGAAACAAAGTCGAAATTCAGCGAAATCGTGAAATGGTCGATTGTCGTCGTTGATTCTTATGATCTCGATGTCTGGCGGTAAAAAACGCTGTTTTGACAGAAATGTCCGACTTTTGCGAAAAAACACATTTTCGATGCGTTCTCCACGACAAATCGTCATTGCATCGGAAACAAAGTCGAATTTCAGCGAAATCGTGAAATGGTCGATTGTCGTCGTTGATTCTCACGATCTCGATGCCTGAGGCTGATTTGACAAAAATGTCCGACTTTGTGAAAAAACACATTTTCGATGAGTTCTCCACGACAAATCGTCATTGCATCGGAAACAAAGTCGAATTTCAGCGAAATCGTGAAATGGTCGATTGTCGTCGTTGATTCTCACGATCTCGATGCCTGACGCTGATTTGACAAAATTGTCCGACTTTTGTGAAAAAACACATTTTCGGAGCGTTCTCAACGACAAATCGTCATTGCATCGGAAACAAAGTCGAATTTCAGCGAAATCGTAAAATGGTCGATTGTCGTCGTTGATTCTCACGATCTCAATGTCTGACGGTAAAAAACGCTGATTTGACAAAAATGTCCGACTTTTGCGAAAAAATACATTTTCGATGCGTTCTCCACGACAAATCATCATTGCATCGGAAACAAAGTCGAAATTCAGCGAAATCGTGAAATGGTCGATTGTCGTCGTTGATTCTTATGATCTCGATGTCTGGCGGTAAAAAACGCTGATTTGACAAAAATGGCCGTCTTTTGCGAAAAAACACATTTTCGATGCGTTCTCCACGACAAATCGTCATTGCATCGGAAACAGTCGAATTTCAGCGAAATCGTGAAATGGTCGATTGTCGTCGTTGATTCTCACGATCTGGATGTCTGACGGTAAAAAACGCTGATTTGACAAAAATGGCCGACTTTTGCGAAAAAACACAATTTCGATGGGTTCTCCACGACAAATCGTCATTGCATCGGAAACAATGTTGAATTTCAGCGAAATCGTGAAATGGTCGATTGTCGTCGTTGATTCTCACGATCTCGATGCACGAGGGTTAAAAACGCTGATCTGACAAAAATGTCCGATTTTAGTGAAAAAACACATTTTCGATGGGTTCTCCACGACAAATCGTCATTGCATAGGAAACAAAGTCGAATTTCAGCGAAATCGTGAAATGGTCGATTGTCGTCGTTGATTCTCACGATCTCGATGTCTGACGGTAAAAAACGCTGATTTGAGAAAAATGTCCGACTTTTGCGAAAAAAACACATTTTCGATGCGTTCTCCTCGACAAATCGTCATTGCATCGGAAACAAAGTCGAATTTCAGCGAAATCGTGAAATGGTCGATTGTCGTCGTTGATTCTCACGATCTCGATGCCTGAGGCCTGATTTGACAAAAATGTCCGACTTTTGCGAAAAAATACATTTTCGATGCGTTCTCCACGACAAATCGTCATGGCATCGGAAACAAAGTCGAAATTCAGCGAAATCGTGAAATGGTCGATTGTCGTCGTTAATTCTCACGATCTGGATGTCTGACGGTAAAAAACGCTGTTTTGACAAAAATGGCCGACTTTTGCGAAAAAACACAATTTCGATGGGTTCTCAACGACAAATCGTCATTGCATCGGAAACAAAGTCGAATTTCAGCGAAATCGTGAAATGGTCGATTGTCGTCATTGATTCTCACGATCTCGATGTTTGGCGGTCAAAAACGCTGATTTGACAAAAATGTCCGACTTTTGCGAAAAAACACAATTTCGATGCGTTCTCCACGACAAATCGTCATTGCATCGGAAACAAAGTCGAATTTCTGCGAAATCGTGAAATGGTCGATTGTCGTCGTTGATTCTCACGATCTCGATGCCTGACGCTGATTTGACAAAAATGTCCGACTTTTGCGAAAAAACACATTTTCGATGCGTTCTCCACGACAAATCGTCATTGCATCGGAAACAAAGTCGAATTTCAGCGAAATCGTGAAATGGTCGATTGTCGTCGTTGATTCTCACGATCTCGATGCCTGACGCTGATTTGACAAAATTGGCCGACTTTTGTGAAAAAACACATTTTCGGAGCGTTCTCAACGACAAATCGTCATTGCATCGGAAACAAAGTCGAATTTCAGCGAAATCGTAAAATGGTCGATTGTCGTCGTTGATTCTCACGATCTCAATGTCTGACGGTAAAAAACGCTGATTTGACAAAAATGTCCGACTTTTGCGAAAAAATACATTTTCGATGCGTTCTCCACGACAAATCATCATTGCATCGGAAACAAAGTCGAAATTCAGCGAAATCGTGAAATGGTCGATTGTCGTCGTTGATTCTTATGATCTCGATGTCTGACGGTAAAAAACGCTGTTTTGACAGAAATGTCCGACTTTTGCGAAAAAACACATTTTCGATGCGTTCTCCACGACAAATCGTCATTGCATCGGAAACAAAGTCGAATTTCAGCGAAATCGTGAAATGGTCGATTGTCGTCGTTGATTCTCACGATCTCGATGCCTGAGGCTGATTTGACAAAAATGTCCGACTTTGTGAAAAAACACATTTTCGATGAGTTCTCCACGACAAATCGTCATTGCATAGGAAACAAAGTCGAATTTCTGCGAAATCGTGAAATGGTCGATTGTCGTCGTTGATTCTCACGATCTCGATGTTTGGCGGTCAAAAACGCTGATTTGACAAAAATGTCCGACTTTTGCGAAAAAACACATTTTCGATGCGTTCTCCACGACAAATCGTCATTGCATCGGAAACAAAGTCGAATTTCAGCGAAATCGTGAAATGGTCGATTGTCGTCGTTGATTCTCACGATCTCGATGCCTGACGCTGATTTGACAAAAATGTCCGACTTTTGTGAAAAAAACACATTTTCGATGCGTTCTCCACGACAAATCGTCATTGCATCGGAAGCAAAGTCGAATTTCAGCGAAATCGTGAAATGGTCGATTGTCGTCGTTGATTCTCACGATCTCGATGCACGAGGGTTAAAAACGCTGATCTGACAAAAATGTCCGATTTTAGTGAAAAAACACACTTTCGATGCGTTCTCCACGACAAAGCGTCATTGCATCGGAAACAAAGTCGAATTTCAGCGAAATCGTGAAATGGTCGATTGTCGTCGTTGATTCTCACGATCTCGATGCCCGACGCTGATTTGACAAAAATGTCCGACTTTTGTGAAAAAACACATTTTCGATGCGTTCTCCACGACAAATCGTCATTGCATCGGAAACAAAGTCGAATTTCAGCGAAATCGTGAAATGGTCGATTGTCGTCGTTGATTCTCACGATCTCGATGCCTGACGCTGATTTGACAAAATTGTCCGACTTTTGTGAAAAAACACATTTTCGGAGCGTTCTCAACGACAAATCGTCATTGCATCGGAAACAAAGTCGAATTTCAGCGAAATCGTGAAATGGTCGATTGTCGTCATTGATTCTCACGATCTCGATGTTTGGCGGTCAATAACGCTGATTTGACAAAAATGTCCGACTTTTGCGAAAAAACACATTTTCGATGCGTTCTCCACGACAAATCGTCATTGCATCGGAAACAAAGTCGAATTTCTGCGAAATCGTGAAATGGTCGATTGTCGTCGTTGATTCTCACGATCTCGATGTTTGGCGGTCAAAAACGCTGATTTGACAAAAATGTCCGACTTTTGCGAAAAAAACACATTTTCGATGCGTTCTCTACGACAAATCGTCATTGCATCGGAAACAAAGTCGCGTATTTTAGCGAAATCGTGAAATGGTCGATTGTCGTCGTTGATTCTCACGATCTCGATGCACGAGGGTTAAAAACGCTGATCTGACAAAAATGTCCGATTTTAGTGAAAAAACACATTTTCGATGGATTCTCCACGACAAATCGTCATTGCATCGGAATCAAAGTCGAATTCCAGCGAAATCGTGAAATGTTCGATTGTCGTCGTTGATTCTCACGATCTCGATGTCTGACGGTAAAAAACGCTGATTTGACAAAAATGGCCGTCTTTTGCGAAAAAACACATTTTCGATGCGTTCTCCACGACAAATCGTCATTGCATCGGAAAAAAAGTCGAATTTCAGCGAAATCGTGAAATGGTCGATTGTCGTCGTTGATTCTCACGATCTCGATGCCTGACGCTGATTTGACAAAATTGTCCGACTTTTGTGAAAAAACACATTTTCGGAGCGTTCTCAACGACAAATCGTCATTGCATTGGAAACAAAGTCGAATTTCAGCGAAATCGTAAAATGGTCGATTGACGTCGTTGATTCTCACGATCTCAATGTCTGACGGTAAAAAACGCTGTTTTGACAGAAACGTCCGACTTTTGCGAAAAAACACATTTTCGATGCGTTCTCCACGACAAATCGTCATTGCATCGGAAACAAAGTCGAATTTGAGCGAAATCGTGAAATGGTCGATTGTCGTCGTTGATTCTCACGATCTCGATGCCTGAGGCTGATTTGACAAAAATGTCCGACTTTTGCGAAAAAATACATTTTCGATGCGTTCTCCACGACAAATCGTCATTGCATCGGAAACAAAGTCGAAATTCAGCGAAATCGTGAAATGGTCGATTGTCGTCGTTGATTCTCACGATCTGGATGTCTGACGGTAAAAAACGCTGATTTGACAAAAATGGCCGACTTTTGCGAAAAAACACAATTTCGATGGGTTCTCCACGACAAATCGTCATTGCATCGGAAACAATGTTGAATTTCAGCGAAATCGTAAAATGGTCGATTGTCGTCGTTGATTCTCACGATCTCAATGTCTGACGGTAAAAAACGCTGATTTGACAAAAATGTCCGACTTTTGCGAAAAAATACATTTTCGATGCGTTCTCCACGACAAATCGTCATTGCATCGGAAACAAAGTCGAAATTCAGCGAAATCGTGAAATGGTCGATTGTCGTCGTTGATTCTTATGATCTCGATGTCTGACGGTAAAAAACGCTGTTTTGACAGAAATGTCCGACTTTTGCGAAAAAACACATTTTCGATGCGTTCTCGACGACAAATCGTCATTGCATCGGAAACAAAGTCGAATTTCAGCGAAATCGTGAAATGGTCGATTGTCGTCGTTGATTCTCACGATCTCGATGCCTGAGGCTGATTTGACAAAAATGTCCGACTTTTGCGAAAAAATACATTTTCGATGCGTTCTCCACGACAAATCGTCATTGCATCGGAAACAAAGTCGAAATTCAGCGAAATCGTGAAATGGTCGATTGTCGTCGTTGATTCTCACGATCTGGATGTCTGACGGTAAAAAACGCTGATTTGACAAAAATGGCCGACTTTTGCGAAAAAACACAATTTCGATGGGTTCTCCACGACAAATCTTCATTGCATCGGAAACAATGTTGAATTTCAGCGAAATCGTGAAATGGTCGATTGTCGTCGTTGATTCTCACGATCTCGATGCCTGACGCTGATCTGACAAACATGTCCGATTTTAGTGAAAAAACACATTTTCGATGAGTTCTCCACGACAAATCGTCATTGCATAGGAAACAAAGTCGAATTTCAGCGAAATCGTGAAATGGTCGATTGTCGTCGTTGATTCTCAGGATCTCGATGCCTGAGGCTGATTTGACAAAAATGTCCGACTTTTGCGAAAAAATACATTTTCGATGCGTTCTCCACGACAAATCGTCATTGCATCGGAAACAATGTCGAGTTTCAGCGAAATCGTGAAATGGTCGATTGCCGTCGTTGATTCTCACGATCTCGATGCACGAGGGTTTAAAACGCTGATCTGACAAAAATGTCCGATTTTAGTGAAAAAACACACTTTCGATGCGTTCTCCACGACAAATCGTCATTGCATCGGAAACAAAGTCGAATTTCAGCGAAATCGTGAAATGGTCGATTGTCGTCGTTCATTCTCACGATCTCGATGCCCGACGCTGATTTGACAAAAATGTCCGACTTTTGTGAAAAAACACATTTTCGGAACGTTCTCAACGACAAATCGTCATTGCATCGGAAACAAAGTCGAATTTCAGCGAAATCGTAAAATGGTCGATTGTCGTCGTAGATTCTCACGATCTCAATGTCTGACGGTAAAAAACGCTGATTTGACAAAAATGGCCGACTTTTGTGAAAAAACACATTTTCGATGCGTTCTCCACGACAAATCGTCATTGCATCGGAAACAAAGTCGAATTACAGCGAAATCGTTAAATGGTCGATTGTCGTCGTTGATTCTCACGATGTCGATGCCTGACGCTGATTTGACAAAAATGTCCGACTTTTGTGAAAAAAACACATTTTCGATGCGTTCTCCACGACAAATCGTCATTGCATCGGAAACAAAGTCGAATTTCAGCGAAATCGTGAAATGGTCGATTGTCGTCTTTGATTCTCACGATCTCGATGCCTGACGCTGATCTGACAAACATGTCCGATTTTAGTGAAAAAACACATTTTCGATGAGTTCTCCATGACAAATCGTCATTGCATAGGAAACAAAGTCGAATTACAGCGAAATCGTTAAATGGTCGATTGTCGTCGTTGATTCTCACGATGTCGATGCCTGACGCTGATTTGACAAAAATGTCCGACTTTTGTGAAAAAAACACATTTTCGATGCGTTCTCCACGACAAATCGTCATTGCATCGGAAACAAAGTCGAATTTCAGCGAAATCGTGAAATGGTCGATTGTCGTCTTTGATTCTCACGATCTCGATGCCTGACGCTGATCTGACAAACATGTCCGATTTTAGTGAAAAAACACATTTTCGATGAGTTCTCCATGACAAATCGTCATTGCATAGGAAACAAAGTCGAATTTCTGCGAAATCGTGAAATGGTCGATTGTCGTCGTTGATTCTCACGATCTCGATGCCTGACGCTGATCTGACAAACATGTCCGATTTTAGTGAAAAAACACATTTTCGATGGGTTCTCCACGACAAATCGTCATTGCATAGGAAACTAAGTCGAATTTCTGCGAAATCGTGAAATGGTCGATTGTCGTCGTTGATTCTTATGATCTCGATGTCTGACGGTAAAAAACGCTGTTTTGACAAAAATGTCCGACTTTTGCGAAAAAACACATTTTCGATGCGTTCTCCACGACAAATCGTCATTGCATCGGAAACAAAGTCGAATTTCAGCGAAATCGTGAAATGGTCGATTGTCGTCGTTGATTCTCACGATCTCGATGCCTGAGGCTGATTTGACATAAATGTCCGACTTTGTGAAAAAACACATTTTCGATGCGTTCTCCACGACAAATCGTCATTGCATAGAAAACAAAGTCGAATTTCTGCGCAATCGTGAAATGGTCGATCGTCGTCGTTGATTCTCACGATCTCGATGTTTGGCGATCAAAAACGCTGATTTGACAAAAATGTCCGACTTTTGCGAAAAAAACACAATTTCGATGCGTTCTCCACGACAAATCGTCATTGCATCGGAAACAAAGTCGAATTTCTGCGAAATCGTGAAATGGTCGATTGTCGTCGTTGATTCTCACGATCTCGATGCCTGACGCTGATTTGACAAAAATGTCCGACTTTTGCGAAAAAACACATTTTCGATGCGTTCTCCACGACAAATCGTCATTGCATCGGAAACAAAGTCGAATTTCAGCGAAATCGTGAAATGGTCGATTGTCGTCGTTGATTCTCACGATCTCGATGCCTGACGCTGATCTGACAAACATGTCCGATTTTAGTGAAAAAACACATTTTCGATGAGTTCTCCACGACAAATCGTCATTGCATAGGAAACAAAGTCGAATTTCAGCGAAATCGTGAAATGGTCGATTGTCGTCGTTGATTCTCAGGATCTCGATGCCTGAGGCTGATTTGACAAAAATGTCCGACTTTTGCGAAAAAATACATTTTCGATGCGTTCTCCACGACAAATCGTCATTGCATCGGAAACAATGTCGAGTTTCAGCGAAATCGTGAAATGGTCGATTGCCGTCGTTGATTCTCACGATCTCGATGCACGAGGGTTTAAAACGCTGATCTGACAAAAATGTCCGATTTTAGTGAAAAAACACACTTTCGATGCGTTCTCCACGACAAATCGTCATTGCATCGGAAACAAAGTCGAATTTCAGCGAAATCGTGAAATGGTCGATTGTCGTCGTTGATTCTCGCGATCTCGATGCCCGACGCTGATTTGACAAAAATGTCCGACTTTTGTGAAAAAACACATTTTCGGAACGTTCTCAACGACAAATCGTCATTGCATCGGAAACAAAGTCGAATTTCAGCGAAATCGTAAAATGGTCGATTGTCGTCGTAGATTCTCACGATCTCAATGTCTGACGGTAAAAAACGCTGATTTGACAAAAATGGCCGACTTTTGTGAAAAAACACATTTTCGATGCGTTCTCCACGACAAATCGTCATTGCATCGGAAACAAAGTCGAATTACAGCGAAATCGTTAAATGGTCGATTGTCGTCGTTGATTCTCACGATGTCGATGCCTGACGCTGATTTGACAAAAATGTCCGACTTTTGTGAAAAAAACACATTTTCGATGCGTTCTCCACGACAAATCGTCATTGCATCGGAAACAAAGTCGAATTTCAGCGAAATCGTGAAATGGTCGATTGTCGTCTTTGATTCTCACGATCTCGATGCCTGACGCTGATCTGACAAACATGTCCGATTTTAGTGAAAAAACACATTTTCGATGAGTTCTCCACGACAAATCGTCATTGCATAGGAAACAAAGTCGAATTTCTGCGAAATCGTGAAATGGTCGATTGTCGTCGTTGATTCTCACGATCTCGATGCCTGACGCTGATCTGACAAACATGTCCGATTTTAGTGAAAAAACACATTTTCGATGGGTTCTCCACGACAAATCGTCATTGCATCGGAAACAATGTTGAATTTCAGCGAAATCGTGAAATGGTCGATTGTCGTCGTTGATTCTCACGATCTCGATGCACGAGGGTTAAAAACGCTGATCTGACAAAAATGTCCGATTTTAGTGAAAAAACACATTTTCGATGGGTTCTCCACGACAAATCGTCATTGCATAGGAAACAAAGTCGAATTTCAGCGAAATCGTGAAATGGTCGATTGTCGTCGTTGATTCTCACGATCTCGATGTCTGACGGTAAAAAACGCTGATTTGAGAAAAATGTCCGACTTTTGCGAAAAAACACATTTTCGATGCGTTCTCCTCGACAAATCGTCATTGCATCGGAAACAAAGTCGAATTTCAGCGAAATCGTGAAATGGTCGATTGTCGTCGTTGATTCTCACGATCTCGATGCCTGAGGCTGATTTGACAAAAATGTCCGACTTTTGCGAAAAAATACATTTTCGATGCGTTCTCCACGACAAATCGTCATTGCATCGGAAACAAAGTCGAAATTCAGCGAAATCGTGAAATGGTCGATTGTCGTCGTTAATTCTCACGATCTGGATGTCTGACGGTAAAAAACGCTGTTTTGACAAAAATGGCCGACTTTTGCGAAAAAACACAATTTCGATGGGTTCTCAACGACAAATCGTCATTGCATCGGAAACAAAGTCGAATTTCAGCGAAATCGTGAAATGGTCGATTGTCGTCATTGATTCTCACGATCTCGATGTTTGGCGGTCAAAAACGCTGATTTGACAAAAATGTCCGACTTTTGCGAAAAAACACATTTTCGATGCGTTCTCCACGACAAATCGTCATTGCATCGGAAACAAAGTCGAATTTCTGCGCAATCGTGAAATGGTCGATCGTCGTCGTTGATTCTCACGATCTCGATGTTTGGCGATCAAAAACGCTGATTTGACAAAAATGTCCGACTTTTGCGAAAAAAACACAATTTCGATGCGTTCTCCACGACAAATCGTCATTGCATCGGAAACAAAGTCGAATTTCTGCGAAATCGTGAAATGGTCGATTGTCGTCGTTGATTCTCACGATCTCGATGCCTGACGCTGATTTGACAAAAATGTCCGACTTTTGCGAAAAAACACATTTTCGATGCGTTCTCCACGACAAATCGTCATTGCATCGGAAACAAAGTCGAATTTCAGCGAAATCGTGAAATGGTCGATTGTCGTCGTTGATTCTCACGATCTCGATGCCTGACGCTGATTTGACAAAATTGTCCGACTTTTGTGAAAAAACACATTTTCGGAGCGTTCTCAACGACAAATCGTCATTGCATCGGAAACAAAGTCGAATTTCAGCGAAATCGTAAAATGGTCGATTGTCGTCGTTGATTCTCACGATCTCAATGTCTGACGGTAAAAAACGCTTATTTGACAAAAATGTCCGACTTTTGCGAAAAAATACATTTTCGATGCGTTCTCCACGACAAATCATCATTGCATCGGAAACAAAGTCGAAATTCAGCGAAATCGTGAAATGGTCGATTGTCGTCGTTGATTCTTATGATCTCGATGTCTGGCGGTAAAAAACGCTGTTTTGACAGAAATGTCCGACTTTTGCGAAAAAACACATTTTCGATGCGTTCTCCACGACAAATCGTCATTGCATCGGAAACAAAGTCGAATTTCAGCGAAATCGTGAAATGGTCGATTGTCGTCGTTGATTCTCACGATCTCGATGCCTGAGGCTGATTTGACAAAAATGTCCGACTTTGTGAAAAAACACATTTTCGATGAGTTCTCCACGACAAATCGTCATTGCATCGGAAACAAAGTCGAATTTCAGCGAAATCGTGAAATGGTCGATTGTCGTCGTTGATTCTCACGATCTCGATGCCTGACGCTGATTTGACAAAATTGTCCGACTTTTGTGAAAAAACACATTTTCGGAGCGTTCTCAACGACAAATCGTCATTGCATCGGAAACAAAGTCGAATTTCAGCGAAATCGTAAAATGGTCGATTGTCGTCGTTGATTCTCACGATCTCAATGTCTGACGGTAAAAAACGCTGATTTGACAAAAATGTCCGACTTTTGCGAAAAAATACATTTTCGATGCGTTCTCCACGACAAATCATCATTGCATCGGAAACAAAGTCGAAATTCAGCGAAATCGTGAAATGGTCGATTGTCGTCGTTGATTCTTATGATCTCGATGTCTGGCGGTAAAAAACGCTGATTTGACAAAAATGGCCGTCTTTTGCGAAAAAACACATTTTCGATGCGTTCTCCACGACAAATCGTCATTGCATCGGAAACAAAGTCGAATTTCAGCGAAATCGTGAAATGGTCGATTGTCGTCGTTGATTCTCACGATCTGGATGTCTGACGGTAAAAAACGCTGATTTGACAAAAATGGCCGACTTTTGCGAAAAAACACAATTTCGATGGGTTCTCCACGACAAATCGTCATTGCATCGGAAACAATGTTGAATTTCAGCGAAATCGTGAAATGGTCGATTGTCGTCGTTGATTCTCACGATCTCGATGCACGAGGGTTAAAAACGCTGATCTGACAAAAATGTCCGATTTTAGTGAAAAAACACATTTTCGATGGGTTCTCCACGACAAATCGTCATTGCATAGGAAACAAAGTCGAATTTCAGCGAAATCGTGAAATGGTCGATTGTCGTCGTTGATTCTCACGATCTCGATGTCTGACGGTAAAAAACGCTGATTTGAGAAAAATGTCCGACTTTTGCGAAAAAACACATTTTCGATGCGTTCTCCTCGACAAATCGTCATTGCATCGGAAACAAAGTCGAATTTCAGCGAAATCGTGAAATGGTCGATTGTCGTCGTTGATTCTCACGATCTCGATGCCTGAGGCTGATTTGACAAAAATGTCCGACTTTTGCGAAAAAATACATTTTCGATGCGTTCTCCACGACAAATCGTCATGGCATCGGAAACAAAGTCGAAATTCAGCGAAATCGTGAAATGGTCGATTGTCGTCGTTAATTCTCACGATCTGGATGTCTGACGGTAAAAAACGCTGTTTTGACAAAAATGGCCGACTTTTGCGAAAAAACACAATTTCGATGGGTTCTCAACGACAAATCGTCATTGCATCGGAAACAAAGTCGAATTTCAGCGAAATCGTGAAATGGTCGATTGTCGTCATTGATTCTCACGATCTCGATGTTTGGCGGTCAAAAACGCTGATTTGACAAAAATGTCCGACTTTTGCGAAAAAACACAATTTCGATGCGTTCTCCACGACAAATCGTCATTGCATCGGAAACAAAGTCGAATTTCTGCGAAATCGTGAAATGGTCGATTGTCGTCGTTGATTCTCACGATCTCGATGCCTGACGCTGATTTGACAAAAATGTCCGACTTTTGCGAAAAAACACATTTTCGATGCGTTCTCCACGACAAATCGTCATTGCATCGGAAACAAAGTCGAATTTCAGCGAAATCGTGAAATGGTCGATTGTCGTCGTTGATTCTCACGATCTCGATGCCTGACGCTGATTTGACAAAATTGGCCGACTTTTGTGAAAAAACACATTTTCGGAGCGTTCTCAACGACAAATCGTCATTGCATCGGAAACAAAGTCGAATTTCAGCGAAATCGTAAAATGGTCGATTGTCGTCGTTGATTCTCACGATCTCAATGTCTGACGGTAAAAAACGCTGATTTGACAAAAATGTCCGACTTTTGCGAAAAAATACATTTTCGATGCGTTCTCCACGACAAATCATCATTGCATCGGAAACAAAGTCGAAATTCAGCGAAATCGTGAAATGGTCGATTGTCGTCGTTGATTCTTATGATCTCGATGTCTGACGGTAAAAAACGCTGTTTTGACAGAAATGTCCGACTTTTGCGAAAAAACACATTTTCGATGCGTTCTCCACGACAAATCGTCATTGCATCGGAAACAAAGTCGAATTTCAGCGAAATCGTGAAATGGTCGATTGTCGTCGTTGATTCTCACGATCTCGATGCCTGAGGCTGATTTGACAAAAATGTCCGACTTTGTGAAAAAACACATTTTCGATGAGTTCTCCACGACAAATCGTCATTGCATAGGAAACAAAGTCGAATTTCTGCGAAATCGTGAAATGGTCGATTGTCGTCGTTGATTCTCACGATCTCGATGTTTGGCGGTCAAAAACGCTGATTTGACAAAAATGTCCGACTTTTGCGAAAAAACACATTTTCGATGCGTTCTCCACGACAAATCGTCATTGCATCGGAAACAAAGTCGAATTTCAGCGAAATCGTGAAATGGTCGATTGTCGTCGTTGATTCTCACGATCTCGATGCCTGACGCTGATTTGACAAAAATGTCCGACTTTTGTGAAAAAAACACATTTTCGATGCGTTCTCCACGACAAATCGTCATTGCATCGGAAGCAAAGTCGAATTTCAGCGAAATCGTGAAATGGTCGATTGTCGTCGTTGATTCTCACGATCTCGATGCACGAGGGTTAAAAACGCTGATCTGACAAAAATGTCCGATTTTAGTGAAAAAACACACTTTCGATGCGTTCTCCACGACAAAGCGTCATTGCATCGGAAACAAAGTCGAATTTCAGCGAAATCGTGAAATGGTCGATTGTCGTCGTTGATTCTCACGATCTCGATGCCCGACGCTGATTTGACAAAAATGTCCGACTTTTGTGAAAAAACACATTTTCGATGCGTTCTCCACGACAAATCGTCATTGCATCGGAAACAAAGTCGAATTTCAGCGAAATCGTGAAATGGTCGATTGTCGTCGTTGATTCTCACGATCTCGATGCCTGACGCTGATTTGACAAAATTGTCCGACTTTTGTGAAAAAACACATTTTCGGAGCGTTCTCAACGACAAATCGTCATTGCATCGGAAACAAAGTCGAATTTCAGCGAAATCGTGAAATGGTCGATTGTCGTCATTGATTCTCACGATCTCGATGTTTGGCGGTCAAAAACGCTGATTTGACAAAAATGTCCGACTTTTGCGAAAAAACACATTTTCGATGCGTTCTCCACGACAAATCGTCATTGCATCGGAAACAAAGTCGAATTTCTGCGAAATCGTGAAATGGTCGATTGTCGTCGTTGATTCTCACGATCTCGATGTTTGGCGGTCAAAAACGCTGATTTGACAAAAATGTCCGACTTTTGCGAAAAAAACACATTTTCGATGCGTTCTCTACGACAAATCGTCATTGCATCGGAAACAAAGTCGCGTATTTTAGCGAAATCGTGAAATGGTCGATTGTCGTCGTTGATTCTCACGATCTCGATGCACGAGGGTTAAAAACGCTGATCTGACAAAAATGTCCGATTTTAGTGAAAAAACACATTTTCGATGGATTCTCCACGACAAATCGTCATTGCATCGGAATCAAAGTCGAATTCCAGCGAAATCGTGAAATGTTCGATTGTCGTCGTTGATTCTCACGATCTCGATGTCTGACGGTAAAAAACGCTGATTTGACAAAAATGGCCGTCTTTTGCGAAAAAACACATTTTCGATGCGTTCTCCACGACAAATCGTCATTGCATCGGAAAAAAAGTCGAATTTCAGCGAAATCGTGAAATGGTCGATTGTCGTCGTTGATTCTCACGATCTCGATGCCTGACGCTGATTTGACAAAATTGTCCGACTTTTGTGAAAAAACACATTTTCGGAGCGTTCTCAACGACAAATCGTCATTGCATTGGAAACAAAGTCGAATTTCAGCGAAATCGTAAAATGGTCGATTGACGTCGTTGATTCTCACGATCTCAATGTCTGACGGTAAAAAACGCTGTTTTGACAGAAACGTCCGACTTTTGCGAAAAAACACATTTTCGATGCGTTCTCCACGACAAATCGTCATTGCATCGGAAACAAAGTCGAATTTGAGCGAAATCGTGAAATGGTCGATTGTCGTCGTTGATTCTCACGATCTCGATGCCTGAGGCTGATTTGACAAAAATGTCCGACTTTTGCGAAAAAATACATTTTCGATGCGTTCTCCACGACAAATCGTCATTGCATCGGAAACAAAGTCGAAATTCAGCGAAATCGTGAAATGGTCGATTGTCGTCGTTGATTCTCACGATCTGGATGTCTGACGGTAAAAAACGCTGATTTGACAAAAATGGCCGACTTTTGCGAAAAAACACAATTTCGATGGGTTCTCCACGACAAATCGTCATTGCATCGGAAACAATGTTGAATTTCAGCGAAATCGTAAAATGGTCGATTGTCGTCGTTGATTCTCACGATCTCAATGTCTGACGGTAAAAAACGCTGATTTGACAAAAATGTCCGACTTTTGCGAAAAAATACATTTTCGATGCGTTCTCCACGACAAATCGTCATTGCATCGGAAACAAAGTCGAAATTCAGCGAAATCGTGAAATGGTCGATTGTCGTCGTTGATTCTTATGATCTCGATGTCTGACGGTAAAAAACGCTGTTTTGACAGAAATGTCCGACTTTTGCGAAAAAACACATTTTCGATGCGTTCTCGACGACAAATCGTCATTGCATCGGAAACAAAGTCGAATTTCAGCGAAATCGTGAAATGGTCGATTGTCGTCGTTGATTCTCACGATCTCGATGCCTGAGGCTGATTTGACAAAAATGTCCGACTTTTGCGAAAAAATACATTTTCGATGCGTTCTCCACGACAAATCGTCATTGCATCGGAAACAAAGTCGAAATTCAGCGAAATCGTGAAATGGTCGATTGTCGTCGTTGATTCTCACGATCTGGATGTCTGACGGTAAAAAACGCTGATTTGACAAAAATGGCCGACTTTTGCGAAAAAACACAATTTCGATGGGTTCTCCACGACAAATCTTCATTGCATCGGAAACAATGTTGAATTTCAGCGAAATCGTGAAATGGTCGATTGTCGTCGTTGATTCTCACGATCTCGATGCACGAGGGTTAAAAACGCTGATCTGACAAAAATGTCCGATTTTAGTGAAAAAACACATTTTCGATGGGTTCTCCACGACAAATCGTCATTGCATAGGAAACAAAGTCGAATTTCAGCGAAATCGTGAAATGGTCGATTGTCGTCGTTGATTCTCACGATCTCGATGTCTGACGGTAAAAAACGCTGATTTGAGAAAAATGTCCGACTTTTGCGAAAAAACACATTTTCGATGCGTTCTCCTCGACAAATCGTCATTGCATCGGAAACAAAGTCGAATTTCAGCGAAATCGTGAAATGGTCGATTGTCGTCGTTGATTCTCACGATCTCGATGCCTGACGCTGATCTGACAAACATGTCCGATTTTAGTGAAAAAACACATTTTCGATGAGTTCTCCACGACAAATCGTCATTGCATAGGAAACAAAGTCGAATTTCAGCGAAATCGTGAAATGGTCGATTGTCGTCGTTGATTCTCACGATCTCGATGCCCGACGCTGATTTGACAAAAATGTCCGACTTTTGTGAAAAAACACATTTTCGGAACGTTCTCCACGACAAATCGTCATTGCATCGGAAACAAAGTCGAATTTCAGCGAAATCGTGAAATGGTCGATTGTCGTATTTGATTCTCACGATCTCGATGCCTGACGCTGATTTGACAAAATTGTCCGACTTTTGTGAAAAAACACATTTTGGGAGCGTTCTCAACGACAAATCGTCATTGCATCGGAAACAAAGTCGAATTTCAGCGAAATCGTGAAATGGTCGATTGTCGTCATTGATTCTCACGATCTCGATGTTTGGCGGTCAAAAACGCTGATTTGACAAAAATGTCCGACTTTTGCGAAAAAACACATTTTCGATGCGTTCTCCACGACAAATCGTCATTGCATCGGAAACAAAGTCGAATTTCTGCGAAATCGTGAAATGGTCGATTGTCGTCGTTGATTCTCACGATCTCGATGTTTGGCGGTCAAAAACGCTGATTTGACAAAAATGTCCGACTTTTGCGAAAAAAACACATTTTCGATGCGTTCTCTACGACAAATCGTCATTGCATCGGAAACAAAGTCGCGTATTTTAGCGAAATCGTGAAATGGTCGATTGTCGTCGTTGATTCTCACGATCTCGATGCCTGACGCTGATTTGACAAAATTGTCCGACTTTTGTGAAAAAACACATTTTCGGAGCGTTCTCAACGACAAATCGTCATTGCATTGGAAACAAAGTCGAATTTCAGCGAAATCGTAAAATGGTCGATTGACGTCGTTGATTCTCACGATCTCAATGTCTGACGGTAAAAAACGCTGTTTTGACAGAAATGTCCGACTTTTGCGAAAAAACACATTTTCGATGCGTTCTCCACGACAAATCGTCATTGCATCGGAAACAAAGTCGAATTTGAGCGAAATCGTGAAATGGTCGATTGTCGTCGTTGATTCTCACGATCTCGATGCCTGAGGCTGATTTGACAAAAATGTCCGACTTTTGCGAAAAAATACATTTTCGATGCGTTCTCCACGACAAATCGTCATTGCATCGGAAACAAAGTCGAAATTCAGCGAAATCGTGAAATGGTCGATTGTCGTCGTTGATTCTCACGATCTGGATGTCTGACGGTAAAAAACGCTGATTTGACAAAAATGGCCGACTTTTGCGAAAAAACACAATTTCGATGGGTTCTCCACGACAAATCGTCATTGCATCGGAAACAATGTTGAATTTCAGCGAAATCGTAAAATGGTCGATTGTCGTCGTTGATTCTCACGATCTCAATGTCTGACGGTAAAAAACGCTGATTTGACAAAAATGTCCGACTTTTGCGAAAAAATACATTTTCGATGCGTTCTCCACGACAAATCGTCATTGCATCGGAAACAAAGTCGAAATTCAGCGAAATCGTGAAATGGTCGATTGTCGTCGTTGATTCTTATGATCTCGATGTCTGACGGTAAAAAACGCTGTTTTGACAGAAATGTCCGACTTTTGCGAAAAAACACATTTTCGATGCGTTCTCCACGACAAATCGTCATTGCATCGGAAACAAAGTCGAATTTCAGCGAAATCGTGAAATGGTCGATCGTCGTCGTTGATTCTCACGATCTCGATGTTTGGCGATCAAAAACGCTGATTTGACAAAAATGTCCGACTTTTGCGAAAAAAACACAATTTCGATGCGTTCTCCACGACAAATCGTCATTGCATCGGAAACAAAGTCGAATTTCTGCGAAATCGTGAAATGGTCGATTGTCGTCGTTGATTCTCACGATCTCGATGCCTGACGCTGATTTGACAAAAATGTCCGACTTTTGCGAAAAAACACATTTTCGATGCGTTCTCCACGACAAATCGTCATTGCATCGGAAACAAAGTCGAATTTCAGCGAAATCGTGAAATGGTCGATTGTCGTCGTTGATTCTCACGATCTCGATGCCTGACGCTGATCTGACAAACATGTCCGATTTTAGTGAAAAAACACATTTTCGATGAGTTCTCCACGACAAATCGTCATTGCATAGGAAACAAAGTCGAATTTCAGCGAAATCGTGAAATGGTCGATTGTCGTCGTTGATTCTCACGATCTCGATGCCCGACGCTGATTTGACAAAAATGTCCGACTTTTGTGAAAAAACACATTTTCGGAACGTTCTCAACGACAAATCGTCATTGCATCGGAAACAAAGTCGAATTTCAGCGAAATCGTAAAATGGTCGATTGTCGTCGTAGATTCTCACGATCTCAATGTCTGACGGTAAAAAACGCTGATTTGACAAAAATGGCCGACTTTTGTGAAAAAACACATTTTCGATGCGTTCTCCACGACAAATCGTCATTGCATCGGAAACAAAGTCGAATTACAGCGAAATCGTTAAATGGTCGATTGTCGTCGTTGATTCTCACGATGTCGATGCCTGACGCTGATTTGACAAAAATGTCCGACTTTTGTGAAAAAAACACATTTTCGATGCGTTCTCTACGACAAATCGTCATTGCATCGGAAACAAAGTCGAATTCCAGCGAAATCGTGAAATGTTCGATTGTCGTCGTTGATTCTCACGATCTCGATGTCTGACGGTAAAAAACGCTGATTTGACAAAAATGGCCGTCTTTTGCGAAAAAACACATTTTCGATACGTTCTCCACGACAAATCGTCATTGCATCGGAAACAAAGTCGAATTTCAGCGAAATCGTGAAATGGTCGATTGTCGTCGTTGATTCTCACGATCTCGATGCCTGACGCTGATTTGACAAAAATGTCCGACTTTTGTGAAAAAAACACATTTTCGATGCGGTCACCACGACAAATCGTCATTGCATCGGAAACAAAGTCGAATTTCAGCGAAATCGTGAAATGGTCGATTGTCGTCTTTGATTCTCACGATCTCGATGCCTGACGCTGATCTGACAAACATGTCCGATTTTAGTGAAAAAACACATTTTCGATGAGTTCTCCACGACAAATCGTCATTGCATAGGAAACAAAGTCGAATTTCTGCGAAATCGTGAAATGGTCGATTGTCGTCGTTGATTCTCACGATCTCGATGTCTGACGGTAAAAAACGCTGATTTGACAAAAATGGCCGTCTTTTGCGAAAAAACACATTTTCGATGCGTTCTCCACGACAAATCGTCATTGCATCGGAAACAAAGTCGAATTTCAGCGAAATCGTGAAATGGTCGATTGTCGTCGTTGATTCTCACGATCTCGATGTTTGGCGGTCAAAAACGCTGATTTGACAAAAATGTCCGACTTTTGCGAAAAAAACACATTTTCGATGCGTTCTCTACGACAAATCGTCATTGCATCGGAAACAAAGTCGCGTATTTTAGCGAAATCGTGAAATGGTCGATTGTCGTCGTTGATTCTCACGATCTCGATGTCTGACGGTAAAAAACGCTGATTTGACAAAAATGGCCGTCTTTTGCGAAAAAACACATTTTCGATGCGTTCTCCACGACAAATCGTCATTGCATCGGAAACAAAGTCGAATTTCAGCGAAATCGTGAAATGGTCGATTGTCGTCGTTGATTCTCACGATCTCGATGCCTGACGCTGATTTGACAAAATTGTCCGACTTTTGTGAAAAAACACATTTTGGGAGCGTTCTCAACGACAAATCGTCATTGCATCGGAAACAAAGTCGAATTTCAGCGAAATCGTGAAATGGTCGATTGTCGTCATTGATTCTCACGATCTCGATGTTTGGCGGTCAAAAACGCTGATTTGACAAAAATGTCCGACTTTTGCGAAAAAACACATTTTCGATGCGTTCTCCACGACAAATCGTCATTGCATCGGAAACAAAGTCGAATTTCTGCGAAATCGTGAAATGGTCGATTGTCGTCGTTGATTCTCACGATCTCGATGTTTGGCGGTCAAAAACGCTGATTTGACAAAAATGTCCGACTTTTGCGAAAAAAACACATTTTCGATGCGTTCTCTACGACAAATCGTCATTGCATCGGAAACAAAGTCGCGTATTTTAGCGAAATCGTGAAATGGTCGATTGTCGTCGTTGATTCTCACGATCTCGATGCCTGACGCTGATTTGACAAAATTGTCCGACTTTTGTGAAAAAACACATTTTCGGAGCGTTCTCAACGACAAATCGTCATTGCATTGGAAACAAAGTCGAATTTCAGCGAAATCGTAAAATGGTCGATTGACGTCGTTGATTCTCACGATCTCAATGTCTGACGGTAAAAAACGCTGTTTTGACAGAAATGTCCGACTTTTGCGAAAAAAACACATTTTCGATGCGTTCTCCACGACAAATCGTCATTGCATCGGAAACAAAGTCGAATTTGAGCGAAATCGTGAAATGGTCGATTGTCGTCGTTGATTCTCACGATCTCGATGCCTGAGGCTGATTTGACAAAAATGTCCGACTTTTGCGAAAAAATACATTTTCGATGCGTTCTCCACGACAAATCGTCATTGCATCGGAAACAAAGTCGAAATTCAGCGAAATCGTGAAATGGTCGATTGTCGTCGTTGATTCTCACGATCTGGATGTCTGACGGTAAAAAACGCTGATTTGACAAAAATGGCCGACTTTTGCGAAAAAACACAATTTCGATGGGTTCTCCACGACAAATCGTCATTGCATCGGAAACAATGTTGAATTTCAGCGAAATCGTAAAATGGTCGATTGTCGTCGTTGATTCTCACGATCTCAATGTCTGACGGTAAAAAACGCTGATTTGACAAAAATGTCCGACTTTTGCGAAAAAATACATTTTCGATGCGTTCTCCACGACAAATCGTCATTGCATCGGAAACAAAGTCGAAATTCAGCGAAATCGTGAAATGGTCGATTGTCGTCGTTGATTCTTATGATCTCGATGTCTGACGGTAAAAAACGCTGTTTTGACAGAAATGTCCGACTTTTGCGAAAAAACACATTTTCGATGCGTTCTCCACGACAAATCGTCATTGCATCGGAAACAAAGTCGAATTTCAGCGAAATCGTGAAATGGTCGATTGTCGTCGTTGATTCTCACGATCTCGATGCCCGACGCTGATTTGACAAAAATGTCCGACTTTTGTGAAAAAACACATTTTCGGAACGTTCTCCACGACAAATCGTCATTGCATCGGAAACAAAGTCGAATTTCAGCGAAATCGTGAAATGGTCGATTGTCGTATTTGATTCTCACGATCTCGATGCCTGACGCTGATCTGACAAACATGTCCGATTTTAGTGAAAAAACACATTTTCGATGAGTTCTCCACGACAAATCGTCATTGCATAGGAAACAAAGTCGAATTTCTGCGAAATCGTGAAATGGTCGATTGTCGTCGTTGATTCTCACGATCTCGATGTCTGACGGTAAAAAACGCTGATTTGACAAAAATGGCCGTCTTTTGCGAAAAAACACATTTTCGATGCGTTCTCCACGACAAATCGTCATTGCATCGGAAACAAAGTCGAATTTCAGCGAAATCGTGAAATGGTCGATTGTCGTCGTTGATTCTCACGATCTCGATGTTTGGCGGTCAAAAACGCTGATTTGACAAAAATGTCCGACTTTTGCGAAAAAAACACATTTTCGATGCGTTCTCTACGACAAATCGTCATTGCATCGGAAACAAAGTCGCGTATTTTAGCGAAATCGTGAAATGGTCGATTGTCGTCGTTGATTCTCACGATCTCGATGTCTGACGGTAAAAAACGCTGATTTGACAAAAATGGCCGTCTTTTGCGAAAAAACACATTTTCGATGCGTTCTCCACGACAAATCGTCATTGCATCGGAAACAAAGTCGAATTTCAGCGAAATCGTGAAATGGTCGATTGTCGTCGTTGATTCTCACGATCTCGATGCCTGACGCTGATTTGACAAAATTGTCCGACTTTTGTGAAAAAACACATTTTGGGAGCGTTCTCAACGACAAATCGTCATTGCATCGGAAACAAAGTCGAATTTCAGCGAAATCGTGAAATGGTCGATTGTCGTCATTGATTCTCACGATCTCGATGTTTGGCGGTCAAAAACGCTGATTTGACAAAAATGTCCGACTTTTGCGAAAAAACACATTTTCGATGCGTTCTCCACGACAAATCGTCATTGCATCGGAAACAAAGTCGAATTTCTGCGAAATCGTGAAATGGTCGATTGTCGTCGTTGATTCTCACGATCTCGATGTTTGGCGGTCAAAAACGCTGATTTGACAAAAATGTCCGACTTTTGCGAAAAAAACACATTTTCGATGCGTTCTCTACGACAAATCGTCATTGCATCGGAAACAAAGTCGCGTATTTTAGCGAAATCGTGAAATGGTCGATTGTCGTCGTTGATTCTCACGATCTCGATGCCTGACGCTGATTTGACAAAATTGTCCGACTTTTGTGAAAAAACACATTTTCGGAGCGTTCTCAACGACAAATCGTCATTGCATTGGAAACAAAGTCGAATTTCAGCGAAATCGTAAAATGGTCGATTGACGTCGTTGATTCTCACGATCTCAATGTCTGACGGTAAAAAACGCTGTTTTGACAGAAATGTCCGACTTTTGCGAAAAAACACATTTTCGATGCGTTCTCCACGACAAATCGTCATTGCATCGGAAACAAAGTCGAATTTGAGCGAAATCGTGAAATGGTCGATTGTCGTCGTTGATTCTCACGATCTCGATGCCTGAGGCTGATTTGACAAAAATGTCCGACTTTTGCGAAAAAATACATTTTCGATGCGTTCTCCACGACAAATCGTCATTGCATCGGAAACAAAGTCGAAATTCAGCGAAATCGTGAAATGGTCGATTGTCGTCGTTGATTCTCACGATCTGGATGTCTGACGGTAAAAAACGCTGATTTGACAAAAATGGCCGACTTTTGCGAAAAAACACAATTTCGATGGGTTCTCCACGACAAATCGTCATTGCATCGGAAACAATGTTGAATTTCAGCGAAATCGTAAAATGGTCGATTGTCGTCGTTGATTCTCACGATCTCAATGTCTGACGGTAAAAAACGCTGATTTGACAAAAATGTCCGACTTTTGCGAAAAAATACATTTTCGATGCGTTCTCCACGACAAATCGTCATTGCATCGGAAACAAAGTCGAAATTCAGCGAAATCGTGAAATGGTCGATTGTCGTCGTTGATTCTTATGATCTCGATGTCTGACGGTAAAAAACGCTGTTTTGACAGAAATGTCCGACTTTTGCGAAAAAAACACAATTTCGATGCGTTCTCCACGACAAATCGTCATTGCATCGGAAACAAAGTCGAATTTCTGCGAAATCGTGAAATGGTCGATTGTCGTCGTTGATTCTCACGATCTCGATGCCTGACGCTGATTTGACAAAAATGTCCGACTTTTGCGAAAAAACACATTTTCGATGCGTTCTCCACGACAAATCGTCATTGCATCGGAAACAAAGTCGAATTTCAGCGAAATCGTGAAATGGTCGATTGTCGTCGTTGATTCTCACGATCTCGATGCCTGACGCTGATCTGACAAACATGTCCGATTTTAGTGAAAAAACACATTTTCGATGAGTTCTCCACGACAAATCGTCATTGCATAGGAAACAAAGTCGAATTTCAGCGAAATCGTGAAATGGTCGATTGTCGTCGTTGATTCTCACGATCTCGATGCCCGACGCTGATTTGACAAAAATGTCCGACTTTTGTGAAAAAACACATTTTCGGAACGTTCTCAACGACAAATCGTCATTGCATCGGAAACAAAGTCGAATTTCAGCGAAATCGTAAAATGGTCGATTGTCGTCGTAGATTCTCACGATCTCAATGTCTGACGGTAAAAAACGCTGATTTGACAAAAATGGCCGACTTTTGTGAAAAAACACATTTTCGATGCGTTCTCCACGACAAATCGTCATTGCATCGGAAACAAAGTCGAATTACAGCGAAATCGTTAAATGGTCGATTGTCGTCGTTGATTCTCACGATGTCGATGCCTGACGCTGATTTGACAAAAATGTCCGACTTTTGTGAAAAAAACACATTTTCGATGCGTTCTCTACGACAAATCGTCATTGCATCGGAAACAAAGTCGAATTTCAGCGAAATCGTGAAATGGTCGATTGTCGTCTTTGATTCTCACGATCTCGATGCCTGACGCTGATCTGACAAACATGTCCGATTTTAGTGAAAAAACACATTTTCGATGAGTTCTCCACGACAAATCGTCATTGCATAGGAAACAAAGTCGAATTTCTGCGAAATCGTGAAATGGTCGATTGTCGTCGTTGATTCTCACGATGTCGATGCCTGACGCTGATTTGACAAAAATGTCCGACTTTTGTGAAAAAAACACATTTTCGATGCGTTCTCCACGACAAATCGTCATTGCATCGGAAACAAAGTCGAATTTCAGCGAAATCGTGAAATGGTCGATTGTCGTATTTGATTCTCACGATCTCGATGCCTGACGCTGATCTGACAAACATGTCCGATTTTAGTGAAAAAACACATTTTCGATGAGTTCTCCACGACAAATCGTCATTGCATCGGAAACAAAGTCGAATTTCAGCGAAATCGTGAAATGGTCGATTGTCGTCATTGATTCTCACGATCTCGATGTTTGGCGGTCAAAAACGCTGATTTGACAAAAATGGCCGTCTTTTGCGAAAAAACACATTTTCGATGCGTTCTCCACGACAAATCGTCATTGCATCGGAAACAAAGTCGAATTTCTGCGAAATCGTGAAATGGTCGATTGTCGTCGTTGATTCTCACGATCTCGATGTTTGGCGGTCAAAAACGCTGATTTGACAAAAATGTCCGACTTTTGCGAAAAAAACACATTTTCGATGCGTTCTCTACGACAAATCGTCATTGCATCGGAAACAAAGTCGCGTATTTTAGCGAAATCGTGAAATGGTCGATTGTCGTCGTTGATTCTCACGATCTCGATGCACGAGGGTTAAAAACGCTGATCTGACAAAAATGTCCGATTTTAGTGAAAAAACACATTTTCGATGGATTCTCCACGACAAATCGTCATTGCATCGGAATCAAAGTCGAATTCCAGCGAAATCGTGAAATGTTCGATTGTCGTCGTTGATTCTCACGATCTCGATGTCTGACGGTAAAAAACGCTGATTTGACAAAAATGGCCGTCTTTTGCGAAAAAACACATTTTCGATACGTTCTCCACGACAAATCGTCATTGCATCGGAAACAAAGTCGAATTTCAGCGAAATCGTGAAATGGTCGATTGTCGTCGTTGATTCTCACGATCTCGATGCCTGACGCTGATTTGACAAAAATGTCCGACTTTTGTGAAAAAAACACATTTTCGATGCGGTCTCCACGACAAATCGTCATTGCATCGGAAACAAAGTCGAATTTCAGCGAAATCGTGAAATGGTCGATTGTCGTCTTTGATTCTCACGATCTCGATGCCTGACGCTGATCTGACAAACATGTCCGATTTTAGTGAAAAAACACATTTTCGATGAGTTCTCCACGACAAATCGTCATTGCATAGGAAACAAAGTCGAATTTCTGCGAAATCGTGAAATGGTCGATTGTCGTCGTTGATTCTCACGATGTCGATGCCTGACGCTGATTTGACAAAAATGTCCGACTTTTGTGAAAAAAACACATTTTCGATGCGTTCTCCACGACAAATCGTCATTGCATCGGAAACAAAGTCGAATTTCAGCGAAATCGTGAAATGGTCGATTGTCGTATTTGATTCTCACGATCTCGATGCCTGACGCTGATCTGACAAACATGTCCGATTTTAGTGAAAAAACACATTTTCGATGAGTTCTCCACGACAAATCGTCATTGCATAGGAAACAAAGTCGAATTTCTGCGAAATCGTGAAATGGTCGATTGTCGTCGTTGATTCTCACGATCTCGATGTCTGACGGTAAAAAACGCTGATTTGACAAAAATGGCCGTCTTTTGCGAAAAAACACATTTTCGATGCGTTCTCCACGACAAATCGTCATTGCATCGGAAACAAAGTCGAATTTCAGCGAAATCGTGAAATGGTCGATTGTCGTCGTTGATTCTCACGATCTCGATGTTTGGCGGTCAAAAACGCTGATTTGACAAAAATGTCCGACTTTTGCGAAAAAAACACATTTTCGATGCGTTCTCTACGACAAATCGTCATTGCATCGGAAACAAAGTCGCGTATTTTAGCGAAATCGTGAAATGGTCGATTGTCGTCGTTGATTCTCACGATCTCGATGTCTGACGGTAAAAAACGCTGATTTGACAAAAATGGCCGTCTTTTGCGAAAAAACACATTTTCGATGCGTTCTCCACGACAAATCGTCATTGCATCGGAAACAAAGTCGAATTTCAGCGAAATCGTGAAATGGTCGATTGTCGTCGTTGATTCTCACGATCTCGATGCCTGACGCTGATTTGACAAAATTGTCCGACTTTTGTGAAAAAACACATTTTGGGAGCGTTCTCAACGACAAATCGTCATTGCATCGGAAACAAAGTCGAATTTCAGCGAAATCGTGAAATGGTCGATTGTCGTCATTGATTCTCACGATCTCGATGTTTGGCGGTCAAAAACGCTGATTTGACAAAAATGTCCGACTTTTGCGAAAAAACACATTTTCGATGCGTTCTCCACGACAAATCGTCATTGCATCGGAAACAAAGTCGAATTTCTGCGAAATCGTGAAATGGTCGATTGTCGTCGTTGATTCTCACGATCTCGATGTTTGGCGGTCAAAAACGCTGATTTGACAAAAATGTCCGACTTTTGCGAAAAAAACACATTTTCGATGCGTTCTCTACGACAAATCGTCATTGCATCGGAAACAAAGTCGCGTATTTTAGCGAAATCGTGAAATGGTCGATTGTCGTCGTTGATTCTCACGATCTCGATGCCTGACGCTGATTTGACAAAATTGTCCGACTTTTGTGAAAAAACACATTTTCGGAGCGTTCTCAACGACAAATCGTCATTGCATTGGAAACAAAGTCGAATTTCAGCGAAATCGTAAAATGGTCGATTGACGTCGTTGATTCTCACGATCTCAATGTCTGACGGTAAAAAACGCTGTTTTGACAGAAATGTCCGACTTTTGCGAAAAAACACATTTTCGATGCGTTCTCCACGACAAATCGTCATTGCATCGGAAACAAAGTCGAATTTCAGCGAAATCGTGAAATGGTCGATCGTCGTCGTTGATTCTCACGATCTCGATGTTTGGCGATCAAAAACGCTGATTTGACAAAAATGTCCGACTTTTGCGAAAAAATACATTTTCGATGCGTTCTCCACGACAAATCGTCATTGCATCGGAAACAAAGTCGAAATTCAGCGAAATCGTGAAATGGTCGATTGTCGTCGTTGATTCTCACGATCTGGATGTCTGACGGTAAAAAACGCTGATTTGACAAAAATGGCCGACTTTTGCGAAAAAACACAATTTCGATGGGTTCTCCACGACAAATCGTCATTGCATCGGAAACAATGTTGAATTTCAGCGAAATCGTAAAATGGTCGATTGTCGTCGTTGATTCTCACGATCTCAATGTCTGACGGTAAAAAACGCTGATTTGACAAAAATGTCCGACTTTTGCGAAAAAATACATTTTCGATGCGTTCTCCACGACAAATCGTCATTGCATCGGAAACAAAGTCGAAATTCAGCGAAATCGTGAAATGGTCGATTGTCGTCGTTGATTCTTATGATCTCGATGTCTGACGGTAAAAAACGCTGTTTTGACAGAAATGTCCGACTTTTGCGAAAAAACACATTTTCGATGCGTTCTCCACGACAAATCGTCATTGCATCGGAAACAAAGTCGAATTTCAGCGAAATCGTGAAATGGTCGATCGTCGTCGTTGATTCTCACGATCTCGATGTTTGGCGATCAAAAACGCTGATTTGACAAAAATGTCCGACTTTTGCGAAAAAAACACAATTTCGATGCGTTCTCCACGACAAATCGTCATTGCATCGGAAACAAAGTCGAATTTCTGCGAAATCGTGAAATGGTCGATTGTCGTCGTTGATTCTCACGATCTCGATGCCTGACGCTGATTTGACAAAAATGTCCGACTTTTGCGAAAAAACACATTTTCGATGCGTTCTCCACGACAAATCGTCATTGCATCGGAAACAAAGTCGAATTTCAGCGAAATCGTGAAATGGTCGATTGTCGTCGTTGATTCTCACGATCTCGATGCCTGACGCTGATCTGACAAACATGTCCGATTTTAGTGAAAAAACACATTTTCGATGAGTTCTCCACGACAAATCGTCATTGCATAGGAAACAAAGTCGAATTTCAGCGAAATCGTGAAATGGTCGATTGTCGTCGTTGATTCTCACGATCTCGATGCCCGACGCTGATTTGACAAAAATGTCCGACTTTTGTGAAAAAACACATTTTCGGAACGTTCTCAACGACAAATCGTCATTGCATCGGAAACAAAGTCGAATTTCAGCGAAATCGTAAAATGGTCGATTGTCGTCGTAGATTCTCACGATCTCAATGTCTGACGGTAAAAAACGCTGATTTGACAAAAATGGCCGACTTTTGTGAAAAAACACATTTTCGATGCGTTCTCCACGACAAATCGTCATTGCATCGGAAACAAAGTCGAATTACAGCGAAATCGTTAAATGGTCGATTGTCGTCGTTGATTCTCACGATGTCGATGCCTGACGCTGATTTGACAAAAATGTCCGACTTTTGTGAAAAAAACACATTTTCGATGCGTTCTCTACGACAAATCGTCATTGCATCGGAAACAAAGTCGAATTTCAGCGAAATCGTGAAATGGTCGATTGTCGTCTTTGATTCTCACGATCTCGATGCCTGACGCTGATCTGACAAACATGTCCGATTTTAGTGAAAAAACACATTTTCGATGAGTTCTCCACGACAAATCGTCATTGCATAGGAAACAAAGTCGAATTTCTGCGAAATCGTGAAATGGTCGATTGTCGTCGTTGATTCTCACGATGTCGATGCCTGACGCTGATTTGACAAAAATGTCCGACTTTTGTGAAAAAAACACATTTTCGATGCGTTCTCCACGACAAATCGTCATTGCATCGGAAACAAAGTCGAATTTCTGCGAAATCGTGAAATGGTCGATTGTCGTCGTTGATTCTCACGATCTCGATGCCTGACGCTGATTTGACAAAAATGTCCGACTTTTGCGAAAAAACACATTTTCGATGCGTTCTCCACGACAAATCGTCATTGCATCGGAAACAAAGTCGAATTTCAGCGAAATCGTGAAATGGTCGATTGTCGTCGTTGATTCTCACGATCTCGATGCCTGACGCTGATCTGACAAACATGTCCGATTTTAGTGAAAAAACACATTTTCGATGAGTTCTCCATGACAAATCGTCATTGCATAGGAAACAAAGTCGAATTTCAGCGAAATCGTGAAATGGTCGATTGTCGTCGTTGATTCTCAGGATCTCGATGCCTGAGGCTGATTTGACAAAAATGTCCGACTTTTGCGAAAAAATACATTTTCGATGCGTTCTCCACGACAAATCGTCTTTGCATCGGAAACAATGTCGAGTTTCAGCGAAATCGTGAAATGGTCGATTGCCGTCGTTGATTCTCACGATCTCGATGCACGAGGGTTTAAAACGCTGATCTGACAAAAATGTCCGATTTTAGTGAAAAAACACACTTTCGATGCGTTCTCCACGACAAATCGTCATTGCATCGGAAACAAAGTCGAATTTCAGCGAAATCGTGAAATGGTCGATTGTCGTCGTTGATTCTCACGATCTCGATGCCCGACGCTGATTTGACAAAAATGTCCGACTTTTGTGAAAAAACACATTTTCGGAACGTTCTCAACGACAAATCGTCATTGCATCGGAAACAAAGTCGAATTTCAGCGAAATCGTAAAATGGTCGATTGTCGTCGTAGATTCTCACGATCTCAATGTCTGACGGTAAAAAACGCTGATTTGACAAAAATGGCCGACTTTTGTGAAAAAACACATTTTCGATGCGTTCTCCACGACAAATCGTCATTGCATCGGAAACAAAGTCGAATTACAGCGAAATCGTTAAATGGTCGATTGTCGTCGTTGATTCTCACGATGTCGATGCCTGACGCTGATTTGACAAAAATGTCCGACTTTTGTGAAAAAAACACATTTTCGATGCGTTCTCCACGACAAATCGTCATTGCATCGGAAACAAAGTCGAATTTCAGCGAAATCGTGAAATGGTCGATTGTCGTCTTTGATTCTCACGATCTCGATGCCTGACGCTGATCTGACAAACATGTCCGATTTTAGTGAAAAAACACATTTTCGATGAGTTCTCCACGACAAATCGTCATTGCATAGGAAACAAAGTCGAATTTCTGCGAAATCGTGAAATGGTCGATTGTCGTCGTTGATTCTCACGATCTCGATGCCTGACGCTGATCTGACAAACATGTCCGATTTTAGTGAAAAAACACATTTTCGATGGGTTCTCCACGACAAATCGTCATTGCATCGGAAACAAAGTCGAATTTCAGCGAAATCGTGAAATGGTCGATTGTCGTCGTTGATTCTCACGATCTCGATGTTTGGCGGTCAAAAACGCTGATTTGACAAAAATGTCCGACTTTTGCGAAAAAAACACATTTTCGATGCGTTCTCTACGACAAATCGTCATTGCATCGGAAACAAAGTCGCGTATTTTAGCGAAATCGTGAAATGGTCGATTGTCGTCATTGATTCTCACGATCTCGATGTTTGGCGGTCAAAAACGCTGATTTGACAAAAATGTCCGACTTTTGCGAAAAAACACATTTTCGATGCGTTCTCCACGACAAATCGTCATTGCATCGGAAACAAAGTCGAATTTCAGCGAAATCGTGAAATGGTCGATTGTCGTCGTTGATTCTCACGATCTCGAAGCCTGACGCTGATTTGACAAAATTGTCCGACTTTTGTGAAAAAACACATTTTGGGAGCGTTCTCCACGACAAATCGTCATTGCATCGGAAACAAAGTCGAATTTCAGCGAAATCGTGAAATGGTCGATTGTCGTCATTGATTCTCACGATCTCGATGTTTGGCGGTCAAAAACGCTGATTTGACAAAAATGTCCGACTTTTGCGAAAAAACACATTTTCGATGCGTTCTCCACGACAAATCGTCATTGCATCGGAAACAAAGTCGAATTTCAGCGAAATCGTGAAATGGTCGATTGTCGTCGTTGATTCTCACGATGTCGATGCCTGACGCTGATTTGACAAAAATGTCCGACTTTTGTGAAAAAAACACATTGTCGATGCGTTCTCCACGACAAATCGTCATTGCATCGGAAACAAAGTCGAATTTCAGCGAAATCGTGAAATGGTCGATTGTCGTATTTGATTCTCACGATCTCGATGCCTGACGCTGATCTGACAAACATGTCCGATTTTAGTGAAAAAACACATTTTCGATGAGTTCTCCACGACAAATCGTCATTGCATAGGAAACAAAGTCGAATTTCTGCGAAATCGTGAAATGGTCGATTGTCGTCGTTGATTCTCACGATCTCGATGTCTGACGGTAAAAAACGCTGATTTGACAAAAATGGCCGTCTTTTGCGAAAAAACACATTTTCGATGCGTTCTCCACGACAAATCGTCATTGCATCGGAAACAAAGTCGAATTTCAGCGAAATCGTGAAATGGTCGATTGTCGTCGTTGATTCTCACGATCTCGATGTTTGGCGGTCAAAAACGCTGATTTGACAAAAATGTCCGACTTTTGCGAAAAAAACACATTTTCGATGCGTTCTCTACGACAAATCGTCATTGCATCGGAAACAAAGTCGCGTATTTTAGCGAAATCGTGAAATGGTCGATTGTCGTCGTTGATTCTCACGATCTCGATGTCTGACGGTAAAAAACGCTGATTTGACAAAAATGGCCGTCTTTTGCGAAAAAACACATTTTCGATGCGTTCTCCACGACAAATCGTCATTGCATCGGAAACAAAGTCGAATTTCAGCGAAATCGTGAAATGGTCGATTGTCGTCGTTGATTCTCACGATCTCGATGCCTGACGCTGATTTGACAAAATTGTCCGACTTTTGTGAAAAAACACATTTTGGGAGCGTTCTCAACGACAAATCGTCATTGCATCGGAAACAAAGTCGAATTTCAGCGAAATCGTGAAATGGTCGATTGTCGTCATTGATTCTCACGATCTCGATGTTTGGCGGTCAAAAACGCTGATTTGACAAAAATGTCCGACTTTTGCGAAAAAACACATTTTCGATGCGTTCTCCACGACAAATCGTCATTGCATCGGAAACAAAGTCGCGTATTTTAGCGAAATCGTGAAATGGTCGATTGTCGTCGTTGATTCTCACGATCTCGATGCACGAGGGTTAAAAACGCTGATCTGACAAAAATGTCCGATTTTAGTGAAAAAACACATTTTCGATGGATTCTCCACGACAAATCGTCATTGCATCGGAATCAAAGTCGAATTCCAGCGAAATCGTGAAATGTTCGATTGTCGTCGTTGATTCTCACGATCTCGATGTCTGACGGTAAAAAACGCTGATTTGACAAAAATGGCCGTCTTTTGCGAAAAAACACATTTTCGATGCGTTCTCCACGACAAATCGTCATTGCATCGGAAACAAAGTCGAATTTCAGCGAAATCGTGAAATGGTCGATTGTCGTCGTTGATTCTCACGATCTGGATGTCTGACGGTAAAAAACGCTGATTTGACAAAAATGGCCGACTTTTGCGAAAAAACACAATTTCGATGGGTTCTCCACGACAAATCGTCATTGCATCGGAAACAATGTTGAATTTCAGCGAAATCGTGAAATGGTCGATTGTCGTCGTTGATTCTCACGATCTCGATGCACGAGGGTTAAAAACGCTGATCTGACAAAAATGTCCGATTTTAGTGAAAAAACACATTTTCGATGGGTTCTCCGCGACAAATCGTCATTGCATAGGAAACAAAGTCGAATTTCAGCGAAATCGTGAAATGGTCGATTGTCGTCGTTGATTCTCACGATCTCGATGTCTGACGGTAAAAAACGCTGATTTGAGAAAAATGTCCGACTTTTGCGAAAAAACACATTTTCGATGCGTTCTCCTCGACAAATCGTCATTGCATCGGAAACAAAGTCGAATTTCAGCGAAATCGTGAAATGGTCGATTGTCGTCGTTGATTCTCACGATCTCGATGCCTGAGGCTGATTTGACAAAAATGTCCGACTTTTGCGAAAAAATACATTTTCGATGCGTTCTCCACGACAAATCGTCATGGCATCGGAAACAAAGTCGAAATTCAGCGAAATCGTGAAATGGTCGATTGTCGTCGTTAATTCTCACGATCTGGATGTCTGACGGTAAAAAACGCTGTTTTGACAAAAATGGCCGACTTTTGCGAAAAAACACAATTTCGATGGGTTCTCAACGACAAATCGTCATTGCATCGGAAACAAAGTCGAATTTCAGCGAAATCGTGAAATGGTCGATTGTCGTCATTGATTCTCACGATCTCGATGTTTGGCGGTCAAAAACGCTGATTTGACAAAAATGTCCGACTTTTGCGAAAAAACACAATTTCGATGCGTTCTCCACGACAAATCGTCATTGCATCGGAAACAAAGTCGAATTTCTGCGAAATCGTGAAATGGTCGATTGTCGTCGTTGATTCTCACGATCTCGATGCCTGACGCTGATTTGACAAAAATGTCCGACTTTTGCGAAAAAACACATTTTCGATGCGTTCTCCACGACAAATCGTCATTGCATCGGAAACAAAGTCGAATTTCAGCGAAATCGTGAAATGGTCGATTGTCGTCGTTGATTCTCACGATCTCGATGCCTGACGCTGATTTGACAAAATTGTCCGACTTTTGTGAAAAAACACATTTTCGGAGCGTTCTCAACGACAAATCGTCATTGCATCGGAAACAAAGTCGAATTTCAGCGAAATCGTAAAATGGTCGATTGTCGTCGTTGATTCTCACGATCTCAATGTCTGACGGTAAAAAACGCTGATTTGACAAAAATGTCCGACTTTTGCGAAAAAATACATTTTCGATGCGTTCTCCACGACAAATCATCATTGCATCGGAAACAAAGTCGAAATTCAGCGAAATCGTGAAATGGTCGATTGTCGTCGTTGATTCTTATGATCTCGATGTCTGACGGTAAAAAACGCTGTTTTGACAGAAATGTCCGACTTTTGCGAAAAAACACATTTTCGATGCGTTCTCCACGACAAATCGTCATTGCATCGGAAACAAAGTCGAATTTCAGCGAAATCGTGAAATGGTCGATTGTCGTCGTTGATTCTCACGATCTCGATGCCTGAGGCTGATTTGACAAAAATGTCCGACTTTGTGAAAAAACACATTTTCGATGAGTTCTCCACGACAAATCGTCATTGCATAGGAAACAAAGTCGAATTTCTGCGAAATCGTGAAATGGTCGATTGTCGTCGTTGATTCTCACGATCTCGATGTTTGGCGGTCAAAAACGCTGATTTGACAAAAATGTCCGACTTTTGCGAAAAAACACATTTTCGATGCGTTCTCCACGACAAATCGTCATTGCATCGGAAACAAAGTCGAATTTCAGCGAAATCGTGAAATGGTCGATTGTCGTCGTTGATTCTCACGATCTCGATGCCTGACGCTGATTTGACAAAAATGTCCGACTTTTGTGAAAAAAACACATTTTCGATGCGTTCTCCACGACAAATCGTCATTGCATCGGAAACAAAGTCGAATTTCAGCGAAATCGTGAAATGGTCGATTGTCGTCGTTGATTCTCACGATCTCGATGCACGAGGGTTAAAAACGCTGATCTGACAAAAATGTCCGATTTTAGTGAAAAAACACACTTTCGATGCGTTCTCCACGACAAAGCGTCATTGCATCGGAAACAAAGTCGAATTTCAGCGAAATCGTGAAATGGTCGATTGTCGTCGTTGATTCTCACGATCTCGATGCCTGACGCTGATTTGACAAAAATGTCCGACTTTTGTGAAAAAAACACATTTTCGATGCGTTCTCCACGACAAATCGTCATTGCATCGGAAACAAAGTCGAATTTCAGCGAAATCGTGAAATGGTCGATTGTCGTCGTTGATTCTCACGATCTCGATGCACGAGGGTTAAAAACGCTGATCTGACAAAAATGTCCGATTTTAGTGAAAAAACACACTTTCGATGAGTTCTCCACGACAAATCGTCATTGCATAGGAAACAAAGTCGAATTTCAGCGAAATCGTGAAATGGTCGATTGTCGTCGTTGATTCTCACGATCTCGATGCCCGACGCTGATTTGACAAAAATGTCCGACTTTTGTGAAAAAACACATTTTCGGAACGTTCTCAACGACAAATCGTCATTGCATCGGAAACAAAGTCGAATTTCAGCGAAATCGTAAAATGGTCGATTGTCGTCGTAGATTCTCACGATCTCAATGTCTGACGGTAAAAAACGCTGATTTGACAAAAATGGCCGACTTTTGTGAAAAAACACATTTTCGATGCGTTCTCCACGACAAATCGTCATTGCATCGGAAACAAAGTCGAATTACAGCGAAATCGTTAAATGGTCGATTGTCGTCGTTGATTCTCACGATGTCGATGCCTGACGCTGATTTGACAAAAATGTCCGACTTTTGTGAAAAAAACACATTTTCGATGCGTTCTCTACGACAAATCGTCATTGCATCGGAAACAAAGTCGAATTTCAGCGAAATCGTGAAATGGTCGATTGTCGTCTTTGATTCTCACGATCTCGATGCCTGACGCTGATCTGACAAACATGTCCGATTTTAGTGAAAAAACACATTTTCGATGAGTTCTCCACGACAAATCGTCATTGCATAGGAAACAAAGTCGAATTTCTGCGAAATCGTGAAATGGTCGATTGTCGTCGTTGATTCTCACGATGTCGATGCCTGACGCTGATTTGACAAAAATGTCCGACTTTTGTGAAAAAAACACATTTTCGATGCGTTCTCCACGACAAATCGTCATTGCATCGGAAACAAAGTCGAATTTCTGCGAAATCGTGAAATGGTCGATTGTCGTCGTTGATTCTCACGATCTCGATGCCTGACGCTGATTTGACAAAAATGTCCGACTTTTGCGAAAAAACACATTTTCGATGCGTTCTCCACGACAAATCGTCATTGCATCGGAAACAAAGTCGAATTTCAGCGAAATCGTGAAATGGTCGATTGTCGTCGTTGATTCTCACGATCTCGATGCCTGACGCTGATCTGACAAACATGTCCGATTTTAGTGAAAAAACACATTTTCGATGAGTTCTCCATGACAAATCGTCATTGCATAGGAAACAAAGTCGAATTTCAGCGAAATCGTGAAATGGTCGATTGTCGTCGTTGATTCTCAGGATCTCGATGCCTGAGGCTGATTTGACAAAAATGTCCGACTTTTGCGAAAAAATACATTTTCGATGCGTTCTCCACGACAAATCGTCTTTGCATCGGAAACAATGTCGAGTTTCAGCGAAATCGTGAAATGGTCGATTGCCGTCGTTGATTCTCACGATCTCGATGCACGAGGGTTTAAAACGCTGATCTGACAAAAATGTCCGATTTTAGTGAAAAAACACACTTTCGATGCGTTCTCCACGACAAATCGTCATTGCATCGGAAACAAAGTCGAATTTCAGCGAAATCGTGAAATGGTCGATTGTCGTCGTTGATTCTCACGATCTCGATGCCCGACGCTGATTTGACAAAAATGTCCGACTTTTGTGAAAAAACACATTTTCGGAACGTTCTCAACGACAAATCGTCATTGCATCGGAAACAAAGTCGAATTTCAGCGAAATCGTAAAATGGTCGATTGTCGTCGTAGATTCTCACGATCTCAATGTCTGACGGTAAAAAACGCTGATTTGACAAAAATGGCCGACTTTTGTGAAAAAACACATTTTCGATGCGTTCTCCACGACAAATCGTCATTGCATCGGAAACAAAGTCGAATTACAGCGAAATCGTTAAATGGTCGATTGTCGTCGTTGATTCTCACGATGTCGATGCCTGACGCTGATTTGACAAAAATGTCCGACTTTTGTGAAAAAAACACATTTTCGATGCGTTCTCCACGACAAATCGTCATTGCATCGGAAACAAAGTCGAATTTCAGCGAAATCGTGAAATGGTCGATTGTCGTCTTTGATTCTCACGATCTCGATGCCTGACGCTGATCTGACAAACATGTCCGATTTTAGTGAAAAAACACATTTTCGATGAGTTCTCCACGACAAATCGTCATTGCATAGGAAACAAAGTCGAATTTCTGCGAAATCGTGAAATGGTCGATTGTCGTCGTTGATTCTCACGATCTCGATGCCTGACGCTGATCTGACAAACATGTCCGATTTTAGTGAAAAAACACATTTTCGATGGGTTCTCCACGACAAATCGTCATTGCATCGGAAACAAAGTCGAATTTCAGCGAAATCGTGAAATGGTCGATTGTCGTCGTTGATTCTCACGATCTCGATGTTTGGCGGTCAAAAACGCTGATTTGACAAAAATGTCCGACTTTTGCGAAAAAACACATTTTCGATGCGTTCTCTACGACAAATCGTCATTGCATCGGAAACAAAGTCGCGTATTTTAGCGAAATCGTGAAATGGTCGATTGTCGTCATTGATTCTCACGATCTCGATGTTTGGCGGTCAAAAACGCTGATTTGACAAAAATGTCCGACTTTTGCGAAAAAACACATTTTCGATGCGTTCTCCACGACAAATCGTCATTGCATCGGAAACAAAGTCGAATTTCAGCGAAATCGTGAAATGGTCGATTGTCGTCGTTGATTCTCACGATCTCGAAGCCTGACGCTGATTTGACAAAATTGTCCGACTTTTGTGAAAAAACACATTTTGGGAGCGTTCTCCACGACAAATCGTCATTGCATCGGAAACAAAGTCGAATTTCAGCGAAATCGTGAAATGGTCGATTGTCGTCATTGATTCTCACGATCTCGATGTTTGGCGGTCAAAAACGCTGATTTGACAAAAATGTCCGACTTTTGCGAAAAAACACATTTTCGATGCGTTCTCCACGACAAATCGTCATTGCATCGGAAACAAAGTCGAATTTCAGCGAAATCGTGAAATGGTCGATTGTCGTCGTTGATTCTCACGATCTCGATGTTTGGCGGTCAAAAACGCTGATTTGACAAAAATGTCCGACTTTTGCGAAAAAAACACATTTTCGATGCGTTCTCTACGACAAATCGTCATTGCATCGGAAACAAAGTCGCGTATTTTAGCGAAATCGTGAAATGGTCGATTGTCGTCGTTGATTCTCACGATCTCGATGTCTGACGGTAAAAAACGCTGATTTGACAAAAATGGCCGTCTTTTGCGAAAAAACACATTTTCGATGCGTTCTCCACGACAAATCGTCATTGCATCGGAAACAAAGTCGAATTTCAGCGAAATCGTGAAATGGTCGATTGTCGTCGTTGATTCTCACGATCTCGATGCCTGACGCTGATTTGACAAAATTGTCCGACTTTTGTGAAAAAACACATTTTGGGAGCGTTCTCAACGACAAATCGTCATTGCATCGGAAACAAAGTCGAATTTCAGCGAAATCGTGAAATGGTCGATTGTCGTCATTGATTCTCACGATCTCGATGTTTGGCGGTCAAAAACGCTGATTTGACAAAAATGTCCGACTTTTGCGAAAAAACACATTTTCGATGCGTTCTCCACGACAAATCGTCATTGCATCGGAAACAAAGTCGCGTATTTTAGCGAAATCGTGAAATGGTCGATTGTCGTCGTTGATTCTCACGATCTCGATGCACGAGGGTTAAAAACGCTGATCTGACAAAAATGTCCGATTTTAGTGAAAAAACACATTTTCGATGGATTCTCCACGACAAATCGTCATTGCATCGGAATCAAAGTCGAATTCCAGCGAAATCGTGAAATGTTCGATTGTCGTCGTTGATTCTCACGATCTCGATGTCTGACGGTAAAAAACGCTGATTTGACAAAAATGGCCGTCTTTTGCGAAAAAACACATTTTCGATGCGTTCTCCACGACAAATCGTCATTGCATCGGAAACAAAGTCGAATTTCAGCGAAATCGTGAAATGGTCGATTGTCGTCGTTGATTCTCACGATCTGGATGTCTGACGGTAAAAAACGCTGATTTGACAAAAATGGCCGACTTTTGCGAAAAAACACAATTTCGATGGGTTCTCCACGACAAATCGTCATTGCATCGGAAACAATGTTGAATTTCAGCGAAATCGTGAAATGGTCGATTGTCGTCGTTGATTCTCACGATCTCGATGCACGAGGGTTAAAAACGCTGATCTGACAAAAATGTCCGATTTTAGTGAAAAAACACATTTTCGATGGGTTCTCCGCGACAAATCGTCATTGCATAGGAAACAAAGTCGAATTTCAGCGAAATCGTGAAATGGTCGATTGTCGTCGTTGATTCTCACGATCTCGATGTCTGACGGTAAAAAACGCTGATTTGAGAAAAATGTCCGACTTTTGCGAAAAAACACATTTTCGATGCGTTCTCCTCGACAAATCGTCATTGCATCGGAAACAAAGTCGAATTTCAGCGAAATCGTGAAATGGTCGATTGTCGTCGTTGATTCTCACGATCTCGATGCCTGAGGCTGATTTGACAAAAATGTCCGACTTTTGCGAAAAAATACATTTTCGATGCGTTCTCCACGACAAATCGTCATGGCATCGGAAACAAAGTCGAAATTCAGCGAAATCGTGAAATGGTCGATTGTCGTCGTTAATTCTCACGATCTGGATGTCTGACGGTAAAAAACGCTGTTTTGACAAAAATGGCCGACTTTTGCGAAAAAACACAATTTCGATGGGTTCTCAACGACAAATCGTCATTGCATCGGAAACAAAGTCGAATTTCAGCGAAATCGTGAAATGGTCGATTGTCGTCATTGATTCTCACGATCTCGATGTTTGGCGGTCAAAAACGCTGATTTGACAAAAATGTCCGACTTTTGCGAAAAAACACAATTTCGATGCGTTCTCCACGACAAATCGTCATTGCATCGGAAACAAAGTCGAATTTCTGCGAAATCGTGAAATGGTCGATTGTCGTCGTTGATTCTCACGATCTCGATGCCTGACGCTGATTTGACAAAAATGTCCGACTTTTGCGAAAAAACACATTTTCGATGCGTTCTCCACGACAAATCGTCATTGCATCGGAAACAAAGTCGAATTTCAGCGAAATCGTGAAATGGTCGATTGTCGTCGTTGATTCTCACGATCTCGATGCCTGACGCTGATTTGACAAAATTGTCCGACTTTTGTGAAAAAACACATTTTCGGAGCGTTCTCAACGACAAATCGTCATTGCATCGGAAACAAAGTCGAATTTCAGCGAAATCGTAAAATGGTCGATTGTCGTCGTTGATTCTCACGATCTCAATGTCTGACGGTAAAAAACGCTGATTTGACAAAAATGTCCGACTTTTGCGAAAAAATACATTTTCGATGCGTTCTCCACGACAAATCATCATTGCATCGGAAACAAAGTCGAAATTCAGCGAAATCGTGAAATGGTCGATTGTCGTCGTTGATTCTTATGATCTCGATGTCTGACGGTAAAAAACGCTGTTTTGACAGAAATGTCCGACTTTTGCGAAAAAACACATTTTCGATGCGTTCTCCACGACAAATCGTCATTGCATCGGAAACAAAGTCGAATTTCAGCGAAATCGTGAAATGGTCGATTGTCGTCGTTGATTCTCACGATCTCGATGCCTGAGGCTGATTTGACAAAAATGTCCGACTTTGTGAAAAAACACATTTTCGATGAGTTCTCCACGACAAATCGTCATTGCATAGGAAACAAAGTCGAATTTCTGCGAAATCGTGAAATGGTCGATTGTCGTCGTTGATTCTCACGATCTCGATGTTTGGCGGTCAAAAACGCTGATTTGACAAAAATGTCCGACTTTTGCGAAAAAACACATTTTCGATGCGTTCTCCACGACAAATCGTCATTGCATCGGAAACAAAGTCGAATTTCAGCGAAATCGTGAAATGGTCGATTGTCGTCGTTGATTCTCACGATCTCGATGCCTGACGCTGATTTGACAAAAATGTCCGACTTTTGTGAAAAAAACACATTTTCGATGCGTTCTCCACGACAAATCGTCATTGCATCGGAAACAAAGTCGAATTTCAGCGAAATCGTGAAATGGTCGATTGTCGTCGTTGATTCTCACGATCTCGATGCACGAGGGTTAAAAACGCTGATCTGACAAAAATGTCCGATTTTAGTGAAAAAACACACTTTCGATGCGTTCTCCACGACAAAGCGTCATTGCATCGGAAACAAAGTCGAATTTCAGCGAAATCGTGAAATGGTCGATTGTCGTCGTTGATTCTCACGATCTCGATGCCTGACGCTGATTTGACAAAAATGTCCGACTTTTGTGAAAAAAACACATTTTCGATGCGTTCTCCACGACAAATCGTCATTGCATCGGAAACAAAGTCGAATTTCAGCGAAATCGTGAAATGGTCGATTGTCGTCGTTGATTCTCACGATCTCGATGCACGAGGGTTAAAAACGCTGATCTGACAAAAATGTCCGATTTTAGTGAAAAAACACACTTTCGATGAGTTCTCCACGACAAATCGTCATTGCATAGGAAACAAAGTCGAATTTCAGCGAAATCGTGAAATGGTCGATTGTCGTCGTTGATTCTCACGATCTCGATGCCCGACGCTGATTTGACAAAAATGTCCGACTTTTGTGAAAAAACACATTTTCGGAACGTTCTCAACGACAAATCGTCATTGCATCGGAAACAAAGTCGAATTTCAGCGAAATCGTAAAATGGTCGATTGTCGTCGTAGATTCTCACGATCTCAATGTCTGACGGTAAAAAACGCTGATTTGACAAAAATGGCCGACTTTTGTGAAAAAACACATTTTCGATGCGTTCTCCACGACAAATCGTCATTGCATCGGAAACAAAGTCGAATTACAGCGAAATCGTTAAATGGTCGATTGTCGTCGTTGATTCTCACGATGTCGATGCCTGACGCTGATTTGACAAAAATGTCCGACTTTTGTGAAAAAAAACACATTTTCGATGCGTTCTCTACGACAAATCGTCATTGCATCGGAAACAAAGTCGAATTTCAGCGAAATCGTGAAATGGTCGATTGTCGTCTTTGATTCTCACGATCTCGATGCCTGACGCTGATCTGACAAACATGTCCGATTTTAGTGAAAAAACACATTTTCGATGAGTTCTCCACGACAAATCGTCATTGCATAGGAAACAAAGTCGAATTTCTGCGAAATCGTGAAATGGTCGATTGTCGTCGTTGATTCTCACGATGTCGATGCCTGACGCTGATTTGACAAAAATGTCCGACTTTTGTGAAAAAAACACATTTTCGATGCGTTCTCCACGACAAATCGTCATTGCATCGGAAACAAAGTCGAATTTCTGCGAAATCGTGAAATGGTCGATTGTCGTCGTTGATTCTCACGATCTCGATGCCTGACGCTGATTTGACAAAAATGTCCGACTTTTGCGAAAAAACACATTTTCGATGCGTTCTCCACGACAAATCGTCATTGCATCGGAAACAAAGTCGAATTTCAGCGAAATCGTGAAATGGTCGATTGTCGTCGTTGATTCTCACGATCTCGATGCCTGACGCTGATCTGACAAACATGTCCGATTTTAGTGAAAAAACACATTTTCGATGAGTTCTCCACGACAAATCGTCATTGCATAGGAAACAAAGTCGAATTTCAGCGAAATCGTGAAATGGTCGATTGTCGTCGTTGATTCTCAGGATCTCGATGCCTGAGGCTGATTTGACAAAAATGTCCGACTTTTGCGAAAAAATACATTTTCGATGCGTTCTCCACGACAAATCGTCTTTGCATCGGAAACAATGTCGAGTTTCAGCGAAATCGTGAAATGGTCGATTGCCGTCGTTGATTCTCACGATCTCGATGCACGAGGGTTTAAAACGCTGATCTGACAAAAATGTCCGATTTTAGTGAAAAAACACACTTTCGATGCGTTCTCCACGACAAATCGTCATTGCATCGGAAACAAAGTCGAATTTCAGCGAAATCGTGAAATGGTCGATTGTCGTCGTTGATTCTCACGATCTCGATGCCCGACGCTGATTTGACAAAAATGTCCGACTTTTGTGAAAAAACACATTTTCGGAACGTTCTCAACGACAAATCGTCATTGCATCGGAAACAAAGTCGAATTTCAGCGAAATCGTAAAATGGTCGATTGTCGTCGTAGATTCTCACGATCTCAATGTCTGACGGTAAAAAACGCTGATTTGACAAAAATGGCCGACTTTTGTGAAAAAACACATTTTCGATGCGTTCTCCACGACAAATCGTCATTGCATCGGAAACAAAGTCGAATTACAGCGAAATCGTTAAATGGTCGATTGTCGTCGTTGATTCTCACGATGTCGATGCCTGACGCTGATTTGACAAAAATGTCCGACTTTTGTGAAAAAAACACATTTTCGATGCGTTCTCCACGACAAATCGTCATTGCATCGGAAACAAAGTCGAATTTCAGCGAAATCGTGAAATGGTCGATTGTCGTCTTTGATTCTCACGATCTCGATGCCTGACGCTGATCTGACAAACATGTCCGATTTTAGTGAAAAAACACATTTTCGATGAGTTCTCCACGACAAATCGTCATTGCATAGGAAACAAAGTCGAATTTCTGCGAAATCGTGAAATGGTCGATTGTCGTCGTTGATTCTCACGATCTCGATGCCTGACGCTGATCTGACAAACATGTCCGATTTTAGTGAAAAAACACATTTTCGATGGGTTCTCCACGACAAATCGTCATTGCATCGGAAACAAAGTCGAATTTCAGCGAAATCGTGAAATGGTCGATTGTCGTCGTTGATTCTCACGATCTCGATGTTTGGCGGTCAAAAACGCTGATTTGACAAAAATGTCCGACTTTTGCGAAAAAAACACATTTTCGATGCGTTCTCTACGACAAATCGTCATTGCATCGGAAACAAAGTCGCGTATTTTAGCGAAATCGTGAAATGGTCGATTGTCGTCATTGATTCTCACGATCTCGATGTTTGGCGGTCAAAAACGCTGATTTGACAAAAATGTCCGACTTTTGCGAAAAAACACATTTTCGATGCGTTCTCCACGACAAATCGTCATTGCATCGGAAACAAAGTCGAATTTCAGCGAAATCGTGAAATGGTCGATTGTCGTCGTTGATTCTCACGATCTCGAAGCCTGACGCTGATTTGACAAAATTGTCCGACTTTTGTGAAAAAACACATTTTGGGAGCGTTCTCCACGACAAATCGTCATTGCATCGGAAACAAAGTCGAATTTCAGCGAAATCGTGAAATGGTCGATTGTCGTCATTGATTCTCACGATCTCGATGTTTGGCGGTCAAAAACGCTGATTTGACAAAAATGTCCGACTTTTGCGAAAAAACACATTTTCGATGCGTTCTCCACGACAAATCGTCATTGCATCGGAAACAAAGTCGAATTTCAGCGAAATCGTGAAATGGTCGATTGTCGTCGTTGATTCTCACGATGTCGATGCCTGACGCTGATTTGACAAAAATGTCCGACTTTTGTGAAAAAAACACATTGTCGATGCGTTCTCCACGACAAATCGTCATTGCATCGGAAACAAAGTCGAATTTCAGCGAAATCGTGAAATGGTCGATTGTCGTATTTGATTCTCACGATCTCGATGCCTGACGCTGATCTGACAAACATGTCCGATTTTAGTGAAAAAACACATTTTCGATGAGTTCTCCACGACAAATCGTCATTGCATAGGAAACAAAGTCGAATTTCTGCGAAATCGTGAAATGGTCGATTGTCGTCGTTGATTCTCACGATCTCGATGTCTGACGGTAAAAAACGCTGATTTGACAAAAATGGCCGTCTTTTGCGAAAAAACACATTTTCGATGCGTTCTCCACGACAAATCGTCATTGCATCGGAAACAAAGTCGAATTTCAGCGAAATCGTGAAATGGTCGATTGTCGTCGTTGATTCTCACGATCTCGATGTTTGGCGGTCAAAAACGCTGATTTGACAAAAATGTCCGACTTTTGCGAAAAAAACACATTTTCGATGCGTTCTCTACGACAAATCGTCATTGCATCGGAAACAAAGTCGCGTATTTTAGCGAAATCGTGAAATGGTCGATTGTCGTCGTTGATTCTCACGATCTCGATGTCTGACGGTAAAAAACGCTGATTTGACAAAAATGGCCGTCTTTTGCGAAAAAACACATTTTCGATGCGTTCTCCACGACAAATCGTCATTGCATCGGAAACAAAGTCGAATTTCAGCGAAATCGTGAAATGGTCGATTGTCGTCGTTGATTCTCACGATCTCGATGCCTGACGCTGATTTGACAAAATTGTCCGACTTTTGTGAAAAAACACATTTTGGGAGCGTTCTCAACGACAAATCGTCATTGCATCGGAAACAAAGTCGAATTTCAGCGAAATCGTGAAATGGTCGATTGTCGTCATTGATTCTCACGATCTCGATGTTTGGCGGTCAAAAACGCTGATTTGACAAAAATGTCCGACTTTTGCGAAAAAACACATTTTCGATGCGTTCTCCACGACAAATCGTCATTGCATCGGAAACAAAGTCGAATTTCTGCGAAATCGTGAAATGGTCGATTGTCGTCGTTGATTCTCACGATCTCGATGTTTGGCGGTCAAAAACGCTGATTTGACAAAAATGTCCGACTTTTGCGAAAAAAACACATTTTCGATGCGTTCTCTACGACAAATCGTCATTGCATCGGAAACAAAGTCGCGTATTTTAGCGAAATCGTGAAATGGTCGATTGTCGTCGTTGATTCTCACGATCTCGATGCACGAGGGTTAAAAACGCTGATCTGACAAAAATGTCCGATTTTAGTGAAAAAACACATTTTCGATGGATTCTCCACGACAAATCGTCATTGCATCGGAATCAAAGTCGAATTCCAGCGAAATCGTGAAATGTTCGATTGTCGTCGTTGATTCTCACGATCTCGATGTCTGACGGTAAAAAACGCTGATTTGACAAAAATGGCCGTCTTTTGCGAAAAAACACATTTTCGATGCGTTCTCCACGACAAATCGTCATTGCATCGGAAACAAAGTCGAATTTCAGCGAAATCGTGAAATGGTCGATTGTCGTCGTTGATTCTCACGATCTCGATGCCCGACGCTGATTTGACAAAAATGTCCGACTTTTGTGAAAAAACACATTTTCGATGCGTTCTCCACGACAAATCGTCATTGCATCGGAAACAAAGTCGAATTTCAGCGAAATCGTGAAATGGTCGATTGTCGTCGTTGATTCTCACGATCTCGATGCCTGACGCTGATTTGACAAAATTGTCCGACTTTTGTGAAAAAACACATTTTCGGAGCGTTCTCAACGACAAATCGTCATTGCATCGGAAACAAAGTCGAATTTCAGCGAAATCGTAAAATGGTCGATTGTCGTCGTTGATTCTCACGATCTCGATGCCTGAGGCTGATTTGACAAAAATGTCCGACTTTTGCGAAAAAATACATTTTCGATGCGTTCTCCACGACAAATCGTCATGGCATCGGAAACAAAGTCGAAATTCAGCGAAATCGTGAAATGGTCGATTGTCGTCGTTAATTCTCACGATCTGGATGTCTGACGGTAAAAAACGCTGTTTTGACAAAAATGGCCGACTTTTGCGAAAAAACACAATTTCGATGGGTTCTCAACGACAAATCGTCATTGCATCGGAAACAAAGTCGAATTTCAGCGAAATCGTGAAATGGTCTATTGTCGTCATTGATTCTCACGATCTCGATGTTTGGCGGTCAAAAACGCTGATTTGACAAAAATGTCCGACTTTTGCGAAAAAACACATTTTCGATGCGTTCTCCACGACAAATCGTCATTGCATCGGAAACAAAGTCGAATTTCTGCGCAATCGTGAAATGGTCGATCGTCGTCGTTGATTCTCACGATCTCGATGTTTGGCGATCAAAAACGCTGATTTGACAAAAATGTCCGACTTTTGCGAAAAAAACACAATTTCGATGCGTTCTCCACGACAAATCGTCATTGCATCGGAAACAAAGTCGAATTTCTGCGAAATCGTGAAATGGTCGATTGTCGTCGTTGATTCTCACGATCTCGATGCCTGACGCTGATTTGACAAAAATGTCCGACTTTTGCGAAAAAACACATTTTCGATGCGTTCTCCACGACAAATCGTCATTGTATCGGAAACAAAGTCGAATTTCAGCGAAATCGTGAAATGGTCGATTGTCGTCGTTGATTCTCACGATCTCGATGCCTGACGCTGATTTGACAAAATTGTCCGACTTTTGTGAAAAAACACATTTTCGGAGCGTTCTCAACGACAAATCGTCATTGCATCGGAAACAAAGTCGAATTTCAGCGAAATCGTAAAATGGTCGATTGTCGTCGTTGATTCTCACGATCTCAATGTCTGACGGTAAAAAACGCTGATTTGACAAAAATGTCCGACTTTTGCGAAAAAATACATTTTCGATGCGTTCTCCACGACAAATCATCATTGCATCGGAAACAAAGTCGAAATTCAGCGAAATCGTGAAATGGTCGATTGTCGTCGTTGATTCTTATGATCTCGATGTCTGACGGTAAAAAACGCTGTTTTGACAGAAATGTCCGACTTTTGCGAAAAAACACATTTTCGATGCGTTCTCCACGACAAATCGTCATTGCATCGGAAACAAAGTCGAATTTCAGCGAAATCGTGAAATGGTCGATTGTCGTCGTTGATTCTCACGATCTCGATGCCTGAGGCTGATTTGACAAAAATGTCCGACTTTGTGAAAAAACACATTTTCGATGAGTTCTCCACGACAAATCGTCATTGCATAGGAAACAAAGTCGAATTTCTGCGAAATCGTGAAATGGTCGATTGTCGTCGTTGATTCTCACGATCTCGATGTTTGGCGGTCAAAAACGCTGATTTGACAAAAATGTCCGACTTTTGCGAAAAAACACATTTTCGATGCGTTCTCCACGACAAATCGTCATTGCATCGGAAACAAAGTCGAATTTCAGCGAAATCGTGAAATGGTCGATTGTCGTCGTTGATTCTCACGATCTCGATGCCTGACGCTGATTTGACAAAAATGTCCGACTTTTGTGAAAAAAACACATTTTCGATGCGTTCTCCACGACAAATCGTCATTGCATCGGAAACAAAGTCGAATTTCAGCGAAATCGTGAAATGGTCGATTGTCGTCGTTGATTCTCACGATCTCGATGCACGAGGGTTAAAAACGCTGATCTGACAAAAATGTCCGATTTTAGTGAAAAAACACACTTTCGATGCGTTCTCCACGACAAAGCGTCATTGCATCGGAAACAAAGTCGAATTTCAGCGAAATCGTGAAATGGTCGATTGTCGTCGTTGATTCTCACGATCTCGATGCCCGACGCTGATTTGACAAAAATGTCCGACTTTTGTGAAAAAACACATTTTCGATGCGTTCTCCACGACAAATCGTCATTGCATCGGAAACAAAGTCGAATTTCAGCGAAATCGTGAAATGGTCGATTGTCGTCGTTGATTCTCACGATCTCGATGCCTGACGCTGATTTGACAAAATTGTCCGACTTTTGTGAAAAAACACATTTTCGGAGCGTTCTCAACGACAAATCGTCATTGCATCGGAAACAAAGTCGAATTTCAGCGAAATCGTAAAATGGTCGATTGTCGTCGTTGATTCTCACGATCTCAATGTCTGACGGTAAAAAACGCTGATTTGACAAAAATGTCCGACTTTTGCGAAAAAATACATTTTCGATGCGTTCTCCACGACAAATCATCATTGCATCGGAAACAAAGTCGAAATTCAGCGAAATCGTGAAATGGTCGATTGTCGTCGTTGATTCTTATGATCTCGATGTCTGACGGTAAAAAACGCTGTTTTGACAGAAATGTCCGACTTTTGCGAAAAAACACATGTTCGATGCGTTCTCCACGACAAATCGTCATTGCATCGGAAACAAAGTCGAATTTCAGCGAAATCGTGAAATGGTCGATTGTCGTCGTTGATTCTCACGATCTCGATGCCTGAGGCTGATTTGACAAAAATGTCCGACTTTGTGAAAAAACACATTTTCGATGAGTTCTCCACGACAAATCGTCATTGCATAGGAAACAAAGTCGAATTTCTGCGAAATCGTGAAATGGTCGATTGTCGTCGTTGATTCTCACGATCTCGATGTTTGGCGGTCAAAAACGCTGATTTGACAAAAATGTCCGACTTTTGCGAAAAAACACATTTTCGATGCGTTCTCCACGACAAATCGTCATTGCATCGGAAACAAAGTCGAATTTCAGCGAAATCGTGAAATGGTCGATTGTCGTCGTTGATTCTCACGATCTCGATGCACGAGGGTTAAAAACGCTGATCTGACAAAAATGTCCGATTTTAGTGAAAAAACACACTTTCGATGCGTTCTCCACGACAAAGCGTCATTGCATCGGAAACAAAGTCGAATTTCAGCGAAATCGTGAAATGGTCGATTGTCGTCGTTGATTCTCACGATCTCGATGCCCGACGCTGATTTGACAAAAATGTCCGACTTTTGTGAAAAAACACATTTTCGGAACGTTCTCAACGACAAATCGTCATTGCATCGAAAACAAAGTCGAATTTCAGCGAAATCGTAAAATGGTCGATTGTCGTCGTAGATTCTCACGATCTCAATGTCTGACGGTAAAAAACGCTGATTTGACGAAAATGGCCGACTTTTGTGAAAAAACACATTTTCGATGCGTTCTCCACGACAAATCGTCATTGCATCGGAAACAAAGTCGAATTTCAGCGAAATCGTGAAATGGTCGATTGTCGTCTTTGATTCTCACGATCTCGATGCCTGACGCTGATCTGACAAACATGTCCGATTTTAGTGAAAAAACACATTTTCGATGAGTTCTCCACGACAAATCGTCATTGCATAGGAAACAAAGTCGAATTTCAGCGAAATCGTGAAATGGTCGATTGTCGTCGTTGATTCTCACGATCTCGATGCCTGACGCTGATCTGACAAACATGTCCGATTTTAGTGAAAAAACACATTTTCGATGGGTTCTCCACGACAAATCGTCATTGCATAGGAAACTAAGTCGAATTTCTGCGAAATCGTGAAATGGTCGATTGTCGTCGTTGATTCTTATGATCTCGATGTCTGACGGTAAAAAACGCTGTTTTGACAAAAATGTCCGACTTTTGCGAAAAAACACATTTTCGATGCGTTCTCCACGACAAATCGTCATTGCATCGGAAACAAAGTCGAATTTCAGCGAAATCGTGAAATGGTCGATTGTCGTCGTTGATTCTCACGATCTCGATGCCTGAGGCTGATTTGACATAAATGTCCGACTTTGTGAAAAAACACATTTTCGATGCGTTCTCCACGACAAATCGTCATTGCATAGAAATCAAAGTCGAATTTCTGCGCAATCGTGAAATGGTCGATCGTCGTCGTTGATTCTCACGATCTCGATGTTTGGCGATCAAAAACGCTGATTTGACAAAAATGTCCGACTTTTGCGAAAAAAACACAATTTCGATGCCTTCTCCACGACAAATCGTCATTGCATCGGAAACAAAGTCGAATTTCTGCGAAATCGTGAAATGGTCGATTGTCGTCGTTGATTCTCACGATCTCGATGCCTGACGCTGATTTGACAAAAATGTCCGACTTTTGCGAAAAAACACATTTTCGATGCGTTCTCCACGACAAATCGTCATTGCATCGGAAACAAAGTCGAATTTCAGCGAAATCGTGAAATGGTCGATTGTCGTCGTTGATTCTCACGATCTCGATGCCTGACGCTGATCTGACAAACATGTCCGATTTTAGTGAAAAAACACATTTTCGATGAGTTCTCCACGACAAATCGTCATTGCATAGGAAACAAAGTCGAATTTCAGCGAAATCGTGAAATGGTCGATTGTCGTCGTTGATTCTCAGGATCTCGATGCCTGAGGCTGATTTGACAAAAATGTCCGACTTTTGCGAAAAAATACATTTTCGATGCGTTCTCCACGACAAATCGTCATTGCATCGGAAACAATGTCGAGTTTCAGCGAAATCGTGAAATGGTCGATTGCCGTCGTTGATTCTCACGATCTCGATGCACGAGGGTTTAAAACGCTGATCTGACAAAAATGTCCGATTTTAGTGAAAAAACACACTTTCGATGCGTTCTCCACGACAAATCGTCATTGCATCGGAAACAAAGTCGAATTTCAGCGAAATCGTGAAATGGTCGATTGTCGTCGTTCATTCTCACGATCTCGATGCCCGACGCTGATTTGACAAAAATGTCCGACTTTTGTGAAAAAACACATTTTCGGAACGTTCTCAACGACAAATCGTCATTGCATCGGAAACAAAGTCGAATTTCAGCGAAATCGTAAAATGGTCGATTGTCGTCGTAGATTCTCACGATCTCAATGTCTGACGGTAAAAAACGCTGATTTGACAAAAATGGCCGACTTTTGTGAAAAAACACATTTTCGATGCGTTCTCCACGACAAATCGTCATTGCATCGGAAACAAAGTCGAATTACAGCGAAATCGTTAAATGGTCGATTGTCGTCGTTGATTCTCACGATGTCGATGCCTGACGCTGATTTGACAAAAATGTCCGACTTTTGTGAAAAAAACACATTTTCGATGCGTTCTCCACGACAAATCGTCATTGCATCGGAAACAAAGTCGAATTTCAGCGAAATCGTGAAATGGTCGATTGTCGTCGTTGATTCTCACGATCTCGATGCCTGACGCTGATCTGACAAACATGTCCGATTTTAGTGAAAAAACACATTTTCGATGGGTTCTCCACGACAAATCGTCATTGCATAGAAAACAAAGTCGAATTTCTGCGCAATCGTGAAATGGTCGATCGTCGTCGTTGATTCTCACGATCTCGATGTTTGGCGATCAAAAACGCTGATTTGACAAAAATGTCCGACTTTTGCGAAAAAAACACAATTTCGATGCGTTCTCCACGACAAATCGTCATTGCATCGGAAACAAAGTCGAATTTCTGCGAAATCGTGAAATGGTCGATTGTCGTCGTTGATTCTCACGATCTCGATGCCTGACGCTGATTTGACAAAAATGTCCGACTTTTGCGAAAAAACACATTTTCGATGCGTTCTCCACGACAAATCGTCATTGCATCGGAAACAAAGTCGAATTTCAGCGAAATCGTGAAATGGTCGATTGTCGTCGTTGATTCTCACGATCTCGATGCCTGACGCTGATCTGACAAACATGTCCGATTTTAGTGAAAAAACACATTTTCGATGAGTTCTCCACGACAAATCGTCATTGCATAGGAAACAAAGTCGAATTTCTGCGAAATCGTGAAATGGTCGATTGTCGTCGTTGATTCTCACGATCTCGATGCCTGACGCTGATTTGACAAAAATGTCCGACTTTTGCGAAAAAACACATTTTCGATGCGTTCTCCACGACAAATCGTCATTGCATCGGAAACAAAGTCGAATTTCAGCGAAATCGTGAAATGGTCGATTGTCGTCGTTGATTCTCACGATCTCGATGCCTGACGCTGATCTGACAAACATGTCCGATTTTAGTGAAAAAACACATTTTCGATGAGTTCTCCACGACAAATCGTCATTGCATAGGAAACAAAGTCGAATTTCAGCGAAATCGTGAAATGGTCGATTGTCGTCGTTGATTCTCAGGATCTCGATGCCTGAGGCTGATTTGACAAAAATGTCCGACTTTTGCGAAAAAATACATTTTCGATGCGTTCTCCACGACAAATCGTCATTGCATCGGAAACAATGTCGAGTTTCAGCGAAATCGTGAAATGGTCGATTGCCGTCGTTGATTCTCACGATCTCGATGCACGAGGGTTTAAAACGCTGATCTGACAAAAATGTCCGATTTTAGTGAAAAAACACACTTTCGATGCGTTCTCCACGACAAATCGTCATTGCATCGGAAACAAAGTCGAATTTCAGCGAAATCGTGAAATGGTCGATTGTCGTCGTTGATTCTCGCGATCTCGATGCCCGACGCTGATTTGACAAAAATGTCCGACTTTTGTGAAAAAACACATTTTCGGAACGTTCTCAACGACAAATCGTCATTGCATCGGAAACAAAGTCGAATTTCAGCGAAATCGTAAAATGGTCGATTGTCGTCGTAGATTCTCACGATCTCAATGTCTGACGGTAAAAAACGCTGATTTGACAAAAATGGCCGACTTTTGTGAAAAAACACATTTTCGATGCGTTCTCCACGACAAATCGTCATTGCATCGGAAACAAAGTCGAATTACAGCGAAATCGTTAAATGGTCGATTGTCGTCGTTGATTCTCACGATGTCGATGCCTGACGCTGATTTGACAAAAATGTCCGACTTTTGTGAAAAAAACACATTTTCGATGCGTTCTCCACGACAAATCGTCATTGCATCGGAAACAAAGTCGAATTTCAGCGAAATCGTGAAATGGTCGATTGTCGTCTTTGATTCTCACGATCTCGATGCCTGACGCTGATCTGACAAACATGTCCGATTTTAGTGAAAAAACACATTTTCGATGAGTTCTCCACGACAAATCGTCATTGCATAGGAAACAAAGTCGAATTTCTGCGAAATCGTGAAATGGTCGATTGTCGTCGTTGATTCTCACGATCTCGATGCCTGACGCTGATCTGACAAACATGTCTGATTTTAGTGAAAAAACACATTTTCGATGGGTTCTCCACGACAAATCGTCATTGCATCGGAAACAATGTTGAATTTCAGCGAAATCGTGAAATGGTCGATTGTCGTCGTTGATTCTCACGATCTCGATGCACGAGGGTTAAAAACGCTGATCTGACAAAAATGTCCGATTTTAGTGAAAAAACACATTTTCGATGGGTTCTCCACGACAAATCGTCATTGCATAGGAAACAAAGTCGAATTTCAGCGAAATCGTGAAATGGTCGATTGTCGTCGTTGATTCTCACGATCTCGATGTCTGACGGTAAAAAACGCTGATTTGAGAAAAATGTCCGACTTTTGCGAAAAAACACATTTTCGATGCGTTCTCCTCGACAAATCGTCATTGCATCGGAAACAAAGTCGAATTTCAGCGAAATCGTGAAATGGTCGATTGTCGTCGTTGATTCTCACGATCTCGATGCCTGAGGCTGATTTGACAAAAATGTCCGACTTTTGCGAAAAAATACATTTTCGATGCGTTCTCCACGACAAATCGTCATTGCATCGGAAACAAAGTCGAAATTCAGCGAAATCGTGAAATGGTCGATTGTCGTCGTTAATTCTCACGATCTGGATGTCTGACGGTAAAAAACGCTGTTTTGACAAAAATGGCCGACTTTTGCGAAAAAACACAATTTCGATGGGTTCTCAACGACAAATCGTCATTGCATCGGAAACAAAGTCGAATTTCAGCGAAATCGTGAAATGGTCGATTGTCGTCATTGATTCTCACGATCTCGATGTTTGGCGGTCAAAAACGCTGATTTGACAAAAATGTCCGACTTTTGCGAAAAAACACATTTTCGATGCGTTCTCCACGACAAATCGTCATTGCATCGGAAACAAAGTCGAATTTCTGCGCAATCGTGAAATGGTCGATCGTCGTCGTTGATTCTCACGATCTCGATGTTTGGCGATCAAAAACGCTGATTTGACAAAAATGTCCGACTTTTGCGAAAAAAACACAATTTCGATGCGTTCTCCACGACAAATCGTCATTGCATCGGAAACAAAGTCGAATTTCTGCGAAATCGTGAAATGGTCGATTGTCGTCGTTGATTCTCACGATCTCGATGCCTGACGCTGATTTGACAAAAATGTCCGACTTTTGCGAAAAAACACATTTTCGATGCGTTCTCCACGACAAATCGTCATTGCATCGGAAACAAAGTCGAATTTCAGCGAAATCGTGAAATGGTCGATTGTCGTCGTTGATTCTCACGATCTCGATGCCTGACGCTGATTTGACAAAATTGTCCGACTTTTGTGAAAAAACACATTTTCGGAGCGTTCTCAACGACAAATCGTCATTGCATCGGAAACAAAGTCGAATTTCAGCGAAATCGTAAAATGGTCGATTGTCGTCGTTGATTCTCACGATCTCAATGTCTGACGGTAAAAAACGCTGATTTGACAAAAATGTCCGACTTTTGCGAAAAAATACATTTTCGATGCGTTCTCCACGACAAATCATCATTGCATCGGAAACAAAGTCGAAATTCAGCGAAATCGTGAAATGGTCGATTGTCGTCGTTGATTCTTATGATCTCGATGTCTGGCGGTAAAAAACGCTGTTTTGACAGAAATGTCCGACTTTTGCGAAAAAACACATTTTCGATGCGTTCTCCACGACAAATCGTCATTGCATCGGAAACAAAGTCGAATTTCAGCGAAATCGTGAAATGGTCGATTGTCGTCGTTGATTCTCACGATCTCGATGCCTGAGGCTGATTTGACAAAAATGTCCGACTTTGTGAAAAAACACATTTTCGATGAGTTCTCCACGACAAATCGTCATTGCATCGGAAACAAAGTCGAATTTCAGCGAAATCGTGAAATGGTCGATTGTCGTCGTTGATTCTCACGATCTCGATGCCTGACGCTGATTTGACAAAATTGTCCGACTTTTGTGAAAAAACACATTTTCGGAGCGTTCTCAACGACAAATCGTCATTGCATCGGAAACAAAGTCGAATTTCAGCGAAATCGTAAAATGGTCGATTGTCGTCGTTGATTCTCACGATCTCAATGTCTGACGGTAAAAAACGCTGATTTGACAAAAATGTCCGACTTTTGCGAAAAAATACATTTTCGATGCGTTCTCCACGACAAATCATCATTGCATCGGAAACAAAGTCGATATTCAGCGAAATCGTGAAATGGTCGATTGTCGTCGTTGATTCTTATGATCTCGATGTCTGGCGGTAAAAAACGCTGTTTTGACAGAAATGTCCGACTTTTGCGAAAAAACACATTTTCGATGCGTTCTCCACGACAAATCGTCATTGCATCGGAAACAAAGTCGAATTTCAGCGAAATCGTGAAATGGTCGATTGTCGTCGTTGATTCTCACGATCTCGATGCCTGAGGCTGATTTGACAAAAATGTCCGACTTTGTGAAAAAACACATTTTCGATGAGTTCTCCACGACAAATCGTCATTGCATCGGAAACAAAGTCGAATTTCAGCGAAATCGTGAAATGGTCGATTGTCGTCGTTGATTCTCACGATCTCGATGCCTGACGCTGATTTGACAAAATTGTCCGACTTTTGTGAAAAAACACATTTTCGGAGCGTTCTCAACGACAAATCGTCATTGCATCGGAAACAAAGTCGAATTTCAGCGAAATCGTAAAATGGTCGATTGTCGTCGTTGATTCTCACGATCTCAATGTCTGACGGTAAAAAACGCTGATTTGACAAAAATGTCCGACTTTTGCGAAAAAATACATTTTCGATGCATTCTCCACGACAAATCATCATTGCATCGGAAACAAAGTCGAAATTCAGCGAAATCGTGAAATGGTCGATTGTCGTCGTTGATTCTTATGATCTCGATGTCTGGCGGTAAAAAACGCTGATTTGACAAAAATGGCCGTCTTTTGCGAAAAAACACATTTTCGATGCGTTCTCCACGACAAATCGTCATTGCATCGGAAACAAAGTCGAATTTCAGCGAAATCGTGAAATGGTCGATTGTCGTCGTTGATTCTCACGATCTGGATGTCTGACGGTAAAAAACGCTGATTTGACAAAAATGGCCGACTTTTGCGAAAAAACACAATTTCGATGGGTTCTCCACGACAAATCGTCATTGCATCGGAAACAATGTTGAATTTCAGCGAAATCGTGAAATGGTCGATTGTCGTCGTTGATTCTCACGATCTCGATGCACGAGGGTTAAAAACGCTGATCTGACAAAAATGTCCGATTTTAGTGAAAAAACACATTTTCGATGGGTTCTCCACGACAAATCGTCATTGCATAGGAAACAAAGTCGAATTTCAGCGAAATCGTGAAATGGTCGATTGTCGTCGTTGATTCTCACGATCTCGATGTCTGACGGTAAAAAACGCTGATTTGAGAAAAATGTCCGACTTTTGCGAAAAAACACATTTTCGATGCGTTCTCCTCGACAAATCGTCATTGCATCGGAAACAAAGTCGAATTTCAGCGAAATCGTGAAATGGTCGATTGTCGTCGTTGATTCTCGCGATCTCGATGCCCGACGCTGATTTGACAAAAATGTCCGACTTTTGTGAAAAAACACATTTTCGGAACGTTCTCAACGACAAATCGTCATTGCATCGGAAACAAAGTCGAATTTCAGCGAAATCGTAAAATGGTCGATTGTCGTCGTAGATTCTCACGATCTCAATGTCTGACGGTAAAAAACGCTGATTTGACAAAAATGGCCGACTTTTGTGAAAAAACACATTTTCGATGCGTTCTCCACGACAAATCGTCATTGCATCGGAAACAAAGTCGAATTACAGCGAAATCGTTAAATGGTCGATTGTCGTCGTTGATTCTCACGATGTCGATGCCTGACGCTGATTTGACAAAAATGTCCGACTTTTGTGAAAAAAACACATTTTCGATGCGTTCTCCACGACAAATCGTCATTGCATCGGAAACAAAGTCGAATTTCAGCGAAATCGTGAAATGGTCGATTGTCGTCTTTGATTCTCACGATCTCGATGCCTGACGCTGATCTGACAAACATGTCCGATTTTAGTGAAAAAACACATTTTCGATGAGTTCTCCACGACAAATCGTCATTGCATAGGAAACAAAGTCGAATTTCTGCGAAATCGTGAAATGGTCGATTGTCGTCGTTGATTCTCACGATCTCGATGCCTGACGCTGATCTGACAAACATGTCTGATTTTAGTGAAAAAACACATTTTCGATGGGTTCTCCACGACAAATCGTCATTGCATCGGAAACAATGTTGAATTTCAGCGAAATCGTGAAATGGTCGATTGTCGTCGTTGATTCTCACGATCTCGATGCACGAGGGTTAAAAACGCTGATCTGACAAAAATGTCCGATTTTAGTGAAAAAACACATTTTCGATGGGTTCTCCACGACAAATCGTCATTGCATAGGAAACAAAGTCGAATTTCAGCGAAATCGTGAAATGGTCGATTGTCGTCGTTGATTCTCACGATCTCGATGTCTGACGGTAAAAAACGCTGATTTGAGAAAAATGTCCGACTTTTGCGAAAAAACACATTTTCGATGCGTTCTCCTCGACAAATCGTCATTGCATCGGAAACAAAGTCGAATTTCAGCGAAATCGTGAAATGGTCGATTGTCGTCGTTGATTCTCACGATCTCGATGCCTGAGGCTGATTTGACAAAAATGTCCGACTTTTGCGAAAAAATACATTTTCGATGCGTTCTCCACGACAAATCGTCATTGCATCGGAAACAAAGTCGAAATTCAGCGAAATCGTGAAATGGTCGATTGTCGTCGTTAATTCTCACGATCTGGATGTCTGACGGTAAAAAACGCTGTTTTGACAAAAATGGCCGACTTTTGCGAAAAAACACAATTTCGATGGGTTCTCAACGACAAATCGTCATTGCATCGGAAACAAAGTCGAATTTCAGCGAAATCGTGAAATGGTCGATTGTCGTCATTGATTCTCACGATCTCGATGTTTGGCGGTCAAAAACGCTGATTTGACAAAAATGTCCGACTTTTGCGAAAAAACACATTTTCGATGCGTTCTCCACGACAAATCGTCATTGCATCGGAAACAAAGTCGAATTTCTGCGCAATCGTGAAATGGTCGATCGTCGTCGTTGATTCTCACGATCTCGATGTTTGGCGATCAAAAACGCTGATTTGACAAAAATGTCCGACTTTTGCGAAAAAAACACAATTTCGATGCGTTCTCCACGACAAATCGTCATTGCATCGGAAACAAAGTCGAATTTCTGCGAAATCGTGAAATGGTCGATTGTCGTCGTTGATTCTCACGATCTCGATGCCTGACGCTGATTTGACAAAAATGTCCGACTTTTGCGAAAAAACACATTTTCGATGCGTTCTCCACGACAAATCGTCATTGCATCGGAAACAAAGTCGAATTTCAGCGAAATCGTGAAATGGTCGATTGTCGTCGTTGATTCTCACGATCTCGATGCCTGACGCTGATTTGACAAAATTGTCCGACTTTTGTGAAAAAACACATTTTCGGAGCGTTCTCAACGACAAATCGTCATTGCATCGGAAACAAAGTCGAATTTCAGCGAAATCGTAAAATGGTCGATTGTCGTCGTTGATTCTCACGATCTCAATGTCTGACGGTAAAAAACGCTGATTTGACAAAAATGTCCGACTTTTGCGAAAAAATACATTTTCGATGCGTTCTCCACGACAAATCATCATTGCATCGGAAACAAAGTCGAAATTCAGCGAAATCGTGAAATGGTCGATTGTCGTCGTTGATTCTTATGATCTCGATGTCTGGCGGTAAAAAACGCTGTTTTGACAGAAATGTCCGACTTTTGCGAAAAAACACATTTTCGATGCGTTCTCCACGACAAATCGTCATTGCATCGGAAACAAAGTCGAATTTCAGCGAAATCGTGAAATGGTCGATTGTCGTCGTTGATTCTCACGATCTCGATGCCTGAGGCTGATTTGACAAAAATGTCCGACTTTGTGAAAAAACACATTTTCGATGAGTTCTCCACGACAAATCGTCATTGCATCGGAAACAAAGTCGAATTTCAGCGAAATCGTGAAATGGTCGATTGTCGTCGTTGATTCTCACGATCTCGATGCCTGACGCTGATTTGACAAAATTGTCCGACTTTTGTGAAAAAACACATTTTCGGAGCGTTCTCAACGACAAATCGTCATTGCATCGGAAACAAAGTCGAATTTCAGCGAAATCGTAAAATGGTCGATTGTCGTCGTTGATTCTCACGATCTCAATGTCTGACGGTAAAAAACGCTGATTTGACAAAAATGTCCGACTTTTGCGAAAAAATACATTTTCGATGCGTTCTCCACGACAAATCATCATTGCATCGGAAACAAAGTCGAAATTCAGCGAAATCGTGAAATGGTCGATTGTCGTCGTTGATTCTTATGATCTCGATGTCTGGCGGTAAAAAACGCTGTTTTGACAGAAATGTCCGACTTTTGCGAAAAAACACATTTTCGATGCGTTCTCCACGACAAATCGTCATTGCATCGGAAACAAAGTCGAATTTCAGCGAAATCGTGAAATGGTCGATTGTCGTCGTTGATTCTCACGATCTCGATGCCTGAGGCTGATTTGACAAAAATGTCCGACTTTGTGAAAAAACACATTTTCGATGAGTTCTCCACGACAAATCGTCATTGCATCGGAAACAAAGTCGAATTTCAGCGAAATCGTGAAATGGTCGATTGTCGTCGTTGATTCTCACGATCTCGATGCCTGAGGCTGATTTGACAAAATTGTCCGACTTTGTGAAAAAACACATTTTCGATGAGTTCTCCACGACAAATCGTCATTGCATCGGAAACAAAGTCGAATTTCAGCGAAATCGTAAAATGGTCGATTGTCGTCGTTGATTCTCACGATCTCAATGTCTGACGGTAAAAAACGCTGATTTGACAAAAATGTCCGACTTTTGCGAAAAAATACATTTTCGATGCATTCTCCACGACAAATCATCATTGCATCGGAAACAAAGTCGAAATTCAGCGAAATCGTGAAATGGTCGATTGTCGTCGTTGATTCTTATGATCTCGATGTCTGGCGCTAAAAAACGCTGATTTGACAAAAATGGCCGTCTTTTGCGAAAAAACACATTTTCGATGCGTTCTCCACGACAAATCGTCATTGCATCGGAAACAAAGTCGAATTTCAGCGAAATCGTGAAATGGTCGATTGTCGTCGTTGATTCTCACGATCTGGATGTCTGACGGTAAAAAACGCTGATTTGACAAAAATGGCCGACTTTTGCGAAAAAACACAATTTCGATGGGTTCTCCACGACAAATCGTCATTGCATCGGAAACAATGTTGAATTTCAGCGAAATCGTGAAATGGTCGATTGTCGTCGTTGATTCTCACGATCTCGATGCACGAGGGTTAAAAACGCTGATCTGACAAAAATGTCCGATTTTAGTGAAAAAACACATTTTCGATGGGTTCTCCACGACAAATCGTCATTGCATAGGAAACAAAGTCGAATTTCAGCGAAATCGTGAAATGGTCGATTGTCGTCGTTGATTCTCACGATCTCGATGTCTGACGGTAAAAAACGCTGATTTGAGAAAAATGTCCGACTTTTGCGAAAAAACACATTTTCGATGCGTTCTCCTCGACAAATCGTCATTGCATCGGAAACAAAGTCGAATTTCAGCGAAATCGTGAAATGGTCGATTGTCGTCGTTGATTCTCACGATCTCGATGCCTGAGGCTGATTTGACAAAAATGTCCGACTTTTGCGAAAAAATACATTTTCGATGCGTTCTCCACGACAAATCGTCATGGCATCGGAAACAAAGTCGAAATTCAGCGAAATCGTGAAATGGTCGATTGTCGTCGTTAATTCTCACGATCTGGATGTCTGACGGTAAAAAACGCTGTTTTGACAAAAATGGCCGACTTTTGCGAAAAAACACAATTTCGATGGGTTCTCAACGACAAATCGTCATTGCATCGGAAACAAAGTCGAATTTCAGCGAAATCGTGAAATGGTCGATTGTCGTCATTGATTCTCACGATCTCGATGTTTGGCGGTCAAAAACGCTGATTTGACAAAAATGTCCGACTTTTGCGAAAAAACACATTTTCGATGAGTTCTCCACGACAAATCGTCATTGCATAGGAAACAAAGTCGAATTTCTGCGAAATCGTGAAATGGTCGATTGTCGTCGTTGATTCTCACGATCTCGATGTTTGGCGGTCAAAAACGCTGATTTGACAAAAATGTCCGACTTTTGCGAAAAAACACATTTTCGATGCGTTCTCCACGACAAATCGTCATTGCATCGGAAACAAAGTCGAATTTCAGCGAAATCGTGAAATGGTCGATTGTCGTCGTTGATTCTCACGATCTCGATGCCTGACGCTGATTTGACAAAAATGTCCGACTTTTGTGAAAAAAACACATTTTCGATGCGTTCTCCACGACAAATCGTCATTGCATCGGAAACAAAGTCGAATTTCAGCGAAATCGTGAAATGGTCGATTGTCGTCGTTGATTCTCACGATCTCGATGCACGAGGGTTAAAAACGCTGATCTGACAAAAATGTCCGATTTTAGTGAAAAAACACACTTTCGATGCGTTCTCCACGACAAAGCGTCATTGCATCGGAAACAAAGTCGAATTTCAGCGAAATCGTGAAATGGTCGATTGTCGTCGTTGATTCTCACGATCTCGATGCCCGACGCTGATTTGACAAAAATGTCCGACTTTTGTGAAAAAACACATTTTCGATGCGTTCTCCACGACAAATCGTCATTGCATCGGAAACAAAGTCGAATTTCAGCGAAATCGTGAAATGGTCGATTGTCGTCGTTGATTCTCACGATCTCGATGCCTGACGCTGATTTGACAAAATTGTCCGACTTTTGTGAAAAAACACATTTTCGGAGCGTTCTCAACGACAAATCGTCATTGCATCGGAAACAAAGTCGAATTTCAGCGAAATCGTAAAATGGTCGATTGTCGTCGTTGATTCTCACGATCTCAATGTCTGACGGTAAAAAACGCTGATTTGACAAAAATGTCCGACTTTTGCGAAAAAATACATTTTCGATGCGTTCTCCACGACAAATCATCATTGCATCGGAAACAAAGTCGAAATTCAGCGAAATCGTGAAATGGTCGATTGTCGTCGTTGATTCTTATGATCTCGATGTCTGACGGTAAAAAACGCTGTTTTGACAGAAATGTCCGACTTTTGCGAAAAAACACATTTTCGATGCGTTCTCCACGACAAATCGTCATTGCATCGGAAACAAAGTCGAATTTCAGCGAAATCGTGAAATGGTCGATTGTCGTCGTTGATTCTCACGATCTCGATGCCTGAGGCTGATTTGACAAAAATGTCCGACTTTGTGAAAAAACACATTTTCGATGAGTTCTCCACGACAAATCGTCATTGCATAGGAAACAAAGTCGAATTTCTGCGAAATCGTGAAATGGTCGATTGTCGTCGTTGATTCTCACGATCTCGATGTTTGGCGGTCAAAAACGCTGATTTGACAAAAATGTCCGACTTTTGCGAAAAAACACATTTTCGATGCGTTCTCCACGACAAATCGTCATTGCATCGGAAACAAAGTCGAATTTCAGCGAAATCGTGAAATGGTCGATTGTCGTCGTTGATTCTCACGATCTCGATGCACGAGGGTTAAAAACGCTGATCTGACAAAAATGTCCGATTTTAGTGAAAAAACACACTTTCGATGCGTTCTCCACGACAAATCGTCATTGCATCGGAAACAAAGTCGAATTTCTGCGAAATCGTGAAATGGTCGATTGTCGTCGTTGATTCTCACGATCTCGATGCCTGACGCTGATTTGACAAAAATGTCCGACTTTTGCGAAAAAACACATTTTCGATGCGTTCTCCACGACAAATCGTCATTGCATCGGAAACAAAGTCGAATTTCAGCGAAATCGTGAAATGGTCGATTGTCGTCGTTGATTCTCACGATCTCGATGCCTGACGCTGATCTGACAAACATGTCCGATTTTAGTGAAAAAACACATTTTCGATGAGTTCTCCACGACAAATCGTCATTGCATAGGAAACAAAGTCGAATTTCAGCGAAATCGTGAAATGGTCGATTGTCGTCGTTGATTCTCAGGATCTCGATGCCTGAGGCTGATTTGACAAAAATGTCCGACTTTTGCGAAAAAATACATTTTCGATGCGTTCTCCACGACAAATCGTCATTGCATCGGAAACAATGTCGAGTTTCAGCGAAATCGTGAAATGGTCGATTGCCGTCGTTGATTCTCACGATCTCGATGCACGAGGGTTTAAAACGCTGATCTGACAAAAATGTCCGATTTTAGTGAAAAAACACACTTTCGATGCGTTCTCCACGACAAATCGTCATTGCATCGGAAACAAAGTCGAATTTCAGCGAAATCGTGAAATGGTCGATTGTCGTCGTTCATTCTCACGATCTCGATGCCCGACGCTGATTTGACAAAAATGTCCGACTTTTGTGAAAAAACACATTTTCGGAACGTTCTCAACGACAAATCGTCATTGCATCGGAAACAAAGTCGAATTTCAGCGAAATCGTAAAATGGTCGATTGTCGTCGTAGATTCTCACGATCTCAATGTCTGACGGTAAAAAACGCTGATTTGACAAAAATGGCCGACTTTTGTGAAAAAACACATTTTCGATGCGTTCTCCACGACAAATCGTCATTGCATCGGAAACAAAGTCGAATTACAGCGAAATCGTTAAATGGTCGATTGTCGTCGTTGATTCTCACGATGTCGATGCCTGACGCTGATCTGACAAACATGTCCGATTTTAGTGAAAAAACACATTTTCGATGGGTTCTCCACGACAAATCGTCATTGCATCGGAAACAAAGTCGAATTTCAGCGAAATCGTGAAATGGTCGATTGTCGTCGTTGATTCTCACGATCTCGATGCCTGACGCTGATCTGACAAACATGTCCGATTTTAGTGAAAAAACACATTTTCGATGGGTTCTCCACGACAAATCGTCATTGCATAGGAAACTAAGTCGAATTTCTGCGAAATCGTGAAATGGTCGATTGTCGTCGTTGATTCTTATGATCTCGATGTCTGACGGTAAAAAACGCTGTTTTGACAAAAATGTCCGACTTTTGCGAAAAAACACATTTTCGATGCGTTCTCCACGACAAATCGTCATTGCATCGGAAACAAAGTCGAATTTCAGCGAAATCGTGAAATGGTCGATTGTTGTCGTTGATTCTCACGATCTCGATGCCTGAGGCTGATTTGACATAAATGTCCGACTTTGTGAAAAAACACATTTTCGATGCGTTCTCCACGACAAATCGTCATTGCATAGAAAACAAAGTCGAATTTCTGCGCAATCGTGAAATGGTCGATCGTCGTCGTTGATTCTCACGATCTCGATGTTTGGCGATCAAAAACGCTGATTTGACAAAAATGTCCGACTTTTGCGAAAAAAACACAATTTCGATGCGTTCTCCACGACAAATCGTCATTGCATCGGAAACAAAGTCGAATTTCTGCGAAATCGTGAAATGGTCGATTGTCGTCGTTGATTCTCACGATCTCGATGCCTGACGCTGATTTGACAAAAATGTCCGACTTTTGCGAAAAAACACATTTTCGATGCGTTCTCCACGACAAATCGTCATTGCATCGGAAACAAAGTCGAATTTCAGCGAAATCGTGAAATGGTCGATTGTCGTCGTTGATTCTCACGATCTCGATGCCTGACGCTGATCTGACAAACATGTCCGATTTTAGTGAAAAAACACATTTTCGATGAGTTCTCCACGACAAATCGTCATTGCATAGGAAACAAAGTCGAATTTCAGCGAAATCGTGAAATGGTCGATTGTCGTCGTTGATTCTCAGGATCTCGATGCCTGAGGCTGATTTGACAAAAATGTCCGACTTTTGCGAAAAAATACATTTTCGATGCGTTCTCCACGACAAATCGTCATTGCATCGGAAACAATGTCGAGTTTCAGCGAAATCGTGAAATGGTCGATTGCCGTCGTTGATTCTCACGATCTCGATGCACGAGGGTTTAAAACGCTGATCTGACAAAAATGTCCGATTTTAGTGAAAAAACACACTTTCGATGCGTTCTCCACGACAAATCGTCATTGCATCGGAAACAAAGTCGAATTTCAGCGAAATCGTGAAATGGTCGATTGTCGTCGTTGATTCTCGCGATCTCGATGCCCGACGCTGATTTGACAAAAATGTCCGACTTTTGTGAAAAAACACATTTTCGGAACGTTCTCAACGACAAATCGTCATTGCATCGGAAACAAAGTCGAATTTCAGCGAAATCGTAAAATGGTCGATTGTCGTCGTAGATTCTCACGATCTCAATGTCTGACGGTAAAAAACGCTGATTTGACAAAAATGGCCGACTTTTGTGAAAAAACACATTTTCGATGCGTTCTCCACGACAAATCGTCATTGCATCGGAAACAAAGTCGAATTACAGCGAAATCGTTAAATGGTCGATTGTCGTCGTTGATTCTCACGATGTCGATGCCTGACGCTGATTTGACAAAAATGTCCGACTTTTGTGAAAAAAACACATTTTCGATGCGTTCTCCACGACAAATCGTCATTGCATCGGAAACAAAGTCGAATTTCAGCGAAATCGTGAAATGGTCGATTGTCGTCTTTGATTCTCACGATCTCGATGCCTGACGCTGATCTGACAAACATGTCCGATTTTAGTGAAAAAACACATTTTCGATGAGTTCTCCACGACAAATCGTCATTGCATAGGAAACAAAGTCGAATTTCTGCGAAATCGTGAAATGGTCGATTGTCGTCGTTGATTCTCACGATCTCGATGCCTGACGCTGATCTGACAAACATGTCCGATTTTAGTGAAAAAACACATTTTCGATGGGTTCTCCACGACAAATCGTCATTGCATCGGAAACAATGTTGAATTTCAGCGAAATCGTGAAATGGTCGATTGTCGTCGTTGATTCTCACGATCTCGATGCACGAGCGTTAAAAACGCTGATCTGACAAAAATGTCCGATTTTAGTGAAAAAACACATTTTCGATGGGTTCTCCACGACAAATCGTCATTGCATAGGAAACAAAGTCGAATTTCAGCGAAATCGTGAAATGGTCGATTGTCGTCGTTGATTCTCACGATCTCGATGTCTGACGGTAAAAAACGCTGATTTGAGAAAAATGTCCGACTTTTGCGAAAAAACACATTTTCGATGCGTTCTCCTCGACAAATCGTCATTGCATCGGAAACAAAGTCGAATTTCAGCGAAATCGTGAAATGGTCGATTGTCGTCGTTGATTCTCACGATCTCGATGCCTGAGGCTGATTTGACAAAAATGTCCGACTTTTGCGAAAAAATACATTTTCGATGCGTTCTCCACGACAAATCGTCATTGCATCGGAAACAAAGTCGAAATTCAGCGAAATCGTGAAATGGTCGATTGTCGTCGTTAATTCTCACGATCTGGATGTCTGACGGTAAAAAACGCTGTTTTGACAAAAATGGCCGACTTTTGCGAAAAAACACAATTTCGATGGGTTCTCAACGACAAATCGTCATTGCATCGGAAACAAAGTCGAATTTCAGCGAAATCGTGAAATGGTCGATTGTCGTCATTGATTCTCACGATCTCGATGTTTGGCGGTCAAAAACGCTGATTTGACAAAAATGTCCGACTTTTGCGAAAAAACACATTTTCGATGCGTTCTCCACGACAAATCGTCATTGCATCGGAAACAAAGTCGAATTTCTGCGCAATCGTGAAATGGTCGATCGTCGTCGTTGATTCTCACGATCTCGATGTTTGGCGATCAAAAACGCTGATTTGACAAAAATGTCCGACTTTTGCGAAAAAAACACAATTTCGATGCGTTCTCCACGACAAATCGTCATTGCATCGGAAACAAAGTCGAATTTCTGCGAAATCGTGAAATGGTCGATTGTCGTCGTTGATTCTCACGATCTCGATGCCTGACGCTGATTTGACAAAAATGTCCGACTTTTGCGAAAAAACACATTTTCGATGCGTTCTCCACGACAAATCGTCATTGCATCGGAAACAAAGTCGAATTTCAGCGAAATCGTGAAATGGTCGATTGTCGTCGTTGATTCTCACGATCTCGATGCCTGACGCTGATTTGACAAAATTGTCCGACTTTTGTGAAAAAACACATTTTCGGAGCGTTCTCAACGACAAATCGTCATTGCATCGGAAACAAAGTCGAATTTCAGCGAAATCGTAAAATGGTCGATTGTCGTCGTTGATTCTCACGATCTCAATGTCTGACGGTAAAAAACGCTGATTTGACAAAAATGTCCGACTTTTGCGAAAAAATACATTTTCGATGCGTTCTCCACGACAAGTCATCATTGCATCGGAAACAAAGTCGAAATTCAGCGAAATCGTGAAATGGTCGATTGTCGTCGTTGATTCTCACGATCTGGATGTCTGACGGTAAAAAACGCTGATTTGACAAAAATGGCCGACTTTTGCGAAAAAACACAATTTCGATGGGTTCTCCACGACAAATCGTCATTGCATCGGAAACAATGTTGAATTTCAGCGAAATCGTGAAATGGTCGATTGTCGTCGTTGATTCTCACGATCTCGATGCACGAGGGTTAAAAACGCTGATCTGACAAAAATGTCCGATTTTAGTGAAAAAACACATTTTCGATGCGTTCTCCTCGACAAATCGTCATTGCATCGGAAACAAAGTCGAATTTCAGCGAAATCGTGAAATGGTCGATTGTCGTCGTTGATTCTCACGATCTCGATGCCTGAGGCTGATTTGACAAAAATGTCCGACTTTTGCGAAAAAATACATTTTCGATGCGTTCTCCACGACAAATCGTCATGGCATCGGAAACAAAGTCGAAATTCAGCGAAATCGTGAAATGGTCGATTGTCGTCGTTAATTCTCACGATCTGGATGTCTGACGGTAAAAAACGCTGTTTTGACAAAAATGGCCGACTTTTGCGAAAAAACACAATTTCGATGGGTTCTCAACGACAAATCGTCATTGCATCGGAAACAAAGTCGAATTTCAGCGAAATCGTGAAATGGTCGATTGTCGTCATTTATTCTCACGATCTCGATGTTTGGCGGTCAAAAACGCTGATTTGACAAAAATGTCCGACTTTTGCTAAAAAACACATTTTCGATGCGTTCTCCACGACAAATCGTCATTGCATCGGAAACAAAGTCGAATTTCTGCGCAATCGTGAAATGGTCGATCGTCGTCGTTGATTCTCACGATCTCGATGTTTGGCGATCAAAAACGCTGATTTGACAAAAATGTCCGACTTTTGCGAAAAAAACACAATTTCGATGCGTTCTCCACGACAAATCGTCATTGCATCGGAAACAAAGTCGAATTTCTGCGAAATCGTGAAATGGTCGATTGTCGTCGTTGATTCTCACGATCTCGATGCCTGACGCTGATTTGACAAAAATGTCCGACTTTTGCGAAAAAACACATTTTCGATGCGTTCTCCACGACAAATCGTCATTGCATCGGAAACAAAGTCGAATTTCAGCGAAATCGTGAAATGGTCGATTGTCGTCGTTGATTCTCACGATCTCGATGCCTGACGCTGATTTGACAAAATTGTCCGACTTTTGTGAAAAAACACATTTTCGGAGCGTTCTCAACGACAAATCGTCATTGCATCGGAAACAAAGTCGAATTTCAGCGAAATCGTAAAATGGTCGATTGTCGTCGTTGATTCTCACGATCTCAATGTCTGACGGTAAAAAACGCTGATTTGACAAAAATGTCCGAGTTTTGCGAAAAAATACATTTTCGATGCGTTCTCCACGACAAATCATCATTGCATCGGAAACAAAGTCGAAATTCAGCGAAATCGTGAAATGGTCGATTGTCGTCGTTGATTCTTATGATCTCGATGTCTGACGGTAAAAAACGCTGTTTTGACAGAAATGTCCGACTTTTGCGAAAAAACACATTTTCGATGCGTTCTCCACGACAAATCGTCATTGCATCGGAAACAAAGTCGAATTTCAGCGAAATCGTGAAATGGTCGATTGTCGTCGTTGATTCTCACGATCTCGATGCCTGAGGCTGATTTGACAAAAATGTCCGACTTTGTGAAAAAACACATTTTCGATGAGTTCTCCACGACAAATCGTCATTGCATAGGAAACAAAGTCGAATTTCTGCGAAATCGTGAAATGGTCGATTGTCGTCGTTGATTCTCACGATCTCGATGTTTGGCGGTCAAAAACGCTGATTTGACAAAAATGTCCGACTTTTGCGAAAAAACACATTTTCGATGCGTTCTCCACGACAAATCGTCATTGCATCGGAAACAAAGTCGAATTTCAGCGAAATCGTGAAATGGTCGATTGTCGTCGTTGATTCTCACGATCTCGATGCACGAGGGTTAAAAACGCTGATCTGACAAAAATGTCCGATTTTAGTGAAAAAACACACTTTCGATGCGTTCTCCACGACAAAGCGTCATTGCATCGGAAACAAAGTCGAATTTCAGCGAAATCGTGAAATGGTCGATTGTCGTCGTTGATTCTCACGATCTCGATGCCCGACGCTGATTTGACAAAAATGTCCGACTTTTGTGAAAAAACACATTTTCGGAACGTTCTCAACGACAAATCGTCATTGCATCGGAAACAAAGTCGAATTTCAGCGAAATCGTAAAATGGTCGATTGTCGTCGTAGATTCTCACGATCTCAATGTCTGACGGTAAAAAACGCTGATTTGACGAAAATGGCCGACTTTTGTGAAAAAACACATTTTCGATGCGTTCTCCACGACAAATCGTCATTGCATCGGAAACAAAGTCGAATTTCAGCGAAATCGTGAAATGGTCGATTGTCGTCTTTGATTCTCACGATCTCGATGCCTGACGCTGATCTGACAAACATGTCCGATTTTAGTGAAAAAACACATTTTCGATGAGTTCTCCACGACAAATCGTCATTGCATAGGAAACAAAGTCGAATTTCAGCGAAATCGTGAAATGGTCGATTGTCGTCGTTGATTCTCACGATCTCGATGCCTGACGCTGATCTGACAAACATGTCCGATTTTAGTGAAAAAACACATTTTCGATGGGTTCTCCACGACAAATCGTCATTGCATAGGAAACTAAGTCGAATTTCTGCGAAATCGTGAAATGGTCGATTGTCGTCGTTGATTCTTATGATCTCGATGTCTGACGGTAAAAAACGCTGTTTTGACAAAAATGTCCGACTTTTGCGAAAAAACACATTTTCGATGCGTTCTCCACGACAAATCGTCATTGCATCGGAAACAAAGTCGAATTTCAGCGAAATCGTGAAATGGTCGATTGTCGTCGTTGATTCTCACGATCTCGATGCCTGAGGCTGATTTGACATAAATGTCCGACTTTGTGAAAAAACACATTTTCGATGCGTTCTCCACGACAAATCGTCATTGCATAGAAAACAAAGTCGAATTTCTGCGCAATCGTGAAATGGTCGATCGTCGTCGTTGATTCTCACGATCTCGATGTTTGGCGATCAAAAACGCTGATTTGACAAAAATGTCCGACTTTTGCGAAAAAAACACAATTTCGATGCGTTCTCCACGACAAATCGTCATTGCATCGGAAACAAAGTCGAATTTCTGCGAAATCGTGAAATGGTCGATTGTCGTCGTTGATTCTCACGATCTCGATGCCTGACGCTGATCTGACAAACATGTCCGATTTTAGTGAAAAAACACATTTTCGATGAGTTCTCCACGACAAATCGTCATTGCATAGGAAACAAAGTCGAATTTCTGCGAAATCGTGAAATGGTCGATTGTCGTCGTTGATTCTCACGATCTCGATGCCTGACGCTGATCTGACAAACATGTCCGATTTTAGTGAAAAAACACATTTTCGATGGGTTCTCCACGACAAATCGTCATTGCATCGGAAACAATGTTGAATTTCAGCGAAATCGTGAAATGGTCGATTGTCGTCGTTGATTCTCACGATCTCGATGCACGAGGGTTAAAAACGCTGATCTGACAAAAATGTCCGATTTTAGTGAAAAAACACATTTTCGATGCGTTCTCCACGACAAATCATCATTGCATCGGAAACAAAGTCGAAATTCAGCGAAATCGTGAAATGGTCGATTGTCGTCGTTGATTCTTATGATCTCGATGTCTGGCGGTAAAAAACGCTGTTTTGACAGAAATGTCCGACTTTTGCGAAAAAACACATTTTCGATGCGTTCTCCACGACAAATCGTCATTGCATCGGAAACAAAGTCGAATTTCAGCGAAATCGTGAAATGGTCGATTGTCGTCGTTGATTCTCACGATCTCGATGCCTGACGCTGATTTGACAAAAATGTCCGACTTTGTGAAAAAACACATTTTCGATGAGTTCTCCACGACAAATCGTCATTGCATCGGAAACAAAGTCGAATTTCAGCGAAATCGTGAAATGGTCGATTGTCGTCGTTGATTCTCACGATCTCGATGCCTGACGCTGATTTGACAAAATTGTCCGACTTTTGTGAAAAAACACATTTTCGGAGCGTTCTCAACGACAAATCGTCATTGCATCGGAAACAAAGTCGAATTTCAGCGAAATCGTAAAATGGTCGATTGTCGTCGTTGATTCTCACGATCTCAATGTCTGACGGTAAAAAACGCTGATTTGACAAAAATGTCCGACTTTTGCGAAAAAATACATTTTCGATGCGTTCTCCACGACAAATCATCATTGCATCGGAAACAAAGTCGAAATTCAGCGAAATCGTGAAATGGTCGATTGTCGTCGTTGATTCTTATGATCTCGATGTCTGGCGGTAAAAAACGCTGATTTGACAAAAATGGCCGTCTTTTGCGAAAAAACACATTTTCGATGCGTTCTCCACGACAAATCGTCATTGCATCGGAAACAAAGTCGAATTTCAGCGAAATCGTGAAATGGTCGATTGTCGTCGTTGATTCTCACGATCTGGATGTCTGACGGTAAAAAACGCTGATTTGACAAAAATGGCCGATTTTTGCGAAAAAACACAATTTCGATGGGTTCTCCACGACAAATCGTCATTGCATCGGAAACAATGTTGAATTTCAGCGAAATCGTGAAATGGTCGATTGTCGTCGTTGATTCTCACGATCTCGATGCACGAGGGTTAAAAACGCTGATCTGACAAAAATGTCCGATTTTAGTGAAAAAACACATTTTCGATGCGTTCTCCTCGACAAATCGTCATTGCATCGGAAACAAAGTCGAATTTCAGCGAAATCGTGAAATGGTCGATTGTCGTCGTTGATTCTCACGATCTCGATGCCTGAGGCTGATTTGACAAAAATGTCCGACTTTTGCGAAAAAATACATTTTCGATGCGTTCTCCACGACAAATCGTCATGGCATCGGAAACAAAGTCGAAATTCAGCGAAATCGTGAAATGGTCGATTGTCGTCGTTAATTCTCACGATCTGGATGTCTGACGGTAAAAAACGCTGTTTTGACAAAAATGGCCGACTTTTGCGAAAAAACACAATTTCGATGGGTTCTCAACGACAAATCGTCATTGCATCGGAAACAAAGTCGAATTTCAGCGAAATCGTGAAATGGTCGATTGTCGTCATTTATTCTCACGATCTCGATGTTTGGCGGTCAAAAACGCTGATTTGACAAAAATGTCCGACTTTTGCGAAAAAACACATTTTCGATGCGTTCTCCACGACAAATCGTCATTGCATCGGAAACAAAGTCGAATTTCTGCGCAATCGTGAAATGGTCGATCGTCGTCGTTGATTCTCACGATCTCGATGTTTGGCGATCAAAAACGCTGATTTGACAAAAATGTCCGACTTTTGCGAAAAAAACACAATTTCGATGCGTTCTCCACGACAAATCGTCATTGCATCGGAAACAAAGTCGAATTTCTGCGAAATCGTGAAATGGTCGATTGTCGTCGTTGATTCTCACGATCTCGATGCCTGACGCTGATTTGACAAAAATGTCCGACTTTTGCGAAAAAACACATTTTCGATGCGTTCTCCACGACAAATCGTCATTGCATCGGAAACAAAGTCGAATTTCAGCGAAATCGTGAAATGGTCGATTGTCGTCGTTGATTCTCACGATCTCGATGCCTGACGCTGATTTGACAAAATTGTCCGACTTTTGTGAAAAAACACATTTTCGGAGCGTTCTCAACGACAAATCGTCATTGCATCGGAAACAAAGTCGAATTTCAGCGAAATCGTAAAATGGTCGATTGTCGTCGTTGATTCTCACGATCTCAATGTCTGACGGTAAAAAACGCTGATTTGACAAAAATGTCCGAGTTTTGCGAAAAAATACATTTTCGATGCGTTCTCCACGACAAATCATCATTGCATCGGAAACAAAGTCGAAATTCAGCGAAATCGTGAAATGGTCGATTGTCGTCGTTGATTCTTATGATCTCGATGTCTGACGGTAAAAAACGCTGTTTTGACAGAAATGTCCGACTTTTGCGAAAAAACACATTTTCGATGCGTTCTCCACGACAAATCGTCATTGCATCGGAAACAAAGTCGAATTTCAGCGAAATCGTGAAATGGTCGATTGTCGTCGTTGATTCTCACGATCTCGATGCCTGACGCTGATTTGACAAAATTGTCCGACTTTTGTGAAAAAACACATTTTCGGAGCGTTCTCAACGACAAATCGTCATTGCATCGGAAACAAAGTCGAATTTCAGCGAAATCGTAAAATGGTCGATTGTCGTCGTTGATTCTCACGATCTCAATGTCTGACGGTAAAAAACGCTGATTTGACAAAAATGTCCGACTTTTGCGAAAAAATACATTTTCGATGCGTTCTCCACGACAAATCATCATTGCATCGGAAACAAAGTCGAAATTCAGCGAAATCGTGAAATGGTCGATTGTCGTCGTTGATTCTTATGATCTCGATGTCTGACGGTAAAAAACGCTGTTTTGACAGAAATGTCCGACTTTTGCGAAAAAACACATTTTCGATGCGTTCTCCACGACAAATCGTCATTGCATCGGAAACAAAGTCGAATTTCAGCGAAATCGTGAAATGGTCGATTGTCGTCGTTGATTCTCACGATCTCGATGCCTGAGGCTGATTTGACAAAAATGTCCGACTTTGTGAAAAAACACATTTTCGATGAGTTCTCCACGACAAATCGTCATTGCATCGGAAACAAAGTCGAATTTCAGCGAAATCGTGAAATGGTCGATTGTCGTCGTTGATTCTCACGATCTCGATGCCTGACGCTGATTTGACAAAATTGTCCGACTTTTGTGAAAAAACACATTTTCGGAGCGTTCTCAACGACAAATCGTCATTGCATCGGAAACAAAGTCGAATTTCAGCGAAATCGTAAAATGGTCGATTGTCGTCGTTGATTCTCACGATCTCAATGTCTGACGGTAAAAAACGCTGATTTGACAAAAATGTCCGACTTTTGCGAAAAAATACATTTTCGATGCATTCTCCACGACAAATCATCATTGCATCGGAAACAAAGTCGAAATTCAGCGAAATCGTGAAATGGTCGATTGTCGTCGTTGATTCTTATGATCTCGATGTCTGGCGGTAAAAAACGCTGATTTGACAAAAATGGCCGTCTTTTGCGAAAAAACACATTTTCGATGCGTTCTCCACGACAAATCGTCATTGCATCGGAAACAAAGTCGAATTTCAGCGAAATCGTGAAATGGTCGATTGTCGTCGTTGATTCTCACGATCTGGATGTCTGACGGTAAAAAACGCTGATTTGACAAAAATGGCCGACTTTTGCGAAAAAACACAATTTCGATGGGTTCTCCACGACAAATCGTCATTGCATCGGAAACAATGTTGAATTTCAGCGAAATCGTGAAATGGTCGATTGTCGTCGTTGATTCTCACGATCTCGATGCACGAGGGTTAAAAACGCTGATCTGACAAAAATGTCCGATTTTAGTGAAAAAACACATTTTCGATGGGTTCTCCACGACAAATCGTCATTGCATAGGAAACAAAGTCGAATTTCAGCGAAATCGTGAAATGGTCGATTGTCGTCGTTGATTCTCACGATCTCGATGTCTGACGGTAAAAAACGCTGATTTGAGAAAAATGTCCGACTTTTGCGAAAAAACACATTTTCGATGCGTTCTCCTCGACAAATCGTCATTGCATCGGAAACAAAGTCGAATTTCAGCGAAATCGTGAAATGGTCGATTGTCGTCGTTGATTCTCGCGATCTCGATGCCCGACGCTGATTTGACAAAAATGTCCGACTTTTGTGAAAAAACACATTTTCGGAACGTTCTCAACGACAAATCGTCATTGCATCGGAAACAAAGTCGAATTTCAGCGAAATCGTAAAATGGTCGATTGTCGTCGTAGATTCTCACGATCTCAATGTCTGACGGTAAAAAACGCTGATTTGACAAAAATGGCCGACTTTTGTGAAAAAACACATTTTCGATGCGTTCTCCACGACAAATCGTCATTGCATCGGAAACAAAGTCGAATTACAGCGAAATCGTTAAATGGTCGATTGTCGTCGTTGATTCTCACGATGTCGATGCCTGACGCTGATTTGACAAAAATGTCCGACTTTTGTGAAAAAAACACATTTTCGATGCGTTCTCCACGACAAATCGTCATTGCATCGGAAACAAAGTCGAATTTCAGCGAAATCGTGAAATGGTCGATTGTCGTCTTTGATTCTCACGATCTCGATGCCTGACGCTGATCTGACAAACATGTCCGATTTTAGTGAAAAAACACATTTTCGATGAGTTCTCCACGACAAATCGTCATTGCATAGGAAACAAAGTCGAATTTCTGCGAAATCGTGAAATGGTCGATTGTCGTCGTTGATTCTCACGATCTCGATGCCTGACGCTGATCTGACAAACATGTCCGATTTTAGTGAAAAAACACATTTTCGATGGGTTCTCCACGACAAATCGTCATTGCATCGGAAACAATGTTGAATTTCAGCGAAATCGTGAAATGGTCGATTGTCGTCGTTGATTCTCACGATCTCGATGCACGAGGGTTAAAAACGCTGATCTGACAAAAATGTCCGATTTTAGTGAAAAAACACATTTTCGATGGGTTCTCCACGACAAATCGTCATTGCATAGGAAACAAAGTCGAATTTCAGCGAAATCGTGAAATGGTCGATTGTCGTCGTTGATTCTCACGATCTCGATGTCTGACGGTAAAAAACGCTGATTTGAGAAAAATGTCCGACTTTTGCGAAAAAACACATTTTCGATGCGTTCTCCTCGACAAATCGTCATTGCATCGGAAACAAAGTCGAATTTCAGCGAAATCGTGAAATGGTCGATTGTCGTCGTTGATTCTCACGATCTCGATGCCTGAGGCTGATTTGACAAAAATGTCCGACTTTTGCGAAAAAATACATTTTCGATGCGTTCTCCACGACAAATCGTCATTGCATCGGAAACAAAGTCGAAATTCAGCGAAATCGTGAAATGGTCGATTGTCGTCGTTAATTCTCACGATCTGGATGTCTGACGGTAAAAAACGCTGTTTTGACAAAAATGGCCGACTTTTGCGAAAAAACACAATTTCGATGGGTTCTCAACGACAAATCGTCATTGCATCGGAAACAAAGTCGAATTTCAGCGAAATCGTGAAATGGTCGATTGTCGTCATTGATTCTCACGATCTCGATGTTTGGCGGTCAAAAACGCTGATTTGACAAAAATGTCCGACTTTTGCGAAAAAACACATTTTCGATGCGTTCTCCACGACAAATCGTCATTGCATCGGAAACAAAGTCGAATTTCTGCGCAATCGTGAAATGGTCGATCGTCGTCGTTGATTCTCACGATCTCGATGTTTGGCGATCAAAAACGCTGATTTGACAAAAATGTCCGACTTTTGCGAAAAAAACACAATTTCGATGCGTTCTCCACGACAAATCGTCATTGCATCGGAAACAAAGTCGAATTTCTGCGAAATCGTGAAATGGTCGATTGTCGTCGTTGATTCTCACGATCTCGATGCCTGACGCTGATTTGACAAAAATGTCCGACTTTTGCGAAAAAACACATTTTCGATGCGTTCTCCACGACAAATCGTCATTGCATCGGAAACAAAGTCGAATTTCAGCGAAATCGTGAAATGGTCGATTGTCGTCGTTGATTCTCACGATCTCGATGCCTGACGCTGATTTGACAAAATTGTCCGACTTTTGTGAAAAAACACATTTTCGGAGCGTTCTCAACGACAAATCGTCATTGCATCGGAAACAAAGTCGAATTTCAGCGAAATCGTAAAATGGTCGATTGTCGTCGTTGATTCTCACGATCTCAATGTCTGACGGTAAAAAACGCTGATTTGACAAAAATGTCCGACTTTTGCGAAAAAATACATTTTCGATGCGTTCTCCACGACAAATCATCATTGCATCGGAAACAAAGTCGAAATTCAGCGAAATCGTGAAATGGTCGATTGTCGTCGTTGATTCTTATGATCTCGATGTCTGGCGGTAAAAAACGCTGTTTTGACAGAAATGTCCGACTTTTGCGAAAAAACACATTTTCGATGCGTTCTCCACGACAAATCGTCATTGCATCGGAAACAAAGTCGAATTTCAGCGAAATCGTGAAATGGTCGATTGTCGTCGTTGATTCTCACGATCTCGATGCCTGAGGCAGATTTGACAAAAATGTCCGACTTTGTGAAAAAACACATTTTCGATGAGTTCTCCACGACAAATCGTCATTGCATCGGAAACAAAGTCGAATTTCAGCGAAATCGTAAAATGGTCGATTGTCGTCGTAGATTCTCACGATCTCAATGTCTGACGGTAAAAAACGCTGATTTGACAAAAATGGCCGACTTTTGTGAAAAAACACATTTTCGATGCGTTCTCCACGACAAATCGTCATTGCATCGGAAACAAAGTCGAATTACAGCGAAATCGTTAAATGGTCGTTTGTCGTCGTTGATTCTCACGATGTCGATGCCTGACGCTGATTTGACAAAAATGTCCGACTTTTGTGAAAAAAACACATTTTCGATGCGTTCTCCACGACAAATCGTCATTGCATCGGAAACAAAGTCGAATTTCAGCGAAATCGTGAAATGGTCGATTGTCGTCTTTGATTCTCACGATCTCGATGCCTGACGCTGATCTGACAAACATGTCCGATTTTAGTGAAAAAACACATTTTCGATGAGTTCTCCACGACAAATCGTCATTGCATAGGAAACAAAGTCGAATTTCTGCGAAATCGTGAAATGGTCGATTGTCGTCGTTGATTCTCACGATCTCGATGCCTGACGCTGATCTGACAAACATGTCCGATTTTAGTGAAAAAACACATTTTCGATGGGTTCTCCACGACAAATCGTCATTGCATCGGAAACAATGTTGAATTTCAGCGAAATCGTGAAATGGTCGATTGTCGTCGTTGATTCTCACGATCTCGATGCACGAGGGTTAAAAACGCTGATCTGACAAAAATGTCCGATTTTAGTGAAAAAACACATTTTCGATGGGTTCTCCACGACAAATCGTCATTGCATAGGAAACAAAGTCGAATTTCAGCGAAATCGTGAAATGGTCGATTGTCGTCGTTGATTCTCACGATCTCGATGTCTGACGGTAAAAAACGCTGATTTGAGAAAAATGTCCGACTTTTGCGAAAAAACACATTTTCGATGCGTTCTCCTCGACAAATCGTCATTGCATCGGAAACAAAGTCGAATTTCAGCGAAATCGTGAAATGGTCGATTGTCGTCGTTGATTCTCACGATCTCGATGCCTGAGGCTGATTTGACAAAAATGTCCGACTTTTGCGAAAAAATACATTTTCGATGCGTTCTCCACGACAAATCGTCATTGCATCGGAAACAAAGTCGAAATTCAGCGAAATCGTGAAATGGTCGATTGTCGTCGTTAATTCTCACGATCTGGATGTCTGACGGTAAAAAACGCTGTTTTGACAAAAATGGCCGACTTTTGCGAAAAAACACAATTTCGATGGGTTCTCAACGACAAATCGTCATTGCATCGGAAACAAAGTCGAATTTCAGCGAAATCGTGAAATGGTCGATTGTCGTCATTGATTCTCACGATCTCGATGTTTGGCGGTCAAAAACGCTGATTTGACAAAAATGTCCGACTTTTGCGAAAAAACACATTTTCGATGCGTTCTCCACGACAAATCGTCATTGCATCGGAAACAAAGTCGAATTTCTGCGCAATCGTGAAATGGTCGATCGTCGTCGTTGATTCTCACGATCTCGATGTTTGGCGATCAAAAACGCTGATTTGACAAAAATGTCCGACTTTTGCGAAAAAAACACAATTTCGATGCGTTCTCCACGACAAATCGTCATTGCATCGGAAACAAAGTCGAATTTCTGCGAAATCGTGAAATGGTCGATTGTCGTCGTTGATTCTCACGATCTCGATGCCTGACGCTGATTTGACAAAAATGTCCGACTTTTGCGAAAAAACACATTTTCGATGCGTTCTCCACGACAAATCGTCATTGCATCGGAAACAAAGTCGAATTTCAGCGAAATCGTGAAATGGTCGATTGTCGTCGTTGATTCTCACGATCTCGATGCCTGACGCTGATTTGACAAAATTGTCCGACTTTTGTGAAAAAACACATTTTCGGAGCGTTCTCAACGACAAATCGTCATTGCATCGGAAACAAAGTCGAATTTCAGCGAAATCGTAAAATGGTCGATTGTCGTCGTTGATTCTCACGATCTCAATGTCTGACGGTAAAAAACGCTGATTTGACAAAAATGTCCGACTTTTGCGAAAAAATACATTTTCGATGCGTTCTCCACGACAAATCATCATTGCATCGGAAACAAAGTCGAAATTCAGCGAAATCGTGAAATGGTCGATTGTCGTCGTTGATTCTTATGATCTCGATGTCTGGCGGTAAAAAACGCTGTTTTGACAGAAATGTCCGACTTTTGCGAAAAAACACATTTTCGATGCGTTCTCCACGACAAATCGTCATTGCATCGGAAACAAAGTCGAATTTCAGCGAAATCGTGAAATGGTCGATTGTCGTCGTTGATTCTCACGATCTCGATGCCTGAGGCAGATTTGACAAAAATGTCCGACTTTGTGAAAAAACACATTTTCGATGAGTTCTCCACGACAAATCGTCATTGCATCGGAAACAAAGTCGAATTTCAGCGAAATCGTGAAATGGTCGATTGTCGTCGTTGATTCTCACGATCTCGATGCCTGACGCTGATTTGACAAAATTGTCCGACTTTTGTGAAAAAACACATTTTCGGAGCGTTCTCAACGACAAATCGTCATTGCATCGGAAACAAAGTCGAATTTCAGCGAAATCGTAAAATGGTCGATTGTCGTCGTTGATTCTCACGATCTCAATGTCTGACGGTAAAAAACGCTGATTTGACAAAAATGTCCGACTTTTGCGAAAAAATACATTTTCGATGCGTTCTCCACGACAAATCATCATTGCATCGGAAACAAAGTCGAAATTCAGCGAAATCGTGAAATGGTCGATTGTCGTCGTTGATTCTTATGATCTCGATGTCTGGCGGTAAAAAACGCTGTTTTGACAGAAATGTCCGACTTTTGCGAAAAAACACATTTTCGATGCGTTCTCCACGACAAATCGTCATTGCATCGGAAACAAAGTCGAATTTCAGCGAAATCGTGAAATGGTCGATTGTCGTCGTTGATTCTCACGATCTCGATGCCTGAGGCTGATTTGACAAAAATGTCCGACTTTGTGAAAAAACACATTTTCGATGAGTTCTCCACGACAAATCGTCATTGCATCGGAAACAAAGTCGAATTTCAGCGAAATCGTGAAATGGTCGATTGTCGTCGTTGATTCTCACGATCTCGATGCCTGACGCTGATTTGACAAAATTGTCCGACTTTTGTGAAAAAACACATTTTCGGAGCGTTCTCAACGACAAATCGTCATTGCATCGGAAACAAAGTCGAATTTCAGCGAAATCGTAAAATGGTCGATTGTCGTCGTTGATTCTCACGATCTCAATGTCTGACGGTAAAAAACGCTGATTTGACAAAAATGTCCGACTTTTGCGAAAAAATACATTTTCGATGCATTCTCCACGACAAATCATCATTGCATCGGAAACAAAGTCGAAATTCAGCGAAATCGTGAAATGGTCGATTGTCGTCGTTGATTCTTATGATCTCGATGTCTGGCGCTAAAAAACGCTGATTTGACAAAAATGGCCGTCTTTTGCGAAAAAACACATTTTCGATGCGTTCTCCACGACAAATCGTCATTGCATCGGAAACAAAGTCGAATTTCAGCGAAATCGTGAAATGGTCGATTGTCGTCGTTGATTCTCACGATCTGGATGTCTGACGGTAAAAAACGCTGATTTGACAAAAATGGCCGACTTTTGCGAAAAAACACAATTTCGATGGGTTCTCCACGACAAATCGTCATTGCATCGGAAACAATGTTGAATTTCAGCGAAATCGTGAAATGGTCGATTGTCGTCGTTGATTCTCACGATCTCGATGCACGAGGGTTAAAAACGCTGATCTGACAAAAATGTCCGATTTTAGTGAAAAAACACATTTTCGATGGGTTCTCCACGACAAATCGTCATTGCATAGGAAACAAAGTCGAATTTCAGCGAAATCGTGAAATGGTCGATTGTCGTCGTTGATTCTCACGATCTCGATGTCTGACGGTAAAAAACGCTGATTTGAGAAAAATGTCCGACTTTTGCGAAAAAACACATTTTCGATGCGTTCTCCTCGACAAATCGTCATTGCATCGGAAACAAAGTCGAATTTCAGCGAAATCGTGAAATGGTCGATTGTCGTCGTTGATTCTCACGATCTCGATGCCTGAGGCTGATTTGACAAAAATGTCCGACTTTTGCGAAAAAATACATTTTCGATGCGTTCTCCACGACAAATCGTCATGGCATCGGAAACAAAGTCGAAATTCAGCGAAATCGTGAAATGGTCGATTGTCGTCGTTAATTCTCACGATCTGGATGTCTGACGGTAAAAAACGCTGTTTTGACAAAAATGGCCGACTTTTGCGAAAAAACACAATTTCGATGGGTTCTCAACGACAAATCGTCATTGCATCGGAAACAAAGTCGAATTTCAGCGAAATCGTGAAATGGTCGATTGTCGTCATTGATTCTCACGATCTCGATGTTTGGCGGTCAAAAACGCTGATTTGACAAAAATGTCCGACTTTTGCGAAAAAACACATTTTCGATGAGTTCTCCACGACAAATCGTCATTGCATAGGAAACAAAGTCGAATTTCTGCGAAATCGTGAAATGGTCGATTGTCGTCGTTGATTCTCACGATCTCGATGTTTGGCGGTCAAAAACGCTGATTTGACAAAAATGTCCGACTTTTGCGAAAAAACACATTTTCGATGCGTTCTCCACGACAAATCGTCATTGCATCGGAAACAAAGTCGAATTTCAGCGAAATCGTGAAATGGTCGATTGTCGTCGTTGATTCTCACGATCTCGATGCCTGACGCTGATTTGACAAAAATGTCCGACTTTTGTGAAAAAAACACATTTTCGATGCGTTCTCCACGACAAATCGTCATTGCATCGGAAACAAAGTCGAATTTCAGCGAAATCGTGAAATGGTCGATTGTCGTCGTTGATTCTCACGATCTCGATGCACGAGGGTTAAAAACGCTGATCTGACAAAAATGTCCGATTTTAGTGAAAAAACACACTTTCGATGCGTTCTCCACGACAAAGCGTCATTGCATCGGAAACAAAGTCGAATTTCAGCGAAATCGTGAAATGGTCGATTGTCGTCGTTGATTCTCACGATCTCGATGCCCGACGCTGATTTGACAAAAATGTCCGACTTTTGTGAAAAAACACATTTTCGATGCGTTCTCCACGACAAATCGTCATTGCATCGGAAACAAAGTCGAATTTCAGCGAAATCGTGAAATGGTCGATTGTCGTCGTTGATTCTCACGATCTCGATGCCTGACGCTGATTTGACAAAATTGTCCGACTTTTGTGAAAAAACACATTTTCGGAGCGTTCTCAACGACAAATCGTCATTGCATCGGAAACAAAGTCGAATTTCAGCGAAATCGTAAAATGGTCGATTGTCGTCGTTGATTCTCACGATCTCAATGTCTGACGGTAAAAAACGCTGATTTGACAAAAATGTCCGACTTTTGCGAAAAAATACATTTTCGATGCGTTCTCCACGACAAATCATCATTGCATCGGAAACAAAGTCGAAATTCAGCGAAATCGTGAAATGGTCGATTGTCGTCGTTGATTCTTATGATCTCGATGTCTGACGGTAAAAAACGCTGTTTTGACAGAAATGTCCGACTTTTGCGAAAAAACACATTTTCGATGCGTTCTCCACGACAAATCGTCATTGCATCGGAAACAAAGTCGAATTTCAGCGAAATCGTGAAATGGTCGATTGTCGTCGTTGATTCTCACGATCTCGATGCCTGAGGCTGATTTGACAAAAATGTCCGACTTTGTGAAAAAACACATTTTCGATGAGTTCTCCACGACAAATCGTCATTGCATAGGAAACAAAGTCGAATTTCTGCGAAATCGTGAAATGGTCGATTGTCGTCGTTGATTCTCACGATCTCGATGTTTGGCGGTCAAAAACGCTGATTTGACAAAAATGTCCGACTTTTGCGAAAAAACACATTTTCGATGCGTTCTCCACGACAAATCGTCATTGCATCGGAAACAAAGTCGAATTTCAGCGAAATCGTGAAATGGTCGATTGTCGTCGTTGATTCTCACGATCTCGATGCACGAGGGTTAAAAACGCTGATCTGACAAAAATGTCCGATTTTAGTGAAAAAACACACTTTCGATGCGTTCTCCACGACAAATCGTCATTGCATCGGAAACAAAGTCGAATTTCTGCGAAATCGTGAAATGGTCGATTGTCGTCGTTGATTCTCACGATCTCGATGCCTGACGCTGATTTGACAAAAATGTCCGACTTTTGCGAAAAAACACATTTTCGATGCGTTCTCCACGACAAATCGTCATTGCATCGGAAACAAAGTCGAATTTCAGCGAAATCGTGAAATGGTCGATTGTCGTCGTTGATTCTCACGATCTCGATGCCTGACGCTGATCTGACAAACATGTCCGATTTTAGTGAAAAAACACATTTTCGATGAGTTCTCCACGACAAATCGTCATTGCATAGGAAACAAAGTCGAATTTCAGCGAAATCGTGAAATGGTCGATTGTCGTCGTTGATTCTCAGGATCTCGATGCCTGAGGCTGATTTGACAAAAATGTCCGACTTTTGCGAAAAAATACATTTTCGATGCGTTCTCCACGACAAATCGTCATTGCATCGGAAACAATGTCGAGTTTCAGCGAAATCGTGAAATGGTCGATTGCCGTCGTTGATTCTCACGATCTCGATGCACGAGGGTTTAAAACGCTGATCTGACAAAAATGTCCGATTTTAGTGAAAAAACACACTTTCGATGCGTTCTCCACGACAAATCGTCATTGCATCGGAAACAAAGTCGAATTTCAGCGAAATCGTGAAATGGTCGATTGTCGTCGTTCATTCTCACGATCTCGATGCCCGACGCTGATTTGACAAAAATGTCCGACTTTTGTGAAAAAACACATTTTCGGAACGTTCTCAACGACAAATCGTCATTGCATCGGAAACAAAGTCGAATTTCAGCGAAATCGTAAAATGGTCGATTGTCGTCGTAGATTCTCACGATCTCAATGTCTGACGGTAAAAAACGCTGATTTGACAAAAATGGCCGACTTTTGTGAAAAAACACATTTTCGATGCGTTCTCCACGACAAATCGTCATTGCATCGGAAACAAAGTCGAATTACAGCGAAATCGTTAAATGGTCGATTGTCGTCGTTGATTCTCACGATGTCGATGCCTGACGCTGATTTGACAAAAATGTCCGACTTTTGTGAAAAAAACACATTTTCGATGCGTTCTCCACGACAAATCGTCATTGCATCGGAAACAAAGTCGAATTTCAGCGAAATCGCGAAATGGTCGATTGTCGTCTTTGATTCTCACGATCTCGATGCCTGACGCTGATCTGACAAACATGTCCGATTTTAGTGAAAAAACACATTTTCGATGAGTTCTCCATGACAAATCGTCATTGCATAGGAAACAAAGTCGAATTTCTGCGAAATCGTGAAATGGTCGATTGTCGTCGTTGATTCTCACGATCTCGATGCCTGACGCTGATCTGACAAACATGTCCGATTTTAGTGAAAAAACACATTTTCGATGGGTTCTCCACGACAAATCGTCATTGCATCGGAAACAAAGTCGAATTTCAGCGAAATCGTGAAATGGTCGATTGTCGTCGTTGATTCTCACGATCTCGATGCCTGACGCTGATCTGACAAACATGTCCGATTTTAGTGAAAAAACACATTTTCGATGGGTTCTCCACGACAAATCGTCATTGCATAGGAAACTAAGTCGAATTTCTGCGAAATCGTGAAATGGTCGATTGTCGTCGTTGATTCTTATGATCTCGATGTCTGACGGTAAAAAACGCTGTTTTGACAAAAATGTCCGACTTTTGCGAAAAAACACATTTTCGATGCGTTCTCCACGACAAATCGTCATTGCATCGGAAACAAAGTCGAATTTCAGCGAAATCGTGAAATGGTCGATTGTCGTCGTTGATTCTCACGATCTCGATGCCTGAGGCTGATTTGACATAAATGTCCGACTTTGTGAAAAAACACATTTTCGATGCGTTCTCCACGACAAATCGTCATTGCATAGAAAACAAAGTCGAATTTCTGCGCAATCGTGAAATGGTCGATCGTCGTCGTTGATTCTCACGATCTCGATGTTTGGCGATCAAAAACGCTGATTTGACAAAAATGTCCGACTTTTGCGAAAAAAAACACAATTTCGATGCGTTCTCCACGACAAATCGTCATTGCATCGGAAACAAAGTCGAATTTCTGCGAAATCGTGAAATGGTCGATTGTCGTCGTTGATTCTCACGATCTCGATGCCTGACGCTGATTTGACAAAAATGTCCGACTTTTGCGAAAAAACACATTTTCGATGCGTTCTCCACGACAAATCGTCATTGCATCGGAAACAAAGTCGAATTTCAGCGAAATCGTGAAATGGTCGATTGTCGTCGTTGATTCTCACGATCTCGATGCCTGACGCTGATCTGACAAACATGTCCGATTTTAGTGAAAAAACACATTTTCGATGAGTTCTCCACGACAAATCGTCATTGCATAGGAAACAAAGTCGAATTTCAGCGAAATCGTGAAATGGTCGATTGTCGTCGTTGATTCTCAGGATCTCGATGCCTGAGGCTGATTTGACAAAAATGTCCGACTTTTGCGAAAAAATACATTTTCGATGCGTTCTCCACGACAAATCGTCATCGCATCGGAAACAATGTCGAGTTTCAGCGAAATCGTGAAATGGTCGATTGCCGTCGTTGATTCTCACGATCTCGATGCACGAGGGTTTAAAACGCTGATCTGACAAAAATGTCCGATTTTAGTGAAAAAACACACTTTCGATGCGTTCTCCACGACAAATCGTCATTGCATCGGAAACAAAGTCGAATTTCAGCGAAATCGTGAAATGGTCGATTGTCGTCGTTGATTCTCGCGATCTCGATGCCCGACGCTGATTTGACAAAAATGTCCGACTTTTGTGAAAAAACACATTTTCGGAACGTTCTCAACGACAAATCGTCATTGCATCGGAAACAAAGTCGAATTTCAGCGAAATCGTAAAATGGTCGATTGTCGTCGTAGATTCTCACGATCTCAATGTCTGACGGTAAAAAACGCTGATTTGACAAAAATGGCCGACTTTTGTGAAAAAACACATTTTCGATGCGTTCTCCACGACAAATCGTCATTGCATCGGAAACAAAGTCGAATTACAGCGAAATCGTTAAATGGTCGATTGTCGTCGTTGATTCTCACGATGTCGATGCCTGACGCTGATTTGACAAAAATGTCCGACTTTTGTGAAAAAAACACATTTTCGATGCGTTCTCCACGACAAATCGTCATTGCATCGGAAACAAAGTCGAATTTCAGCGAAATCGTGAAATGGTCGATTGTCGTCTTTGATTCTCACGATCTCGATGCCTGACGCTGATCTGACAAACATGTCCGATTTTAGTGAAAAAACACATTTTCGATGAGTTCTCCACGACAAATCGTCATTGCATAGGAAACAAAGTCGAATTTCTGCGAAATCGTGAAATGGTCGATTGTCGTCGTTGATTCTCACGATCTCGATGCCTGACGCTGATCTGACAAACATGTCCGATTTTAGTGAAAAAACACATTTTCGATGGGTTCTCCACGACAAATCGTCATTGCATCGGAAACAATGTTGAATTTCAGCGAAATCGTGAAATGGTCGATTGTCGTCGTTGATTCTCACGATCTCGATGCACGAGCGTTAAAAACGCTGATCTGACAAAAATGTCCGATTTTAGTGAAAAAACACATTTTCGATGGGTTCTCCACGACAAATCGTCATTGCATAGGAAACAAAGTCGAATTTCAGCGAAATCGTGAAATGGTCGATTGTCGTCGTTGATTCTCACGATCTCGATGTCTGACGGTAAAAAACGCTGATTTGAGAAAAATGTCCGACTTTTGCGAAAAAACACATTTTCGATGCGTTCTCCTCGACAAATCGTCATTGCATCGGAAACAAAGTCGAATTTCAGCGAAATCGTGAAATGGTCGATTGTCGTCGTTGATTCTCACGATCTCGATGCCTGAGGCTGATTTGACAAAAATGTCCGACTTTTGCGACAAAATACATTTTCGATGCGTTCTCCACGACAAATCGTCATTGCATCGGAAACAAAGTCGAAATTCAGCGAAATCGTGAAATGGTCGATTGTCGTCGTTAATTCTCACGATCTGGATGTCTGACGGTAAAAAACGCTGTTTTGACAAAAATGGCCGACTTTTGCGAAAAAACACAATTTCGATGGGTTCTCAACGACAAATCGTCATTGCATCGGAAACAAAGTCGAATTTCAGCGAAATCGTGAAATGGTCGATTGTCGTCATTGATTCTCACGATCTCGATGTTTGGCGGTCAAAAACGCTGATTTGACAAAAATGTCCGACTTTTGCGAAAAAACACATTTTCGATGCGTTCTCCACGACAAATCGTCATTGCATCGGAAACAAAGTCGAATTTCTGCGCAATCGTGAAATGGTCGATCGTCGTCGTTGATTCTCACGATCTCGATGTTTGGCGATCAAAAACGCTGATTTGACAAAAATGTCCGACTTTTGCGAAAAAAACACAATTTCGATGCGTTCTCCACGACAAATCGTCATTGCATCGGAAACAAAGTCGAATTTCTGCGAAATCGTGAAATGGTCGATTGTCGTCGTTGATTCTCACGATCTCGATGCCTGACGCTGATTTGACAAAAATGTCCGACTTTTGCGAAAAAACACATTTTCGATGCGTTCTCCACGACAAATCGTCATTGCATCGGAAACAAAGTCGAATTTCAGCGAAATCGTGAAATGGTCGATTGTCGTCGTTGATTCTCACGATCTCGATGCCTGACGCTGATTTGACAAAATTGTCCGACTTTTGTGAAAAAACACATTTTCGGAGCGTTCTCAACGACAAATCGTCATTGCATCGGAAACAAAGTCGAATTTCAGCGAAATCGTAAAATGGTCGATTGTCGTCGTTGATTCTCACGATCTCAATGTCTGACGGTAAAAAACGCTGATTTGACAAAAATGTCCGACTTTTGCGAAAAAATACATTTTCGATGCGTTCTCCACGACAAATCATCATTGCATCGGAAACAAAGTCGAAATTCAGCGAAATCGTGAAATGGTCGATTGTCGTCGTTGATTCTTATGATCTCGATGTCTGGCGGTAAAAAACGCTGTTTTGACAGAAATGTCCGACTTTTGCGAAAAAACACATTTTCGATGCGTTCTCCACGACAAATCGTCATTGCATCGGAAACAAAGTCGAATTTCAGCGAAATCGTGAAATGGTCGATTGTCGTCGTTGATTCTCACGATCTCGATGCCTGACGCTGATTTGACAAAAATGTCCGACTTTGTGAAAAAACACATTTTCGATGAGTTCTCCACGACAAATCGTCATTGCATCGGAAACAAAGTCGAATTTCAGCGAAATCGTGAAATGGTCGATTGTCGTCGTTGATTCTCACGATCTCGATGCCTGACGCTGATTTGACAAAATTGTCCGACTTTTGTGAAAAAACACATTTTCGGAGCGTTCTCAACGACAAATCGTCATTGCATCGGAAACAAAGTCGAATTTCAGCGAAATCGTAAAATGGTCGATTGTCGTCGTTGATTCTCACGATCTCAATGTCTGACGGTAAAAAACGCTGATTTGACAAAAATGTCCGACTTTTGCGAAAAAATACATTTTCGATGCGTTCTCCACGACAAGTCATCATTGCATCGGAAACAAAGTCGAAATTCAGCGAAATCGTGAAATGGTCGATTGTCGTCGTTGATTCTTATGATCTCGATGTCTGGCGGTAAAAAACGCTGATTTGACAAAAATGGCCGTCTTTTGCGAAAAAACACATTTTCGATGCGTTCTCCACGACAAATCGTCATTGCATCGGAAACAAAGTCGAATTTCAGCGAAATCGTGAAATGGTCGATTGTCGTCGTTGATTCTCACGATCTGGATGTCTGACGGTAAAAAACGCTGATTTGACAAAAATGGCCGACTTTTGCGAAAAAACACAATTTCGATGGGTTCTCCACGACAAATCGTCATTGCATCGGAAACAATGTTGAATTTCAGCGAAATCGTGAAATGGTCGATTGTCGTCGTTGATTCTCACGATCTCGATGCACGAGGGTTAAAAACGCTGATCTGACAAAAATGTCCGATTTTAGTGAAAAAACACATTTTCGATGCGTTCTCCTCGACAAATCGTCATTGCATCGGAAACAAAGTCGAATTTCAGCGAAATCGTGAAATGGTCGATTGTCGTCGTTGATTCTCACGATCTCGATGCCTGAGGCTGATTTGACAAAAATGTCCGACTTTTGCGAAAAAATACATTTTCGATGCGTTCTCCACGACAAATCGTCATGGCATCGGAAACAAAGTCGAAATTCAGCGAAATCGTGAAATGGTCGATTGTCGTCGTTAATTCTCACGATCTGGATGTCTGACGGTAAAAAACGCTGTTTTGACAAAAATGGCCGACTTTTGCGAAAAAACACAATTTCGATGGGTTCTCAACGACAAATCGTCATTGCATCGGAAACAAAGTCGAATTTCAGCGAAATCGTGAAATGGTCGATTGTCGTCATTTATTCTCACGATCTCGATGTTTGGCGGTCAAAAACGCTGATTTGACAAAAATGTCCGACTTTTGCGAAAAAACACATTTTCGATGCGTTCTCCACGACAAATCGTCATTGCATCGGAAACAAAGTCGAATTTCTGCGCAATCGTGAAATGGTCGATCGTCGTCGTTGATTCTCACGATCTCGATGTTTGGCGATCAAAAACGCTGATTTGACAAAAATGTCCGACTTTTGCGAAAAAAACACAATTTCGATGCGTTCTCCACGACAAATCGTCATTGCATCGGAAACAAAGTCGAATTTCTGCGAAATCGTGAAATGGTCGATTGTCGTCGTTGATTCTCACGATCTCGATGCCTGACGCTGATTTGACAAAAATGTCCGACTTTTGCGAAAAAACACATTTTCGATGCGTTCTCCACGACAAATCGTCATTGCATCGGAAACAAAGTCGAATTTCAGCGAAATCGTGAAATGGTCGATTGTCGTCGTTGATTCTCACGATCTCGATGCCTGACGCTGATTTGACAAAATTGTCCGACTTTTGTGAAAAAACACATTTTCGGAGCGTTCTCAACGACAAATCGTCATTGCATCGGAAACAAAGTCGAATTTCAGCGAAATCGTAAAATGGTCGATTGTCGTCGTTGATTCTCACGATCTCAATGTCTGACGGTAAAAAACGCTGATTTGACAAAAATGTCCGAGTTTTGCGAAAAAATACATTTTCGATGCGTTCTCCACGACAAATCATCATTGCATCGGAAACAAAGTCGAAATTCAGCGAAATCGTGAAATGGTCGATTGTCGTCGTTGATTCTTATGATCTCGATGTCTGACGGTAAAAAACGCTGTTTTGACAGAAATGTCCGACTTTTGCGAAAAAACACATTTTCGATGCGTTCTCCACGACAAATCGTCATTGCATCGGAAACAAAGTCGAATTTCAGCGAAATCGTGAAATGGTCGATTGTCGTCGTTGATTCTCACGATCTCGATGCCTGACGCTGATTTGACAAAATTGTCCGACTTTTGTGAAAAAACACATTTTCGGAGCGTTCTCAACGACAAATCGTCATTGCATCGGAAACAAAGTCGAATTTCAGCGAAATCGTAAAATGGTCGATTGTCGTCGTTGATTCTCACGATCTCAATGTCTGACGGTAAAAAACGCTGATTTGACAAAAATGTCCGACTTTTGCGAAAAAATACATTTTCGATGCGTTCTCCACGACAAATCATCATTGCATCGGAAACAAAGTCGAAATTCAGCGAAATCGTGAAATGGTCGATTGTCGTCGTTGATTCTTATGATCTCGATGTCTGACGGTAAAAAACGCTGTTTTGACAGAAATGTCCGACTTTTGCGAAAAAACACATTTTCGATGCGTTCTCCACGACAAATCGTCATTGCATCGGAAACAAAGTCGAATTTCAGCGAAATCGTGAAATGGTCGATTGTCGTCGTTGATTCTCACGATCTCGATGCCTGAGGCTGATTTGACAAAAATGTCCGACTTTGTGAAAAAACACATTTTCGATGAGTTCTCCACGACAAATCGTCATTGCATAGGAAACAAAGTCGAATTTCTGCGAAATCGTGAAATGGTCGATTGTCGTCGTTGATTCTCACGATCTCGATGTTTGGCGGTCAAAAACGCTGATTTGACAAAAATGTCCGACTTTTGCGAAAAAACACATTTTCGATGCGTTCTCCACGACAAATCGTCATTGCATCGGAAACAAAGTCGAATTTCAGCGAAATCGTGAAATGGTCGATTGTCGTCGTTGATTCTCACGATCTCGATGCACGAGGGTTAAAAACGCTGATCTGACAAAAATGTCCGATTTTAGTGAAAAAACACACTTTCGATGCGTTCTCCACGACAAAGCGTCATTGCATCGGAAACAAAGTCGAATTTCAGCGAAATCGTGAAATGGTCGATTGTCGTCGTTGATTCTCACGATCTCGATGCCCGACGCTGATTTGACAAAAATGTCCGACTTTTGTGAAAAAACACATTTTCGGAACGTTCTCAACGACAAATCGTCATTGCATCGGAAACAAAGTCGAATTTCAGCGAAATCGTAAAATGGTCGATTGTCGTCGTAGATTCTCACGATCTCAATGTCTGACGGTAAAAAACGCTGATTTGACGAAAATGGCCGACTTTTGTGAAAAAACACATTTTCGATGCGTTCTCCACGACAAATCGTCATTGCATCGGAAACAAAGTCGAATTTCAGCGAAATCGTGAAATGGTCGATTGTCGTCTTTGATTCTCACGATCTCGATGCCTGACGCTGATCTGACAAACATGTCCGATTTTAGTGAAAAAACACATTTTCGATGAGTTCTCCACGACAAATCGTCATTGCATAGGAAACAAAGTCGAATTTCAGCGAAATCGTGAAATGGTCGATTGTCGTCGTTGATTCTCACGATCTCGATGCCTGACGCTGATCTGACAAACATGTCCGATTTTAGTGAAAAAACACATTTTCGATGGGTTCTCCACGACAAATCGTCATTGCATAGGAAACTAAGTCGAATTTCTGCGAAATCGTGAAATGGTCGATTGTCGTCGTTGATTCTTATGATCTCGATGTCTGACGGTAAAAAACGCTGTTTTGACAAAAATGTCCGACTTTTGCGAAAAAACACATTTTCGATGCGTTCTCCACGACAAATCGTCATTGCATCGGAAACAAAGTCGAATTTCAGCGAAATCGTGAAATGGTCGATTGTCGTCGTTGATTCTCACGATCTCGATGCCTGAGGCTGATTTGACATAAATGTCCGACTTTGTGAAAAAACACATTTTCGATGCGTTCTCCACGACAAATCGTCATTGCATAGAAAACAAAGTCGAATTTCTGCGCAATCGTGAAATGGTCGATCGTCGTCGTTGATTCTCACGATCTCGATGTTTGGCGATCAAAAACGCTGATTTGACAAAAATGTCCGACTTTTGCGAAAAAAACACAATTTCGATGCGTTCTCCACGACAAATCGTCATTGCATCGGAAACAAAGTCGAATTTCTGCGAAATCGTGAAATGGTCGATTGTCGTCGTTGATTCTCACGATCTCGATGCCTGACGCTGATTTGACAAAAATGTCCGACTTTTGCGAAAAAACACATTTTCGATGCGTTCTCCACGACAAATCGTCATTGCATCGGAAACAAAGTCGAATTTCAGCGAAATCGTGAAATGGTCGATTGTCGTCGTTGATTCTCAGGATCTCGATGCCTGAGGCTGATTTGACAAAAATGTCCGACTTTTGCGAAAAAATACATTTTCGATGCGTTCTCCACGACAAATCGTCATTGCATCGGAAACAATGTCGAGTTTCAGCGAAATCGTGAAATGGTCGATTGCCGTCGTTGATTCTCACGATCTCGATGCACGAGGGTTTAAAACGCTGATCTGACAAAAATGTCCGATTTTAGTGAAAAAACACACTTTCGATGCGTTCTCCACGACAAATCGTCATTGCATCGGAAACAAAGTCGAATTTCAGCGAAATCGTGAAATGGTCGATTGTCGTCGTTCATTCTCACGATCTCGATGCCCGACGCTGATTTGACAAAAATGTCCGACTTTTGTGAAAAAACACATTTTCGGAACGTTCTCAACGACAAATCGTCATTGCATCGGAAACAAAGTCGAATTTCAGCGAAATCGTAAAATGGTCGATTGTCGTCGTAGATTCTCACGATCTCAATGTCTGACGGTAAAAAACGCTGATTTGACAAAAATGGCCGACTTTTGTGAAAAAACACATTTTCGATGCGTTCTCCACGACAAATCGTCATTGCATCGGAAACAAAGTCGAATTACAGCGAAATCGTTAAATGGTCGATTGTCGTCGTTGATTCTCACGATGTCGATGCCTGACGCTGATTTGACAAAAATGTCCGACTTTTGTGAAAAAAACACATTTTCGATGCGTTCTCCACGACAAATCGTCATTGCATCGGAAACAAAGTCGAATTTCAGCGAAATCGTGAAATGGTCGATTGTCGTCTTTGATTCTCACGATCTCGATGCCTGACGCTGATCTGACAAACATGTCCGATTTTAGTGAAAAAACACATTTTCGATGAGTTCTCCATGACAAATCGTCATTGCATAGGAAACAAAGTCGAATTTCTGCGAAATCGTGAAATGGTCGATTGTCGTCGTTGATTCTCACGATCTCGATGCCTGACGCTGATCTGACAAACATGTCCGATTTTAGTGAAAAAACACATTTTCGATGGGTTCTCCACGACAAATCGTCATTGCATCGGAAACAAAGTCGAATTTCAGCGAAATCGTGAAATGGTCGATTGTCGTCGTTGATTCTCACGATCTCGATGCCTGACGCTGATCTGACAAACATGTCCGATTTTAGTGAAAAAACACATTTTCGATGGGTTCTCCACGACAAATCGTCATTGCATAGGAAACTAAGTCGAATTTCTGCGAAATCGTGAAATGGTCGATTGTCGTCGTTGATTCTTATGATCTCGATGTCTGACGGTAAAAAACGCTGTTTTGACAAAAATGTCCGACTTTTGCGAAAAAACACATTTTCGATGCGTTCTCCACGACAAATCGTCATTGCATCGGAAACAAAGTCGAATTTCAGCGAAATCGTGAAATGGTCGATTGTCGTCGTTGATTCTCACGATCTCGATGCCTGAGGCTGATTTGACATAAATGTCCGACTTTGTGAAAAAACACATTTTCGATGCGTTCTCCACGACAAATCGTCATTGCATAGAAAACAAAGTCGAATTTCTGCGCAATCGTGAAATGGTCGATCGTCGTCGTTGATTCTCACGATCTCGATGTTTGGCGATCAAAAACGCTGATTTGACAAAAATGTCCGACTTTTGCGAAAAAAACACAATTTCGATGCGTTCTCCACGACAAATCGTCATTGCATCGGAAACAAAGTCGAATTTCTGCGAAATCGTGAAATGGTCGATTGTCGTCGTTGATTCTCACGATCTCGATGCCTGACGCTGATCTGACAAACATGTCCGATTTTAGTGAAAAAACACATTTTCGATGAGTTCTCCACGACAAATCGTCATTGCATAGGAAACAAAGTCGAATTTCTGCGAAATCGTGAAATGGTCGATTGTCGTCGTTGATTCTCACGATCTCGATGCCTGACGCTGATCTGACAAACATGTCCGATTTTAGTGAAAAAACACATTTTCGATGGGTTCTCCACGACAAATCGTCATTGCATCGGAAACAATGTTGAATTTCAGCGAAATCGTGAAATGGTCGATTGTCGTCGTTGATTCTCACGATCTCGATGCACGAGGGTTAAAAACGCTGATCTGACAAAAATGTCCGATTTTAGTGAAAAAACACATTTTCGATGCGTTCTCCACGACAAATCATCATTGCATCGGAAACAAAGTCGAAATTCAGCGAAATCGTGAAATGGTCGATTGTCGTCGTTGATTCTTATGATCTCGATGTCTGGCGGTAAAAAACGCTGTTTTGACAGAAATGTCCGACTTTTGCGAAAAAACACATTTTCGATGCGTTCTCCACGACAAATCGTCATTGCATCGGAAACAAAGTCGAATTTCAGCGAAATCGTGAAATGGTCGATTGTCGTCGTTGATTCTCACGATCTCGATGCCTGACGCTGATTTGACAAAAATGTCCGACTTTGTGAAAAAACACATTTTCGATGAGTTCTCCACGACAAATCGTCATTGCATCGGAAACAAAGTCGAATTTCAGCGAAATCGTGAAATGGTCGATTGTCGTCGTTGATTCTCACGATCTCGATGCCTGACGCTGATTTGACAAAATTGTCCGACTTTTGTGAAAAAACACATTTTCGGAGCGTTCTCAACGACAAATCGTCATTGCATCGGAAACAAAGTCGAATTTCAGCGAAATCGTAAAATGGTCGATTGTCGTCGTTGATTCTCACGATCTCAATGTCTGACGGTAAAAAACGCTGATTTGACAAAAATGTCCGACTTTTGCGAAAAAATACATTTTCGATGCGTTCTCCACGACAAATCATCATTGCATCGGAAACAAAGTCGAAATTCAGCGAAATCGTGAAATGGTCGATTGTCGTCGTTGATTCTTATGATCTCGATGTCTGGCGGTAAAAAACGCTGATTTGACAAAAATGGCCGTCTTTTGCGAAAAAACACATTTTCGATGCGTTCTCCACGACAAATCGTCATTGCATCGGAAACAAAGTCGAATTTCAGCGAAATCGTGAAATGGTCGATTGTCGTCGTTGATTCTCACGATCTGGATGTCTGACGGTAAAAAACGCTGATTTGACAAAAATGTCCGATTTTAGTGAAAAAACACATTTTCGATGGGTTCTCCACGACAAATCGTCATTGCATAGGAAACAAAGTCGAATTTCAGCGAAATCGTGAAATGGTCGATTGTCGTCGTTGATTCTCACGATCTCGATGCCTGAGGCTGATTTGACAAAAATGTCCGACTTTTGCGAAAAAATACATTTTCGATGCGTTCTCCACGACAAATCGTCATTGCATCGGAAACAAAGTCGAAATTCAGCGAAATCGTGAAATGGTCGATTGTCGTCGTTAATTCTCACGATCTGGATGTCTGACGGTAAAAAACGCTGTTTTGACAAAAATGGCCGACTTTTGCGAAAAAACACAATTTCGATGGGTTCTCAACGACAAATCGTCATTGCATCGGAAACAAAGTCGAATTTCAGCGAAATCGTGAAATGGTCGATTGTCGTCATTGATTCTCACGATCTCGATGTTTGGCGGTCAAAAACGCTGATTTGACAAAAATGTCCGACTTTTGCGAAAAAACACATTTTCGATGCGTTCTCCACGACAAATCGTCATTGCATCGGAAACAAAGTCGAATTTCTGCGCAATCGTGAAATGGTCGATCGTCGTCGTTGATTCTCACGATCTCGATGTTTGGCGATCAAAAACGCTGATTTGACAAAAATGTCCGACTTTTGCGAAAAAAACACAATTTCGATGCGTTCTCCACGACAAATCGTCATTGCATCGGAAACAAAGTCGAATTTCTGCGAAATCGTGAAATGGTCGATTGTCGTCGTTGATTCTCACGATCTCGATGCCTGACGCTGATTTGACAAAAATGTCCGACTTTTGCGAAAAACACACATTTTCGATGCGTTCTCCACGACAAATCGTCATTGCATCGGAAACAAAGTCGAATTTCAGCGAAATCGTGAAATGGTCGATTGTCGTCGTTGATTCTCACGATCTCGATGCCTGACGCTGATATGACAAAATTGTCCGACTTTTGTGAAAAAACACATTTTCGGAGCGTTCTCAACGACAAATCGTCATTGCATCGGAAACAAAGTCGAATTTCAGCGAAATCGTAAAATGGTCGATTGTCGTCGTTGATTCTCACGATCTCAATGTCTGACGGTAAAAAACGCTGATTTGACAAAAATGTCCGACTTTTGCGAAAAAATACATTTTCGATGCGTTCTCCACGACAAATCATTATTGCATCGGAAACAAAGTCGAAATTCAGCGAAATCGTGAAATGGTCGATTGTCGTCGTTGATTCTTATGATCTCGATGTCTGGCGGTAAAAAACGCTGTTTTGACAGAAATGTCCGACTTTTGCGAAAAAACACATTTTCGATGCGTTCTCCACGACAAATCGTCATTGCATCGGAAACAAAGTCGAATTTCAGCGAAATCGTGAAATGGTCGATTGTCGTCGTTGATTCTCACGATCTCGATGCCTGAGGCTGATTTGACAAAAATGTCCGACTTTGTGAAAAAACACATTTTCGATGAGTTCTCCACGACAAATCGTCATTGCATAGGAAACAAAGTCGAATTTCTGCGAAATCGTGAAATGGTCGATTGTCGTCGTTGATTCTCACGATCTCGATGTTTGGCGGTCAAAAACGCTGATTTGACAAAAATGTCCGACTTTTGCGAAAAAACACATTTTCGATGCGTTCTCCACGACAAATCGTCATTGCATCGGAAACAAAGTCGAATTTCAGCGAAATCGTGAAATGGTCGATTGTCGTCGTTGATTCTCACGATCTCGATGCCTGACGCTGATTTGACAAAAATGTCCGACTTTTGTGAAAAAAAACACATTTTCCATGCGTTCTCCACGACAAATCGTCATTGCATCGGAAACAAAGTCGAATTTCAGCGAAATCGTGAAATGGTCGATTGTCGTCGTTGATTCTCACGATCTCGATGCACGAGGGTTAAAAACGCTGATCTGACAAAAATGTCCGATTTTAGTGAAAAAACACACTTTCGATGCGTTCTCCACGACAAAGCGTCATTGCATCGGAAACAAAGTCGAATTTCAGCGAAATCGTGAAATGGTCGATTGTCGTCGTTGATTCTCACGATCTCGATGCCCGACGCTGATTTGACAAAAATGTCCGACTTTTGTGAAAAAACACATTTTCGATGCGTTCTCCACGACAAATCGTCATTGCATCGGAAACAAAGTCGAATTTCAGCGAAATCGGGAAATGGTCGATTGTCGTCGTTGATTCTCACGATCTCGATGCCTGACGCTGATTTGACAAAATTGTCCGACTTTTGTGAAAAAACACATTTTCGGAGCGTTCTCAACGACAAATCGTCATTGCATCGGAAACAAAGTCGAATTTCAGCGAAATCGTAAAATGGTCGATTGTCGTCGTTGATTCTCACGATCTCAATGTCTGACGGTAAAAAACGCTGATTTGACAAAAATGTCCGACTTTTGCGAAAAAATACATTTTCGATGCGTTCTCCACGACAAATCATCATTGCATCGGAAACAAAGTCGAAATTCAGCGAAATCGTGAAATGGTCGATTGTCGTCGTTGATTCTTATGATCTCGATGTCTGACGGTAAAAAACGCTGTTTTGACAGAAATGTCCGACTTTTGCGAAAAAACACATTTTCGATGCGTTCTCCACGACAAATCGTCATTGCATCGGAAACAAAGTCGAATTTCAGCGAAATCGTGAAATGGTCGATTGTCGTCGTTGATTCTCACGATCTCGATGCCTGAGGCTGATTTGACAAAAATGTCCGACTTTGTGAAAAAACACATTTTCGATGAGTTCTCCACGACAAATCGTCATTGCATAGGAAACAAAGTCGAATTTCTGCGAAATCGTGAAATGGTCGATTGTCGTCGTTGATTCTCACGATCTCGATGTTTGGCGGTCAAAAACGCTGATTTGACAAAAATGTCCGACTTTTGCGAAAAAACACATTTTCGATGCGTTCTCCACGACAAATCGTCATTGCATCGGAAACAAAGTCGAATTTCAGCGAAATCGTGAAATGGTCGATTGTCGTCGTTGATTCTCACGATCTCGATGCACGAGGGTTAAAAACGCTGATCTGACAAAAATGTCCGATTTTAGTGAAAAAACACACTTTCGATGCGTTCTCCACGACAAAGCGTCATTGCATCGGAAACAAAGTCGAATTTCAGCGAAATCGTGAAATGGTCGATTGTCGTCGTTGATTCTCACGATCTCGATGCCCGACGCTGATTTGACAAAAATGTCCGACTTTTGTGAAAAAACACATTTTCGGAACGTTCTCAACGACAAATCGTCATTGCATCGGAAACAAAGTCGAATTTCAGCGAAATCGTAAAATGGTCGATTGTCGTCGTAGATTCTCACGATCTCAATGTCTGACGGTAAAAAACGCTGATTTGACGAAAATGGCCGACTTTTGTGAAAAAACACATTTTCGATGCGTTCTCCACGACAAATCGTCATTGCATCGGAAACAAAGTCGAATTTCAGCGAAATCGTGAAATGGTCGATTGTCGTCTTTGATTCTCACGATCTCGATGCCTGACGCTGATCTGACAAACATGTCCGATTTTAGTGAAAAAACACATTTTCGATGAGTTCTCCACGACAAATCGTCATTGCATAGGAAACAAAGTCGAATTTCAGCGAAATCGTGAAATGGTCGATTGTCGTCGTTGATTCTCACGATCTCGATGCCTGACGCTGATCTGACAAACATGTCCGATTTTAGTGAAAAAACACATTTTCGATGGGTTCTCCACGACAAATCGTCATTGCATAGGAAACTAAGTCGAATTTCTGCGAAATCGTGAAATGGTCGATTGTCGTCGTTGATTCTTATGATCTCGATGTCTGACGGTAAAAAACGCTGTTTTGACAAAAATGTCCGACTTTTGCGAAAAAACACATTTTCGATGCGTTCTCCACGACAAATCGTCATTGCATCGGAAACAAAGTCGAATTTCAGCGAAATCGTGAAATGGTCGATTGTCGTCGTTGATTCTCACGATCTCGATGCCTGACGCTGATCTGACAAACATGTCCGATTTTAGTGAAAAAACACATTTTCGATGAGTTCTCCACGACAAATCGTCATTGCATAGGAAACAAAGTCGAATTTCAGCGAAATCGTGAAATGGTCGATTGTCGTCGTTGATTCTCAGGATCTCGATGCCTGAGGCTGATTTGACAAAAATGTCCGACTTTTGCGAAAAAATACATTTTCGATGCGTTCTCCACGACAAATAGTCATTGCATCGGAAACAATGTCGAGTTTCAGCGAAATCGTGAAATGGTCGATTGCCGTCGTTGATTCTCACGATCTCGATGCACGAGGGTTTAAAACGCTGATCTGACAAAAATGTCCGATTTTAGTGAAAAAACACACTTTCGATGCGTTCTCCACGACAAATCGTCATTGCATCGGAAACAAAGTCGAATTTCAGCGAAATCGTGAAATGGTCGATTGTCGTCGTTCATTCTCACGATCTCGATGCCCGACGCTGATTTGACAAAAATGTCCGACTTTTGTGAAAAAACACATTTTCGGAACGTTCTCAACGACAAATCGTCATTGCATCGGAAACAAAGTCGAATTTCAGCGAAATCGTAAAATGGTCGATTGTCGTCGTAGATTCTCACGATCTCAATGTCTGACGGTAAAAAACGCTGATTTGACAAAAATGGCCGACTTTTGTGAAAAAACACATTTTCGATGCGTTCTCCACGACAAATCGTCATTGCATCGGAAACAAAGTCGAATTACAGCGAAATCGTTAAATGGTCGATTGTCGTCGTTGATTCTCACGATGTCGATGCCTGACGCTGATTTGACAAAAATGTCCGACTTTTGTGAAAAAAACACATTTTCGATGCGTTCTCCACGACAAATCGTCATTGCATCGGAAACAAAGTCGAATTTCAGCGAAATCGTGAAATGGTCGATTGTCGTCTTTGATTCTCACGATCTCGATGCCTGACGCTGATCTGACAAACATGTCCGATTTTAGTGAAAAAACACATTTTCGATGAGTTCTCCATGACAAATCGTCATTGCATAGGAAACAAAGTCGAATTTCTGCGAAATCGTGAAATGGTCGATTGTCGTCGTTGATTCTCACGATCTCGATGCCTGACGCTGATCTGACAAACATGTCCGATTTTAGTGAAAAAACACATTTTCGATGGGTTCTCCACGACAAATCGTCATTGCATCGGAAACAAAGTCGAATTTCAGCGAAATCGTGAAATGGTCGATTGTCGTCGTTGATTCTCACGATCTCGATGCCTGACGCTGATCTGACAAACATGTCCGATTTTAGTGAAAAAACACATTTTCGATGGGTTCTCCACGACAAATCGTCATTGCATAGGAAACTAAGTCGAATTTCTGCGAAATCGTGAAATGGTCGATTGTCGTCGTTGATTCTTATGATCTCGATGTCTGACGGTAAAAAACGCTGTTTTGACAAAAATGTCCGACTTTTGCGAAAAAACACATTTTCGATGCGTTCTCCACGACAAATCGTCATTGCATCGGAAACAAAGTCGAATTTCAGCGAAATCGTGAAATGGTCGATTGTCGTCGTTGATTCTCACGATCTCGATGCCTGAGGCTGATTTGACATAAATGTCCGACTTTGTGAAAAAACACATTTTCGATGCGTTCTCCACGACAAATCGTCATTGCATAGAAAACAAAGTCGAATTTCTGCGCAATCGTGAAATGGTCGATCGTCGTCGTTGATTCTCACGATCTCGATGTTTGGCGATCAAAAACGCTGATTTGACAAAAATGTCCGACTTTTGCGAAAAAAACACAATTTCGATGCGTTCTCCACGACAAATCGTCATTGCATCGGAAACAAAGTCGAATTTCTGCGAAATCGTGAAATGGTCGATTGTCGTCGTTGATTCTCACGATCTCGATGCCTGACGCTGATCTGACAAACATGTCCGATTTTAGTGAAAAAACACATTTTCGATGAGTTCTCCACGACAAATCGTCATTGCATAGGAAACAAAGTCGAATTTCTGCGAAATCGTGAAATGGTCGATTGTCGTCGTTGATTCTCACGATCTCGATGCCTGACGCTGATCTGACAAACATGTCCGATTTTAGTGAAAAAACACATTTTCGATGGGTTCTCCACGACAAATCGTCATTGCATCGGAAACAATGTTGAATTTCAGCGAAATCGTGAAATGGTCGATTGTCGTCGTTGATTCTTATGATCTCGATGTCTGGCGGTAAAAAACGCTGTTTTGACAGAAATGTCCGACTTTTGCGAAAAAACACATTTTCGATGCGTTCTCCACGACAAATCGTCATTGCATCGGAAACAAAGTCGAATTTCAGCGAAATCGTGAAATGGTCGATTGTCGTCGTTGATTCTCACGATCTCGATGCCTGACGCTGATTTGACAAAAATGTCCGACTTTGTGAAAAAACACATTTTCGATGAGTTCTCCACGACAAATCGTCATTGCATCGGAAACAAAGTCGAATTTCAGCGAAATCGTGAAATGGTCGATTGTCGTCGTTGATTCTCACGATCTCGATGCCTGACGCTGATTTGACAAAATTGTCCGACTTTTGTGAAAAAACACATTTTCGGAGCGTTCTCAACGACAAATCGTCATTGCATCGGAAACAAAGTCGAATTTCAGCGAAATCGTAAAATGGTCGATTGTCGTCGTTGATTCTCACGATCTCAATGTCTGACGGTAAAAAACGCTGATTTGACAAAAATGTCCGACTTTTGCGAAAAAATACATTTTCGATGCGTTCTCCACGACAAATCATCATTGCATCGGAAACAAAGTCGAAATTCAGCGAAATCGTGAAATGGTCGATTGTCGTCGTTGATTCTTATGATCTCGATGTCTGGCGGTAAAAAACGCTGATTTGACAAAAATGGCCGTCTTTTGCGAAAAAACACATTTTCGATGCGTTCTCCACGACAAATCGTCATTGCATCGGAAACAAAGTCGAATTTCAGCGAAATCGTGAAATGGTCGATTGTCGTCGTTGATTCTCACGATCTGGATGTCTGACGGTAAAAAACGCTGATTTGACAAAAATGGCCGATTTTTGCGAAAAAACACAATTTCGATGGGTTCTCCACGACAAATCGTCATTGCATCGGAAACAATGTTGAATTTCAGCGAAATCGTGAAATGGTCGATTGTCGTCGTTGATTCTCACGATCTCGATGCACGAGGGTTAAAAACGCTGATCTGACAAAAATGTCCGATTTTAGTGAAAAAACACATTTTCGATGCGTTCTCCTCGACAAATCGTCATTGCATCGGAAACAAAGTCGAATTTCAGCGAAATCGTGAAATGGTCGATTGTCGTCGTTGATTCTCACGATCTCGATGCCTGAGGCTGATTTGACAAAAATGTCCGACTTTTGCGAAAAAATACATTTTCGATGCGTTCTCCACGACAAATCGTCATGGCATCGGAAACAAAGTCGAAATTCAGCGAAATCGTGAAATGGTCGATTGTCGTCGTTAATTCTCACGATCTGGATGTCTGACGGTAAAAAACGCTGTTTTGACAAAAATGGCCGACTTTTGCGAAAAAACACAATTTCGATGGGTTCTCAACGACAAATCGTCATTGCATCGGAAACAAAGTCGAATTTCAGCGAAATCGTGAAATGGTCGATTGTCGTCATTTATTCTCACGATCTCGATGTTTGGCGGTCAAAAACGCTGATTTGACAAAAATGTCCGACTTTTGGGAAAAAACACATTTTCGATGCGTTCTCCACGACAAATCGTCATTGCATCGGAAACAAAGTCGAATTTCTGCGCAATCGTGAAATGGTCGATCGTCGTCGTTGATTCTCACGATCTCGATGTTTGGCGATCAAAAACGCTGATTTGACAAAAATGTCCGACTTTTGCGAAAAAACACATTTTCGATGCGTTCTCCACGACAAATCGTCATTGCATCGGAAACAAAGTCGAATTTCAGCGAAATCGTGAAATGGTCGATTGTCGTCGTTGATTCTCACGATCTCGATGCCTGACGCTGATTTGACAAAATTGTCCGACTTTTGTGAAAAAACACATTTTCGGAGCGTTCTCAACGACAAATCGTCATTGCATCGGAAACAAAGTCGAATTTCAGCGAAATCGTAAAATGGTCGATTGTCGTCGTTGATTCTCACGATCTCAATGTCTGACGGTAAAAAACGCTGATTTGACAAAAATGTCCGAGTTTTGCGAAAAAATACATTTTCGATGCGTTCTCCACGACAAATCATCATTGCATCGGAAACAAAGTCGAAATTCAGCGAAATCGTGAAATGGTCGATTGTCGTCGTTGATTCTTATGATCTCGATGTCTGACGGTAAAAAACGCTGTTTTGACAGAAATGTCCGACTTTTGCGAAAAAACACATTTTCGATGCGTTCTCCACGACAAATCGTCATTGCATCGGAAACAAAGTCGAATTTCAGCGAAATCGTGAAATGGTCGATTGTCGTCGTTGATTCTCACGATCTCGATGCCTGACGCTGATTTGACAAAATTGTCCGACTTTTGTGAAAAAACACATTTTCGGAGCGTTCTCAACGACAAATCGTCATTGCATCGGAAACAAAGTCGAATTTCAGCGAAATCGTAAAATGGTCGATTGTCGTCGTTGATTCTCACGATCTCAATGTCTGACGGTAAAAAACGCTGATTTGACAAAAATGTCCGACTTTTGCGAAAAAATACATTTTCGATGCGTTCTCCACGACAAATCATCATTGCATCGGAAACAAAGTCGAAATTCAGCGAAATCGTGAAATGGTCGATTGTCGTCGTTGATTCTTATGATCTCGATGTCTGACGGTAAAAAACGCTGTTTTGACAGAAATGTCCGACTTTTGCGAAAAAACACATTTTCGATGCGTTCTCCACGACAAATCGTCATTGCATCGGAAACAAAGTCGAATTTCAGCGAAATCGTGAAATGGTCGATTGTCGTCGTTGATTCTCACGATCTCGATGCCTGAGGCTGATTTGACAAAAATGTCCGACTTTGTGAAAAAACACATTTTCGATGAGTTCTCCACGACAAATCGTCATTGCATCGGAAACAAAGTCGAATTTCAGCGAAATCGTGAAATGGTCGATTGTCGTCGTTGATTCTCACGATCTCGATGCCTGACGCTGATTTGACAAAATTGTCCGACTTTTGTGAAAAAACACATTTTCGGAGCGTTCTCAACGACAAATCGTCATTGCATCGGAAACAAAGTCGAATTTCAGCGAAATCGTAAAATGGTCGATTGTCGTCGTTGATTCTCACGATCTCAATGTCTGACGGTAAAAAACGCTGATTTGACAAAAATGTCCGACTTTTGCGAAAAAATACATTTTCGATGCATTCTCCACGACAAATCATCATTGCATCGGAAACAAAGTCGAAATTCAGCGAAATCGTGAAATGGTCGATTGTCGTCGTTGATTCTTATGATCTCGATGTCTGGCGGTAAAAAACGCTGATTTGACAAAAATGGCCGTCTTTTGCGAAAAAACACATTTTCGATGCGTTCTCCACGACAAATCGTCATTGCATCGGAAACAAAGTCGAATTTCAGCGAAATCGTGAAATGGTCGATTGTCGTCGTTGATTCTCACGATCTGGATGTCTGACGGTAAAAAACGCTGATTTGACAAAAATGGCCGACTTTTGCGAAAAAACACAATTTCGATGGGTTCTCCACGACAAATCGTCATTGCATCGGAAACAATGTTGAATTTCAGCGAAATCGTGAAATGGTCGATTGTCGTCGTTGATTCTCACGATCTCGATGCACGAGGGTTAAAAACGCTGATCTGACAAAAATGTCCGATTTTAGTGAAAAAACACATTTTCGATGGGTTCTCCACGACAAATCGTCATTGCATAGGAAACAAAGTCGAATTTCAGCGAAATCGTGAAATGGTCGATTGTCGTCGTTGATTCTCACGATCTCGATGTCTGACGGTAAAAAACGCTGATTTGAGAAAAATGTCCGACTTTTGCGAAAAAACACATTTTCGATGCGTTCTCCTCGACAAATCGTCATTGCATCGGAAACAAAGTCGAATTTCAGCGAAATCGTGAAATGGTCGATTGTCGTCGTTGATTCTCGCGATCTCGATGCCCGACGCTGATTTGACAAAAATGTCCGACTTTTGTGAAAAAACACATTTTCGGAACGTTCTCAACGACAAATCGTCATTGCATCGGAAACAAAGTCGAATTTCAGCGAAATCGTAAAATGGTCGATTGTCGTCGTAGATTCTCACGATCTCAATGTCTGACGGTAAAAAACGCTGATTTGACAAAAATGGCCGACTTTTGTGAAAAAACACATTTTCGATGCGTTCTCCACGACAAATCGTCATTGCATCGGAAACAAAGTCGAATTACAGCGAAATCGTTAAATGGTCGATTGTCGTCGTTGATTCTCACGATGTCGATGCCTGACGCTGATTTGACAAAAATGTCCGACTTTTGTGAAAAAAACACATTTTCGATGCGTTCTCCACGACAAATCGTCATTGCATCGGAAACAAAGTCGAATTTCAGCGAAATCGTGAAATGGTCGATTGTCGTCTTTGATTCTCACGATCTCGATGCCTGACGCTGATCTGACAAACATGTCCGATTTTAGTGAAAAAACACATTTTCGATGAGTTCTCCACGACAAATCGTCATTGCATAGGAAACAAAGTCGAATTTCTGCGAAATCGTGAAATGGTCGATTGTCGTCGTTGATTCTCACGATCTCGATGCCTGACGCTGATCTGACAAACATGTCCGATTTTAGTGAAAAAACACATTTTCGATGGGTTCTCCACGACAAATCGTCATTGCATCGGAAACAATGTTGAATTTCAGCGAAATCGTGAAATGGTCGATTGTCGTCGTTGATTCTCACGATCTCGATGCACGAGGGTTAAAAACGCTGATCTGACAAAAATGTCCGATTTTAGTGAAAAAACACATTTTCGATGGGTTCTCCACGACAAATCGTCATTGCATAGGAAACAAAGTCGAATTTCAGCGAAATCGTGAAATGGTCGATTGTCGTCGTTGATTCTCACGATCTCGATGCCTGAGGCTGATTTGACAAAAATGTCCGACTTTTGCGAAAAAATACATTTTCCATGCGTTCTCCACGACAAATCGTCATTGCATCGGAAACAAAGTCGAAATTCAGCGAAATCGTGAAATGGTCGATTGTCGTCGTTAATTCTCACGATCTGGATGTCTGACGGTAAAAAACGCTGTTTTGACAAAAATGGCCGACTTTTGCGAAAAAACACAATTTCGATGGGTTCTCAACGACAAATCGTCATTGCATCGGAAACAAAGTCGAATTTCAGCGAAATCGTGAAATGGTCGATTGTCGTCATTGATTCTCACGATCTCGATGTTTGGCGGTCAAAAACGCTGATTTGACAAAAATGTCCGACTTTTGCAAAAAAACACATTTTCGATGCGTTCTCCACGACAAATCGTCATTGCATCGGAAACAAAGTCGAATTTCTGCGCAATCGTGAAATGGTCGATCGTCGTCGTTGATTCTCACGATCTCGATGTTTGGCGATCAAAAACGCTGATTTGACAAAAATGTCCGACTTTTGCGAAAAAAACACAATTTCGATGCGTTCTCCACGACAAATCGTCATTGCATCGGAAACAAAGTCGAATTTCTGCGAAATCGTGAAATGGTCGATTGTCGTCGTTGATTCTCACGATCTCGATGCCTGACGCTGATTTGACAAAAATGTCCGACTTTTGCGAAAAAACACATTTTCGATGCGTTCTCCACGACAAATCGTCATTGCATCGGAAACAAAGTCGAATTTCAGCGAAATCGTGAAATGGTCGATTGTCGTCGTTGATTCTCACGATCTCGATGCCTGACGCTGATTTGACAAAATTGTCCGACTTTTGTAAAAAACACATTTTCGGAGCGTTCTCAACGACAAATCGTCATTGCATCGGAAACAAAGTCGAATTTCAGCGAAATCGTAAAATGGTCGATTGTCGTCGTTGATTCTCACGATCTCAATGTCTGACGGTAAAAAACGCTGATTTGACAAAAATGTCCGACTTTTGCGAAAAAATACATTTTCGATGCGTTCTCCACGACAAATCATCATTGCATCGGAAACAAAGTCGAAATTCAGCGAAATCGTGAAATGGTCGATTGTCGTCGTTGATTCTTATGATCTCGATGTCTGGCGGTAAAAAACGCTGTTTTGACAGAAATGTCCGACTTTTGCGAAAAAACACATTTTCGATGCGTTCTCCACGACAAATCGTCATTGCATCGGAAACAAAGTCGAATTTCAGCGAAATCGTGAAATGGTCGATTGTCGTCGTTGATTCTCACGATCTCGATGCCTGAGGCTGATTTGACAAAAATGTCCGACTTTGTGAAAAAACACATTTTCGATGAGTTCTCCACGACAAATCGTCATTGCATCGGAAACAAAGTCGAATTTCAGCGAAATCGTGAAATGGTCGATTGTCGTCGTTGATTCTCACGATCTCGATGCCTGACGCTGATTTGACAAAATTGTCCGACTTTTGTGAAAAAACACATTTTCGGAGCGTTCTCAACGACAAATCGTCATTGCATCGGAAACAAAGTCGAATTTCAGCGAAATCGTAAAATGGTCGATTGTCGTCGTTGATTCTCACGATCTCAATGTCTGACGGTAAAAAACGCTGATTTGACAAAAATGTCCGACTTTTGCGAAAAAATACATTTTCGATGCGTTCTCCACGACAAATCATCATTGCATCGGAAACAAAGTCGAAATTCAGCGAAATCGTGAAATGGTCGATTGTCGTCGTTGATTCTTATGATCTCGATGTCTGGCGGTAAAAAACGCTGTTTTGACAGAAATGTCCGACTTTTGCGAAAAAACACATTTTCGATGCGTTCTCCACGACAAATCGTCATTGCATCGGAAACAAAGTCGAATTTCAGCGAAATCGTGAAATGGTCGATTGTCGTCGTTGATTCTCACGATCTCGATGCCTGAGGCTGATTTGACAAAAATGTCCGACTTTGTGAAAAAACACATTTTCGATGAGTTCTCCACGACAAATCGTCATTGCATCGGAAACAAAGTCGAATTTCAGCGAAATCGTGAAATGGTCGATTGTCGTCGTTGATTCTCACGATCTCGATGCCTGACGCTGATTTGACAAAATTGTCCGACTTTTGTGAAAAAACACATTTTCGGAGCGTTCTCAACGACAAATCGTCATTGCATCGGAAACAAAGTCGAATTTCAGCGAAATCGTAAAATGGTCGATTGTCGTCGTTGATTCTCACGATCTCAATGTCTGACGGTAAAAAACGCTGATTTGACAAAAATGTCCGACTTTTGCGAAAAAATACATTTTCGATGCATTCTCCACGACAAATCATCATTGCATCGGAAACAAAGTCGAAATTCAGCGAAATCGTGAAATGGTCGATTGTCGTCGTTGATTCTTATGATCTCGATGTCTGGCGCTAAAAAACGCTGATTTGACAAAAATGGCCGTCTTTTGCGAAAAAACACATTTTCGATGCGTTCTCCACGACAAATCGTCATTGCATCGGAAACAAAGTCGAATTTCAGCGAAATCGTGAAATGGTCGATTGTCGTCGTTGATTCTCACGATCTGGATGTCTGACGGTAAAAAACGCTGATTTGACAAAAATGGCCGACTTTTGCGAAAAAACACAATTTCGATGGGTTCTCCACGACAAATCGTCATTGCATCGGAAACAATGTTGAATTTCAGCGAAATCGTGAAATGGTCGATTGTCGTCGTTGATTCTCACGATCTCGATGCACGAGGGTTAAAAACGCTGATCTGACAAAAATGTCCGATTTTAGTGAAAAAACACATTTTCGATGGGTTCTCCACGACAAATCGTCATTGCATAGGAAACAAAGTCGAATTTCAGCGAAATCGTGAAATGGTCGATTGTCGTCGTTGATTCTCACGATCTCGATGCCTGAGGCTGATTTGACAAAAATGTCCGACTTTTGCGAAAAAATACATTTTCCATGCGTTCTCCACGACAAATCGTCATTGCATCGGAAACAAAGTCGAAATTCAGCGAAATCGTGAAATGGTCGATTGTCGTCGTTAATTCTCACGATCTGGATGTCTGACGGTAAAAAACGCTGTTTTGACAAAAATGGCCGACTTTTGCGAAAAAACACAATTTCGATGGGTTCTCAACGACAAATCGTCATTGCATCGGAAACAAAGTCGAATTTCAGCGAAATCGTGAAATGGTCGATTGTCGTCATTGATTCTCACGATCTCGATGTTTGGCGGTCAAAAACGCTGATTTGACAAAAATGTCCGACTTTTGCAAAAAAACACATTTTCGATGCGTTCTCCACGACAAATCGTCATTGCATCGGAAACAAAGTCGAATTTCTGCGCAATCGTGAAATGGTCGATCGTCGTCGTTGATTCTCACGATCTCGATGTTTGGCGATCAAAAACGCTGATTTGACAAAAATGTCCGACTTTTGCGAAAAAAACACAATTTCGATGCGTTCTCCACGACAAATCGTCATTGCATCGGAAACAAAGTCGAATTTCTGCGAAATCGTGAAATGGTCGATTGTCGTCGTTGATTCTCACGATCTCGATGCCTGACGCTGATTTGACAAAAATGTCCGACTTTTGCGAAAAAACACATTTTCGATGCGTTCTCCACGACAAATCATCATTGCATCGGAAACAAAGTCGAAATTCAGCGAAATCGTGAAATGGTCGATTGTCGTCGTTGATTCTTATGATCTCGATGTCTGGCGGTAAAAAACGCTGTTTTGACAGAAATGTCCGACTTTTGCGAAAAAACACATTTTCGATGCGTTCTCCACGACAAATCGTCATTGCATCGGAAACAAAGTCGAATTTCAGCGAAATCGTGAAATGGTCGATTGTCGTCGTTGATTCTCACGATCTCGATGCCTGAGGCTGATTTGACAAAAATGTCCGACTTTGTGAAAAAACACATTTTCGATGAGTTCTCCACGACAAATCGTCATTGCATCGGAAACAAAGTCGAATTTCAGCGAAATCGTGAAATGGTCGATTGTCGTCGTTGATTCTCACGATCTCGATGCCTGACGCTGATTTGACAAAATTGTCCGACTTTTGTGAAAAAACACATTTTCGGAGCGTTCTCAACGACAAATCGTCATTGCATCGGAAACAAAGTCGAATTTCAGCGAAATCGTAAAATGGTCGATTGTCGTCGTTGATTCTCACGATCTCAATGTCTGACGGTAAAAAACGCTGATTTGACAAAAATGTCCGACTTTTGCGAAAAAATACATTTTCGATGCGTTCTCCACGACAAATCATCATTGCATCGGAAACAAAGTCGAAATTCAGCGAAATCGTGAAATGGTCGATTGTCGTCGTTGATTCTTATGATCTCGATGTCTGGCGGTAAAAAACGCTGTTTTGACAGAAATGTCCGACTTTTGCGAAAAAACACATTTTCGATGCGTTCTCCACGACAAATCGTCATTGCATCGGAAACAAAGTCGAATTTCAGCGAAATCGTGAAATGGTCGATTGTCGTCGTTGATTCTCACGATCTCGATGCCTGAGGCTGATTTGACAAAAATGTCCGACTTTGTGAAAAAACACATTTTCGATGAGTTCTCCACGACAAATCGTCATTGCATCGGAAACAAAGTCGAATTTCAGCGAAATCGTGAAATGGTCGATTGTCGTCGTTGATTCTCACGATCTCGATGCCTGACGCTGATTTGACAAAATTGTCCGACTTTTGTGAAAAAACACATTTTCGGAGCGTTCTCAACGACAAATCGTCATTGCATCGGAAACAAAGTCGAATTTCAGCGAAATCGTAAAATGGTCGATTGTCGTCGTTGATTCTCACGATCTCAATGTCTGACGGTAAAAAACGCTGATTTGACAAAAATGTCCGACTTTTGCGAAAAAATACATTTTCGATGCATTCTCCACGACAAATCATCATTGCATCGGAAACAAAGTCGAAATTCAGCGAAATCGTGAAATGGTCGATTGTCGTCGTTGATTCTTATGATCTCGATGTCTGGCGCTAAAAAACGCTGATTTGACAAAAATGGCCGTCTTTTGCGAAAAAACACATTTTCGATGCGTTCTCCACGACAAATCGTCATTGCATCGGAAACAAAGTCGAATTTCAGCGAAATCGTGAAATGGTCGATTGTCGTCGTTGATTCTCACGATCTGGATGTCTGACGGTAAAAAACGCTGATTTGACAAAAATGGCCGACTTTTGCGAAAAAACACAATTTCGATGGGTTCTCCACGACAAATCGTCATTGCATCGGAAACAATGTTGAATTTCAGCGAAATCGTGAAATGGTCGATTGTCGTCGTTGATTCTCACGATCTCGATGCACGAGGGTTAAAAACGCTGATCTGACAAAAATGTCCGATTTTAGTGAAAAAACACATTTTCGATGGGTTCTCCACGACAAATCGTCATTGCATAGGAAACAAAGTCGAATTTCAGCGAAATCGTGAAATGGTCGATTGTCGTCGTTGATTCTCACGATCTCGATGCCTGAGGCTGATTTGACAAAAATGTCCGACTTTTGCGAAAAAATACATTTTCCATGCGTTCTCCACGACAAATCGTCATTGCATCGGAAACAAAGTCGAAATTCAGCGAAATCGTGAAATGGTCGATTGTCGTCGTTAATTCTCACGATCTGGATGTCTGACGGTAAAAAACGCTGTTTTGACAAAAATGGCCGACTTTTGCGAAAAAACACAATTTCGATGGGTTCTCAACGACAAATCGTCATTGCATCGGAAACAAAGTCGAATTTCAGCGAAATCGTGAAATGGTCGATTGTCGTCATTGATTCTCACGATCTCGATGTTTGGCGGTCAAAAACGCTGATTTGACAAAAATGTCCGACTTTTGCAAAAAAACACATTTTCGATGCGTTCTCCACGACAAATCGTCATTGCATCGGAAACAAAGTCGAATTTCTGCGCAATCGTGAAATGGTCGATCGTCGTCGTTGATTCTCACGATCTCGATGTTTGGCGATCAAAAACGCTGATTTGACAAAAATGTCCGACTTTTGCGAAAAAAACACAATTTCGATGCGTTCTCCACGACAAATCGTCATTGCATCGGAAACAAAGTCGAATTTCTGCGAAATCGTGAAATGGTCGATTGTCGTCGTTGATTCTCACGATCTCGATGCCTGACGCTGATTTGACAAAAATGTCCGACTTTTGCGAAAAAACACATTTTCGATGCGTTCTCCACGACAAATCGTCATTGCATCGGAAACAAAGTCGAATTTCAGCGAAATCGTGAAATGGTCGATTGTCGTCGTTGATTCTCACGATCTCGATGCCTGACGCTGATTTGACAAAATTGTCCGACTTTTGTAAAAAACACATTTTCGGAGCGTTCTCAACGACAAATCGTCATTGCATCGGAAACAAAGTCGAATTTCAGCGAAATCGTAAAATGGTCGATTGTCGTCGTTGATTCTCACGATCTCAATGTCTGACGGTAAAAAACGCTGATTTGACAAAAATGTCCGACTTTTGCGAAAAAATACATTTTCGATGCGTTCTCCACGACAAATCATCATTGCATCGGAAACAAAGTCGAAATTCAGCGAAATCGTGAAATGGTCGATTGTCGTCGTTGATTCTTATGATCTCGATGTCTGGCGGTAAAAAACGCTGTTTTGACAGAAATGTCCGACTTTTGCGAAAAAACACATTTTCGATGCGTTCTCCACGACAAATCGTCATTGCATCGGAAACAAAGTCGAATTTCAGCGAAATCGTGAAATGGTCGATTGTCGTCGTTGATTCTCACGATCTCGATGCCTGAGGCTGATTTGACAAAAATGTCCGACTTTGTGAAAAAACACATTTTCGATGAGTTCTCCACGACAAATCGTCATTGCATCGGAAACAAAGTCGAATTTCAGCGAAATCGTGAAATGGTCGATTGTCGTCGTTGATTCTCACGATCTCGATGCCTGACGCTGATTTGACAAAATTGTCCGACTTTTGTGAAAAAACACATTTTCGGAGCGTTCTCAACGACAAATCGTCATTGCATCGGAAACAAAGTCGAATTTCAGCGAAATCGTAAAATGGTCGATTGTCGTCGTTGATTCTCACGATCTCAATGTCTGACGGTAAAAAACGCTGATTTGACAAAAATGTCCGACTTTTGCGAAAAAATACATTTTCGATGCGTTCTCCACGACAAATCATCATTGCATCGGAAACAAAGTCGAAATTCAGCGAAATCGTGAAATGGTCGATTGTCGTCGTTGATTCTTATGATCTCGATGTCTGGCGGTAAAAAACGCTGTTTTGACAGAAATGTCCGACTTTTGCGAAAAAACACATTTTCGATGCGTTCTCCACGACAAATCGTCATTGCATCGGAAACAAAGTCGAATTTCAGCGAAATCGTGAAATGGTCGATTGTCGTCGTTGATTCTCACGATCTCGATGCCTGAGGCTGATTTGACAAAAATGTCCGACTTTGTGAAAAAACACATTTTCGATGAGTTCTCCACGACAAATCGTCATTGCATCGGAAACAAAGTCGAATTTCAGCGAAATCGTGAAATGGTCGATTGTCGTCGTTGATTCTCACGATCTCGATGCCTGACGCTGATTTGACAAAATTGTCCGACTTTTGTGAAAAAACACATTTTCGGAGCGTTCTCAACGACAAATCGTCATTGCATCGGAAACAAAGTCGAATTTCAGCGAAATCGTAAAATGGTCGATTGTCGTCGTTGATTCTCACGATCTCAATGTCTGACGGTAAAAAACGCTGATTTGACAAAAATGTCCGACTTTTGCGAAAAAATACATTTTCGATGCATTCTCCACGACAAATCATCATTGCATCGGAAACAAAGTCGAAATTCAGCGAAATCGTGAAATGGTCGATTGTCGTCGTTGATTCTTATGATCTCGATGTCTGGCGCTAAAAAACGCTGATTTGACAAAAATGGCCGTCTTTTGCGAAAAAACACATTTTCGATGCGTTCTCCACGACAAATCGTCATTGCATCGGAAACAAAGTCGAATTTCAGCGAAATCGTGAAATGGTCGATTGTCGTCGTTGATTCTCACGATCTGGATGTCTGACGGTAAAAAACGCTGATTTGACAAAAATGGCCGACTTTTGCGAAAAAACACAATTTCGATGGGTTCTCCACGACAAATCGTCATTGCATCGGAAACAATGTTGAATTTCAGCGAAATCGTGAAATGGTCGATTGTCGTCGTTGATTCTCACGATCTCGATGCACGAGGGTTAAAAACGCTGATCTGACAAAAATGTCCGATTTTAGTGAAAAAACACATTTTCGATGGGTTCTCCACGACAAATCGTCATTGCATAGGAAACAAAGTCGAATTTCAGCGAAATCGTGAAATGGTCGATTGTCGTCGTTGATTCTCACGATCTCGATGTCTGACGGTAAAAAACGCTGATTTGAGAAAAATGTCCGACTTTTGCGAAAAAACACATTTTCGATGCGTTCTCCTCGACAAATCGTCATTGCATCGGAAACAAAGTCGAATTTCAGCGAAATCGTGAAATGGTCGATTGTCGTCGTTGATTCTCACGATCTCGATGCCTGAGGCTGATTTGACAAAAATGTCCGACTTTTGCGAAAAAATACATTTTCGATGCGTTCTCCACGACAAATCGTCATGGCATCGGAAACAAAGTCGAAATTCAGCGAAATCGTGAAATGGTCGATTGTCGTCGTTAATTCTCACGATCTGGATGTCTGACGGTAAAAAACGCTGTTTTGACAAAAATGGCCGACTTTTGCGAAAAAACACAATTTCGATGGGTTCTCAACGACAAATCGTCATTGCATCGGAAACAAAGTCGAATTTCAGCGAAATCGTGAAATGGTCGATTGTCGTCATTGATTCTCACGATCTCGATGTTTGGCGGTCAAAAACGCTGATTTGACAAAAATGTCCGACTTTTGCGAAAAAACACATTTTCGATGAGTTCTCCACGACAAATCGTCATTGCATAGGAAACAAAGTCGAATTTCTGCGAAATCGTGAAATGGTCGATTGTCGTCGTTGATTCTCACGATCTCGATGTTTGGCGGTCAAAAACGCTGATTTGACAAAAATGTCCGACTTTTGCGAAAAAACACATTTTCGATGCGTTCTCCACGACAAATCGTCATTGCATCGGAAACAAAGTCGAATTTCAGCGAAATCGTGAAATGGTCGATTGTCGTCGTTGATTCTCACGATCTCGATGCCTGACGCTGATTTGACAAAAATGTCCGACTTTTGTGAAAAAAACACATTTTCGATGCGTTCTCCACGACAAATCGTCATTGCATCGGAAACAAAGTCGAATTTCAGCGAAATCGTGAAATGGTCGATTGTCGTCGTTGATTCTCACGATCTCGATGCACGAGGGTTAAAAACGCTGATCTGACAAAAATGTCCGATTTTAGTGAAAAAACACACTTTCGATGCGTTCTCCACGACAAAGCGTCATTGCATCGGAAACAAAGTCGAATTTCAGCGAAATCGTGAAATGGTCGATTGTCGTCGTTGATTCTCACGATCTCGATGCCCGACGCTGATTTGACAAAAATGTCCGACTTTTGTGAAAAAACACATTTTCGATGCGTTCTCCACGACAAATCGTCATTGCTTCGGAAACAAAGTCGAATTTCAGCGAAATCGTGAAATGGTCGATTGTCGTCGTTGATTCTCACGATCTCGATGCCTGACGCTGATTTGACAAAATTGTCCGACTTTTGTGAAAAAACACATTTTCGGAGCGTTCTCAACGACAAATCGTCATTGCATCGGAAACAAAGTCGAATTTCAGCGAAATCGTAAAATGGTCGATTGTCGTCGTTGATTCTCACGATCTCAATGTCTGACGGTAAAAAACGCTGATTTGACAAAAATGTCCGACTTTTGCGAAAAAATACATTTTCGATGCGTTCTCCACGACAAATCATCATTGCATCGGAAACAAAGTCGAAATTCAGCGAAATCGTGAAATGGTCGATTGTCGTCGTTGATTCTTATGATCTCGATGTCTGACGGTAAAAAACGCTGTTTTGACAGAAATGTCCGACTTTTGCGAAAAAACACATTTTCGATGCGTTCTCCACGACAAATCGTCATTGCATCGGAAACAAAGTCGAATTTCAGCGAAATCGTGAAATGGTCGATTGTCGTCGTTGATTCTCACGATCTCGATGCCTGAGGCTGATTTGACAAAAATGTCCGACTTTGTGAAAAAACACATTTTCGATGAGTTCTCCACGACAAATCGTCATTGCATAGGAAACAAAGTCGAATTTCTGCGAAATCGTGAAATGGTCGATTGTCGTCGTTGATTCTCACGATCTCGATGTTTGGCGGTCAAAAACGCTGATTTGACAAAAATGTCCGACTTTTGCGAAAAAACACATTTTCGATGCGTTCTCCACGACAAATCGTCATTGCATCGGAAACAAAGTCGAATTTCAGCGAAATCGTGAAATGGTCGATTGTCGTCGTTGATTCTCACGATCTCGATGCACGAGGGTTAAAAACGCTGATCTGACAAAAATGTCCGATTTTAGTGAAAAAACACACTTTCGATGCGTTCTCCACGACAAATCGTCATTGCATCGGAAACAAAGTCGAATTTCTGCGAAATCGTGAAATGGTCGATTGTCGTCGTTGATTCTCACGATCTCGATGCCTGACGCTGATTTGACAAAAATGTCCGACTTTTGCGAAAAAACACATTTTCGATGCGTTCTCCACGACAAATCGTCATTGCATCGGAAACAAAGTCGAATTTCAGCGAAATCGTGAAATGGTCGATTGTCGTCGTTGATTCTCACGATCTCGATGCCTGACGCTGATCTGACAAACATGTCCGATTTTAGTGAAAAAACACATTTTCGATGAGTTCTCCACGACAAATCGTCATTGCATAGGAAACAAAGTCGAATTTCAGCGAAATCGTGAAATGGTCGATTGTCGTCGTTGATTCTCAGGATCTCGATGCCTGAGGCTGATTTGACAAAAATGTCCGACTTTTGCGAAAAAATACATTTTCGATGCGTTCTCCACGACAAATCGTCATTGCATCGGAAACAATGTCGAGTTTCAGCGAAATCGTGAAATGGTCGATTGCCGTCGTTGATTCTCACGATCTCGATGCACGAGGGTTTAAAACGCTGATCTGACAAAAATGTCCGATTTTAGTGAAAAAACACACTTTCGATGCGTTCTCCACGACAAATCGTCATTGCATCGGAAACAAAGTCGAATTTCAGCGAAATCGTGAAATGGTCGATTGTCGTCGTTCATTCTCACGATCTCGATGCCCGACGCTGATTTGACAAAAATGTCCGACTTTTGTGAAAAAACACATTTTCGGAACGTTCTCAACGACAAATCGTCATTGCATCGGAAACAAAGTCGAATTTCAGCGAAATCGTAAAATGGTCGATTGTCGTCGTAGATTCTCACGATCTCAATGTCTGACGGTAAAAAACGCTGATTTGACAAAAATGGCCGACTTTTGTGAAAAAACACATTTTCGATGCGTTCTCCACGACAAATCGTCATTGCATCGGAAACAAAGTCGAATTACAGCGAAATCGTTAAATGGTCGATTGTCGTCGTTGATTCTCACGATGTCGATGCCTGACGCTGATTTGACAAAAATGTCCGACTTTTGTGAAAAAAACACATTTTCGATGCGTTCTCCACGACAAATCGTCATTGCATCGGAAACAAAGTCGAATTTCAGCGAAATCGCGAAATGGTCGATTGTCGTCTTTGATTCTCACGATCTCGATGCCTGACGCTGATCTGACAAACATGTCCGATTTTAGTGAAAAAACACATTTTCGATGAGTTCTCCATGACAAATCGTCATTGCATAGGAAACAAAGTCGAATTTCTGCGAAATCGTGAAATGGTCGATTGTCGTCGTTGATTCTCACGATCTCGATGCCTGACGCTGATCTGACAAACATGTCCGATTTTAGTGAAAAAACACATTTTCGATGGGTTCTCCACGACAAATCGTCATTGCATCGGAAACAAAGTCGAATTTCAGCGAAATCGTGAAATGGTCGATTGTCGTCGTTGATTCTCACGATCTCGATGCCTGACGCTGATCTGACAAACATGTCCGATTTTAGTGAAAAAACACATTTTCGATGGGTTCTCCACGACAAATCGTCATTGCATAGGAAACTAAGTCGAATTTCTGCGAAATCGTGAAATGGTCGATTGTCGTCGTTGATTCTTATGATCTCGATGTCTGACGGTAAAAAACGCTGTTTTGACAAAAATGTCCGACTTTTGCGAAAAAACACATTTTCGATGCGTTCTCCACGACAAATCGTCATTGCATCGGAAACAAAGTCGAATTTCAGCGAAATCGTGAAATGGTCGATTGTCGTCGTTGATTCTCACGATCTCGATGCCTGAGGCTGATTTGACATAAATGTCCGACTTTGTGAAAAAACACATTTTCGATGCGTTCTCCACGACAAATCGTCATTGCATAGAAAACAAAGTCGAATTTCTGCGCAATCGTGAAATGGTCGATCGTCGTCGTTGATTCTCACGATCTCGATGTTTGGCGATCAAAAACGCTGATTTGACAAAAATGTCCGACTTTTGCGAAAAAAAACACAATTTCGATGCGTTCTCCACGACAAATCGTCATTGCATCGGAAACAAAGTCGAATTTCTGCGAAATCGTGAAATGGTCGATTGTCGTCGTTGATTCTCACGATCTCGATGCCTGACGCTGATTTGACAAAAATGTCCGACTTTTGCGAAAAAACACATTTTCGATGCGTTCTCCACGACAAATCGTCATTGCATCGGAAACAAAGTCGAATTTCAGCGAAATCGTGAAATGGTCGATTGTCGTCGTTGATTCTCACGATCTCGATGCCTGACGCTGATCTGACAAACATGTCCGATTTTAGTGAAAAAACACATTTTCGATGAGTTCTCCACGACAAATCGTCATTGCATAGGAAACAAAGTCGAATTTCAGCGAAATCGTGAAATGGTCGATTGTCGTCGTTGATTCTCAGGATCTCGATGCCTGAGGCTGATTTGACAAAAATGTCCGACTTTTGCGAAAAAATACATTTTCGATGCGTTCTCCACGACAAATCGTCATTGCATCGGAAACAATGTCGAGTTTCAGCGAAATCGTGAAATGGTCGATTGCCGTCGTTGATTCTCACGATCTCGATGCACGAGGGTTTAAAACGCTGATCTGACAAAAATGTCCGATTTTAGTGAAAAAACACACTTTCGATGCGTTCTCCACGACAAATCGTCATTGCATCGGAAACAAAGTCGAATTTCAGCGAAATCGTGAAATGGTCGATTGTCGTCGTTGATTCTCGCGATCTCGATGCCCGACGCTGATTTGACAAAAATGTCCGACTTTTGTGAAAAAACACATTTTCGGAACGTTCTCAACGACAAATCGTCATTGCATCGGAAACAAAGTCGAATTTCAGCGAAATCGTAAAATGGTCGATTGTCGTCGTAGATTCTCACGATCTCAATGTCTGACGGTAAAAAACGCTGATTTGACAAAAATGGCCGACTTTTGTGAAAAAACACATTTTCGATGCGTTCTCCACGACAAATCGTCATTGCATCGGAAACAAAGTCGAATTACAGCGAAATCGTTAAATGGTCGATTGTCGTCGTTGATTCTCACGATGTCGATGCCTGACGCTGATTTGACAAAAATGTCCGACTTTTGTGAAAAAAACACATTTTCGATGCGTTCTCCACGACAAATCGTCATTGCATCGGAAACAAAGTCGAATTTCAGCGAAATCGTGAAATGGTCGATTGTCGTCTTTGATTCTCACGATCTCGATGCCTGACGCTGATCTGACAAACATGTCCGATTTTAGTGAAAAAACACATTTTCGATGAGTTCTCCACGACAAATCGTCATTGCATAGGAAACAAAGTCGAATTTCTGCGAAATCGTGAAATGGTCGATTGTCGTCGTTGATTCTCACGATCTCGATGCCTGACGCTGATCTGACAAACATGTCCGATTTTAGTGAAAAAACACATTTTCGATGGGTTCTCCACGACAAATCGTCATTGCATCGGAAACAATGTTGAATTTCAGCGAAATCGTGAAATGGTCGATTGTCGTCGTTGATTCTCACGATCTCGATGCACGAGCGTTAAAAACGCTGATCTGACAAAAATGTCCGATTTTAGTGAAAAAACACATTTTCGATGGGTTCTCCACGACAAATCGTCATTGCATAGGAAACAAAGTCGAATTTCAGCGAAATCGTGAAATGGTCGATTGTCGTCGTTGATTCTCACGATCTCGATGTCTGACGGTAAAAAACGCTGATTTGAGAAAAATGTCCGACTTTTGCGAAAAAACACATTTTCGATGCGTTCTCCTCGACAAATCGTCATTGCATCGGAAACAAAGTCGAATTTCAGCGAAATCGTGAAATGGTCGATTGTCGTCGTTGATTCTCACGATCTCGATGCCTGAGGCTGATTTGACAAAAATGTCCGACTTTTGCGAAAAAATACATTTTCGATGCGTTCTCCACGACAAATCGTCATTGCATCGGAAACAAAGTCGAAATTCAGCGAAATCGTGAAATGGTCGATTGTCGTCGTTAATTCTCACGATCTGGATGTCTGACGGTAAAAAACGCTGTTTTGACAAAAATGGCCGACTTTTGCGAAAAAACACAATTTCGATGGGTTCTCAACGACAAATCGTCATTGCATCGGAAACAAAGTCGAATTTCAGCGAAATCGTGAAATGGTCGATTGTCGTCATTGATTCTCACGATCTCGATGTTTGGCGGTCAAAAACGCTGATTTGACAAAAATGTCCGACTTTTGCGAAAAAACACATTTTCGATGCGTTCTCCACGACAAATCGTCATTGCATCGGAAACAAAGTCGAATTTCTGCGCAATCGTGAAATGGTCGATCGTCGTCGTTGATTCTCACGATCTCGATGTTTGGCGATCAAAAACGCTGATTTGACAAAAATGTCCGACTTTTGCGAAAAAACACATTTTCGATGCGTTCTCCACGACAAATCGTCATTGCATCGGAAACAAAGTCGAATTTCAGCGAAATCGTGAAATGGTCGATTGTCGTCGTTGATTCTCACGATCTCGATGCCTGAGGCTGATTTGACAAAAATGTCCGACTTTGTGAAAAAACACATTTTCGATGAGTTCTCCACGACAAATCGTCATTGCATAGGAAACAAAGTCGAATTTCTGCGAAATCGTGAAATGGTCGATTGTCGTCGTTGATTCTCACGATCTCGATGTTTGGCGGTCAAAAACGCTGATTTGACAAAAATGTCCGACTTTTGCGAAAAAACACATTTTCGATGCGTTCTCCACGACAAATCGTCATTGCATCGGAAACAAAGTCGAATTTCAGCGAAATCGTGAAATGGCCGATTGTCGTCGTTGATTCTCACGATCTCGATGCACGAGGGTTAAAAACGCTGATCTGACAAAAATGTCCGATTTTAGTGAAAAAACACACTTTCGATGCGTTCTCCACGACAAAGCGTCATTGCATCGGAAACAAAGTCGAATTTCAGCGAAATCGTGAAATGGTCGATTGTCGTCGTTGATTCTCACGATCTCGATGCCCGACGCTGATTTGACAAAAATGTCCGACTTTTGTGAAAAAACACATTTTCGGAACGTTCTCAACGACAAATCGTCATTGCATCGGAAACAAAGTCGAATTTCAGCGAAATCGTAAAATGGTCGATTGTCGTCGTAGATTCTCACGATCTCAATGTCTGACGGTAAAAAACGCTGATTTGACGAAAATGGCCGACTTTTGTGAAAAAACACATTTTCGATGCGTTCTCCACGACAAATCGTCATTGCATCGGAAACAAAGTCGAATTTCAGCGAAATCGTGAAATGGTCGATTGTCGTCTTTGATTCTCACGATCTCGATGCCTGACGCTGATCTGACAAACATGTCCGATTTTAGTGAAAAAACACATTTTCGATGAGTTCTCCACGACAAATCGTCATTGCATAGGAAACAAAGTCGAATTTCAGCGAAATCGTGAAATGGTCGATTGTCGTCGTTGATTCTCACGATCTCGATGCCTGACGCTGATCTGACAAACATGTCCGATTTTAGTGAAAAAACACATTTTCGATGGGTTCTCCACGACAAATCGTCATTGCATAGGAAACTAAGTCGAATTTCTGCGAAATCGTGAAATGGTCGATTGTCGTCGTTGATTCTTATGATCTCGATGTCTGACGGTAAAAAACGCTGTTTTGACAAAAATGTCCGACTTTTGCGAAAAAACACATTTTCGATGCGTTCTCCACGACAAATCGTCATTGCATCGGAAACAAAGTCGAATTTCAGCGAAATCGTGAAATGGTCGATTGTCGTCGTTGATTCTCACGATCTCGATGCCTGAGGCTGATTTGACATAAATGTCCGACTTTGTGAAAAAACACATTTTCGATGCGTTCTCCACGACAAATCGTCATTGCATAGAAAACAAAGTCGAATTTCTGCGCAATCGTGAAATGGTCGATCGTCGTCGTTGATTCTCACGATCTCGATGTTTGGCGATCAAAAACGCTGATTTGACAAAAATGTCCGACTTTTGCGAAAAAAACACAATTTCGATGCGTTCTCCACGACAAATCGTCATTGCATCGGAAACAAAGTCGAATTTCTGCGAAATCGTGAAATGGTCGATTGTCGTCGTTGATTCTCACGATCTCGATGCCTGACGCTGATTTGACAAAAATGTCCGACTTTTGCGAAAAAACACATTTTCGATGCGTTCTCCACGACAAATCGTCATTGCATCGGAAACAAAGTCGAATTTCAGCGAAATCGTGAAATGGTCGATTGTCGTCGTTGATTCTCAGGATCTCGATGCCTGAGGCTGATTTGACAAAAATGTCCGACTTTTGCGAAAAAATACATTTTCGATGCGTTCTCCACGACAAATCGTCATTGCATCGGAAACAATGTCGAGTTTCAGCGAAATCGTGAAATGGTCGATTGCCGTCGTTGATTCTCACGATCTCGATGCACGAGGGTTTAAAACGCTGATCTGACAAAAATGTCCGATTTTAGTGAAAAAACACACTTTCGATGCGTTCTCCACGACAAATCGTCATTGCATCGGAAACAAAGTCGAATTTCAGCGAAATCGTGAAATGGTCGATTGTCGTCGTTCATTCTCACGATCTCGATGCCCGACGCTGATTTGACAAAAATGTCCGACTTTTGTGAAAAAACACATTTTCGGAACGTTCTCAACGACAAATCGTCATTGCATCGGAAACAAAGTCGAATTTCAGCGAAATCGTAAAATGGTCGATTGTCGTCGTAGATTCTCACGATCTCAATGTCTGACGGTAAAAAACGCTGATTTGACAAAAATGGCCGACTTTTGTGAAAAAACACATTTTCGATGCGTTCTCCACGACAAATCGTCATTGCATCGGAAACAAAGTCGAATTACAGCGAAATCGTTAAATGGTCGATTGTCGTCGTTGATTCTCACGATGTCGATGCCTGACGCTGATTTGACAAAAATGTCCGACTTTTGTGAAAAAAACACATTTTCGATGCGTTCTCCACGACAAATCGTCATTGCATCGGAAACAAAGTCGAATTTCAGCGAAATCGTGAAATGGTCGATTGTCGTCTTTGATTCTCACGATCTCGATGCCTGACGCTGATCTGACAAACATGTCCGATTTTAGTGAAAAAACACATTTTCGATGAGTTCTCCATGACAAATCGTCATTGCATAGGAAACAAAGTCGAATTTCTGCGAAATCGTGAAATGGTCGATTGTCGTCGTTGATTCTCACGATCTCGATGCCTGACGCTGATCTGACAAACATGTCCGATTTTAGTGAAAAAACACATTTTCGATGGGTTCTCCACGACAAATCGTCATTGCATCGGAAACAAAGTCGAATTTCAGCGAAATCGTGAAATGGTCGATTGTCGTCGTTGATTCTCACGATCTCGATGCCTGACGCTGATCTGACAAACATGTCCGATTTTAGTGAAAAAACACATTTTCGATGGGTTCTCCACGACAAATCGTCATTGCATAGGAAACTAAGTCGAATTTCTGCGAAATCGTGAAATGGTCGATTGTCGTCGTTGATTCTTATGATCTCGATGTCTGACGGTAAAAAACGCTGTTTTGACAAAAATGTCCGACTTTTGCGAAAAAACACATTTTCGATGCGTTCTCCACGACAAATCGTCATTGCATCGGAAACAAAGTCGAATTTCAGCGAAATCGTGAAATGGTCGATTGTCGTCGTTGATTCTCACGATCTCGATGCCTGAGGCTGATTTGACATAAATGTCCGACTTTGTGAAAAAACACATTTTCGATGCGTTCTCCACGACAAATCGTCATTGCATAGAAAACAAAGTCGAATTTCTGCGCAATCGTGAAATGGTCGATCGTCGTCGTTGATTCTCACGATCTCGATGTTTGGCGATCAAAAACGCTGATTTGACAAAAATGTCCGACTTTTGCGAAAAAAAACACAATTTCGATGCGTTCTCCACGACAAATCGTCATTGCATCGGAAACAAAGTCGAATTTCTGCGAAATCGTGAAATGGTCGATTGTCGTCGTTGATTCTCACGATCTCGATGCCTGACGCTGATTTGACAAAAATGTCCGACTTTTGCGAAAAAACACATTTTCGATGCGTTCTCCACGACAAATCGTCATTGCATCGGAAACAAAGTCGAATTTCAGCGAAATCGTGAAATGGTCGATTGTCGTCGTTGATTCTCACGATCTCGATGCCTGACGCTGATCTGACAAACATGTCCGATTTTAGTGAAAAAACACATTTTCGATGAGTTCTCCACGACAAATCGTCATTGCATAGGAAACAAAGTCGAATTTCAGCGAAATCGTGAAATGGTCGATTGTCGTCGTTGATTCTCAGGATCTCGATGCCTGAGGCTGATTTGACAAAAATGTCCGACTTTTGCGAAAAAATACATTTTCGATGCGTTCTCCACGACAAATCGTCATTGCATCGGAAACAATGTCGAGTTTCAGCGAAATCGTGAAATGGTCGATTGCCGTCGTTGATTCTCACGATCTCGATGCACGAGGGTTTAAAACGCTGATCTGACAAAAATGTCCGATTTTAGTGAAAAAACACACTTTCGATGCGTTCTCCACGACAAATCGTCATTGCATCGGAAACAAAGTCGAATTTCAGCGAAATCGTGAAATGGTCGATTGTCGTCGTTGATTCTCGCGATCTCGATGCCCGACGCTGATTTGACAAAAATGTCCGACTTTTGTGAAAAAACACATTTTCGGAACGTTCTCAACGACAAATCGTCATTGCATCGGAAACAAAGTCGAATTTCAGCGAAATCGTAAAATGGTCGATTGTCGTCGTAGATTCTCACGATCTCAATGTCTGACGGTAAAAAACGCTGATTTGACAAAAATGGCCGACTTTTGTGAAAAAACACATTTTCGATGCGTTCTCCACGACAAATCGTCATTGCATCGGAAACAAAGTCGAATTACAGCGAAATCGTTAAATGGTCGATTGTCGTCGTTGATTCTCACGATGTCGATGCCTGACGCTGATTTGACAAAAATGTCCGACTTTTGTGAAAAAAACACATTTTCGATGCGTTCTCCACGACAAATCGTCATTGCATCGGAAACAAAGTCGAATTTCAGCGAAATCGTGAAATGGTCGATTGTCGTCTTTGATTCTCACGATCTCGATGCCTGACGCTGATCTGACAAACATGTCCGATTTTAGTGAAAAAACACATTTTCGATGAGTTCTCCACGACAAATCGTCATTGCATAGGAAACAAAGTCGAATTTCTGCGAAATCGTGAAATGGTCGATTGTCGTCGTTGATTCTCACGATCTCGATGCCTGACGCTGATCTGACAAACATGTCCGATTTTAGTGAAAAAACACATTTTCGATGGGTTCTCCACGACAAATCGTCATTGCATCGGAAACAATGTTGAATTTCAGCGAAATCGTGAAATGGTCGATTGTCGTCGTTGATTCTCACGATCTCGAAGCACGAGCGTTAAAAACGCTGATCTGACAAAAATGTCCGATTTTAGTGAAAAAACACATTTTCGATCGGTTCTCCACGACAAATCGTCATTGCATAGGAAACAAAGTCGAATTTCAGCGAAATCGTGAAATGGTCGATTGTCGTCGTTGATTCTCACGATCTCGATGTCTGACGGTAAAAAACGCTGATTTGAGAAAAATGTCCGACTTTTGCGAAAAAACACATTTTCGATGCGTTCTCCTCGACAAATCGTCATTGCATCGGAAACAAAGTCGAATTTCAGCGAAATCGTGAAATGGTCGATTGTCGTCGTTGATTCTCACGATCTCGATGCCTGAGGCTGATTTGACAAAAATGTCCGACTTTTGCGAAAAAATACATTTTCGATGCGTTCTCCACGACAAATCGTCATTGCATCGGAAACAAAGTCGAAATTCAGCGAAATCGTGAAATGGTCGATTGTCGTCGTTAATTCTCACGATCTGGATGTCTGACGGTAAAAAACGCTGTTTTGACAAAAATGGCCGACTTTTGCGAAAAAACACAATTTCGATGGGTTCTCAACGACAAATCGTCATTGCATCGGAAACAAAGTCGAATTTCAGCGAAATCGTGAAATGGTCGATTGTCGTCGTTGATTCTCACGATCTCGATGCCTGAGGCTGATTTGACATAAATGTCCGACTTTGTGAAAAAACACATTTTCGATGCGTTCTCCACGACAAATCGTCATTGCATAGAAAACAAAGTCGAATTTCTGCGCAATCGTGAAATGGTCGATCGTCGTCGTTGATTCTCACGATCTCGATGTTTGGCGATCAAAAACGCTGATTTGACAAAAATGTCCGACTTTTGCGAAAAAAACACAATTTCGATGCGTTCTCCACGACAAATCGTCATTGCATCGGAAACAAAGTCGAATTTCTGCGAAATCGTGAAATGGTCGATTGTCGTCGTTGATTCTCACGATCTCGATGCCTGACGCTGATTTGACAAAAATGTCCGACTTTTGCGAAAAAACACATTTTCGATGCGTTCTCCACGACAAATCGTCATTGCATCGGAAACAAAGTCGAATTTCAGCGAAATCGTGAAATGGTCGATTGTCGTCGTTGATTCTCAGGATCTCGATGCCTGAGGCTGATTTGACAAAAATGTCCGACTTTTGCGAAAAAATACATTTTCGATGCGTTCTCCACGACAAATCGTCATTGCATCGGAAACAATGTCGAGTTTCAGCGAAATCGTGAAATGGTCGATTGCCGTCGTTGATTCTCACGATCTCGATGCACGAGGGTTTAAAACGCTGATCTGACAAAAATGTCCGATTTTAGTGAAAAAACACACTTTCGATGCGTTCTCCACGACAAATCGTCATTGCATCGGAAACAAAGTCGAATTTCAGCGAAATCGTGAAATGGTCGATTGTCGTCGTTCATTCTCACGATCTCGATGCCCGACGCTGATTTGACAAAAATGTCCGACTTTTGTGAAAAAACACATTTTCGGAACGTTCTCAACGACAAATCGTCATTGCATCGGAAACAAAGTCGAATTTCAGCGAAATCGTAAAATGGTCGATTGTCGTCGTAGATTCTCACGATCTCAATGTCTGACGGTAAAAAACGCTGATTTGACAAAAATGGCCGACTTTTGTGAAAAAACACATTTTCGATGCGTTCTCCACGACAAATCGTCATTGCATCGGAAACAAAGTCGAATTACAGCGAAATCGTTAAATGGTCGATTGTCGTCGTTGATTCTCACGATGTCGATGCCTGACGCTGATTTGACAAAAATGTCCGACTTTTGTGAAAAAAACACATTTTCGATGCGTTCTCCACGACAAATCGTCATTGCATCGGAAACAAAGTCGAATTTCAGCGAAATCGTGAAATGGTCGATTGTCGTCTTTGATTCTCACGATCTCGATGCCTGACGCTGATCTGACAAACATGTCCGATTTTAGTGAAAAAACACATTTTCGATGAGTTCTCCATGACAAATCGTCATTGCATAGGAAACAAAGTCGAATTTCTGCGAAATCGTGAAATGGTCGATTGTCGTCGTTGATTCTCACGATCTCGATGCCTGACGCTGATCTGACAAACATGTCCGATTTTAGTGAAAAAACACATTTTCGATGGGTTCTCCACGACAAATCGTCATTGCATCGGAAACAAAGTCGAATTTCAGCGAAATCGTGAAATGGTCGATTGTCGTCGTTGATTCTCACGATCTCGATGCCTGACGCTGATCTGACAAACATGTCCGATTTTAGTGAAAAAACACATTTTCGATGGGTTCTCCACGACAAATCGTCATTGCATAGGAAACTAAGTCGAATTTCTGCGAAATCGTGAAATGGTCGATTGTCGTCGTTGATTCTTATGATCTCGATGTCTGACGGTAAAAAACGCTGTTTTGACAAAAATGTCCGACTTTTGCGAAAAAACACATTTTCGATGCGTTCTCCACGACAAATCGTCATTGCATCGGAAACAAAGTCGAATTTCAGCGAAATCGTGAAATGGTCGATTGTCGTCGTTGATTCTCACGATCTCGATGCCTGAGGCTGATTTGACATAAATGTCCGACTTTGTGAAAAAACACATTTTCGATGCGTTCTCCACGACAAATCGTCATTGCATAGAAAACAAAGTCGAATTTCTGCGCAATCGTGAAATGGTCGATCGTCGTCGTTGATTCTCACGATCTCGATGTTTGGCGATCAAAAACGCTGATTTGACAAAAATGTCCGACTTTTGCGAAAAAAAACACAATTTCGATGCGTTCTCCACGACAAATCGTCATTGCATCGGAAACAAAGTCGAATTTCTGCGAAATCGTGAAATGGTCGATTGTCGTCGTTGATTCTCACGATCTCGATGCCTGACGCTGATTTGACAAAAATGTCCGACTTTTGCGAAAAAACACATTTTCGATGCGTTCTCCACGACAAATCGTCATTGCATCGGAAACAAAGTCGAATTTCAGCGAAATCGTGAAATGGTCGATTGTCGTCGTTGATTCTCACGATCTCGATGCCTGACGCTGATCTGACAAACATGTCCGATTTTAGTGAAAAAACACATTTTCGATGAGTTCTCCACGACAAATCGTCATTGCATAGGAAACAAAGTCGAATTTCAGCGAAATCGTGAAATGGTCGATTGTCGTCGTTGATTCTCAGGATCTCGATGCCTGAGGCTGATTTGACAAAAATGTCCGACTTTTGCGAAAAAATACATTTTCGATGCGTTCTCCACGACAAATCGTCATTGCATCGGAAACAATGTCGAGTTTCAGCGAAATCGTGAAATGGTCGATTGCCGTCGTTGATTCTCACGATCTCGATGCACGAGGGTTTAAAACGCTGATCTGACAAAAATGTCCGATTTTAGTGAAAAAACACACTTTCGATGCGTTCTCCACGACAAATCGTCATTGCATCGGAAACAAAGTCGAATTTCAGCGAAATCGTGAAATGGTCGATTGTCGTCGTTGATTCTCGCGATCTCGATGCCCGACGCTGATTTGACAAAAATGTCCGACTTTTGTGAAAAAACACATTTTCGGAACGTTCTCAACGACAAATCGTCATTGCATCGGAAACAAAGTCGAATTTCAGCGAAATCGTAAAATGGTCGATTGTCGTCGTAGATTCTCACGATCTCAATGTCTGACGGTAAAAAACGCTGATTTGACAAAAATGGCCGACTTTTGTGAAAAAACACATTTTCGATGCGTTCTCCACGACAAATCGTCATTGCATCGGAAACAAAGTCGAATTACAGCGAAATCGTTAAATGGTCGATTGTCGTCGTTGATTCTCACGATGTCGATGCCTGACGCTGATTTGACAAAAATGTCCGACTTTTGTGAAAAAAACACATTTTCGATGCGTTCTCCACGACAAATCGTCATTGCATCGGAAACAAAGTCGAATTTCAGCGAAATCGTGAAATGGTCGATTGTCGTCTTTGATTCTCACGATCTCGATGCCTGACGCTGATCTGACAAACATGTCCGATTTTAGTGAAAAAACACATTTTCGATGAGTTCTCCACGACAAATCGTCATTGCATAGGAAACAAAGTCGAATTTCTGCGAAATCGTGAAATGGTCGATTGTCGTCGTTGATTCTCACGATCTCGATGCCTGACGCTGATCTGACAAACATGTCCGATTTTAGTGAAAAAACACATTTTCGATGGGTTCTCCACGACAAATCGTCATTGCATCGGAAACAATGTTGAATTTCAGCGAAATCGTGAAATGGTCGATTGTCGTCGTTGATTCTCACGATCTCGATGCACGAGCGTTAAAAACGCTGATCTGACAAAAATGTCCGATTTTAGTGAAAAAACACATTTTCGATGGGTTCTCCACGACAAATCGTCATTGCATAGGAAACAAAGTCGAATTTCAGCGAAATCGTGAAATGGTCGATTGTCGTCGTTGATTCTCACGATCTCGATGTCTGACGGTAAAAAACGCTGATTTGAGAAAAATGTCCGACTTTTGCGAAAAAACACATTTTCGATGCGTTCTCCTCGACAAATCGTCATTGCATCGGAAACAAAGTCGAATTTCAGCGAAATCGTGAAATGGTCGATTGTCGTCGTTGATTCTCACGATCTCGATGCCTGAGGCTGATTTGACAAAAATGTCCGACTTTTGCGAAAAAATACATTTTCGATGCGTTCTCCACGACAAATCGTCATTGCATCGGAAACAAAGTCGAAATTCAGCGAAATCGTGAAATGGTCGATTGTCGTCGTTAATTCTCACGATCTGGATGTCTGACGGTAAAAAACGCTGTTTTGACAAAAATGGCCGACTTTTGCGAAAAAACACAATTTCGATGGGTTCTCAACGACAAATCGTCATTGCATCGGAAACAAAGTCGAATTTCAGCGAAATCGTGAAATGGTCGATTGTCGTCATTGATTCTCACGATCTCGATGTTTGGCGGTCAAAAACGCTGATTTGACAAAAATGTCCGACTTTTGCGAAAAAACACATTTTCGATGCGTTCTCCACGACAAATCGTCATTGCATCGGAAACAAAGTCGAATTTCTGCGCAATCGTGAAATGGTCGATCGTCGTCGTTGATTCTCACGATCTCGATGTTTGGCGATCAAAAACGCTGATTTGACAAAAATGTCCGACTTTTGCGAAAAAACACATTTTCGATGCGTTCTCCACGACAAATCGTCATTGCATCGGAAACAAAGTCGAATTTCAGCGAAATCGTGAAATGGTCGATTGTCGTCGTTGATTCTCACGATCTCGATGCCTGAGGCTGATTTGACAAAAATGTCCGACTTTGTGAAAAAACACATTTTCGATGAGTTCTCCACGACAAATCGTCATTGCATAGGAAACAAAGTCGAATTTCTGCGAAATCGTGAAATGGTCGATTGTCGTCGTTGATTCTCACGATCTCGATGTTTGGCGGTCAAAAACGCTGATTTGACAAAAATGTCCGACTTTTGCGAAAAAACACATTTTCGATGCGTTCTCCACGACAAATCGTCATTGCATCGGAAACAAAGTCGAATTTCAGCGAAATCGTGAAATGGTCGATTGTCGTCGTTGATTCTCACGATCTCGATGCACGAGGGTTAAAAACGCTGATCTGACAAAAATGTCCGATTTTAGTGAAAAAACACACTTTCGATGCGTTCTCCACGACAAAGCGTCATTGCATCGGAAACAAAGTCGAATTTCAGCGAAATCGTGAAATGGTCGATTGTCGTCGTTGATTCTCACGATCTCGATGCCCGACGCTGATTTGACAAAAATGTCCGACTTTTGTGAAAAAACACATTTTCGGAACGTTCTCAACGACAAATCGTCATTGCATCGGAAACAAAGTCGAATTTCAGCGAAATCGTAAAATGGTCGATTGTCGTCGTAGATTCTCACGATCTCAATGTCTGACGGTAAAAAACGCTGATTTGACGAAAATGGCCGACTTTTGTGAAAAAACACATTTTCGATGCGTTCTCCACGACAAATCGTCATTGCATCGGAAACAAAGTCGAATTTCAGCGAAATCGTGAAATGGTCGATTGTCGTCTTTGATTCTCACGATCTCGATGCCTGACGCTGATCTGACAAACATGTCCGATTTTAGTGAAAAAACACATTTTCGATGAGTTCTCCACGACAAATCGTCATTGCATAGGAAACAAAGTCGAATTTCAGCGAAATCGTGAAATGGTCGATTGTCGTCGTTGATTCTCACGATCTCGATGCCTGACGCTGATCTGACAAACATGTCCGATTTTAGTGAAAAAACACATTTTCGATGGGTTCTCCACGACAAATCGTCATTGCATAGGAAACTAAGTCGAATTTCTGCGAAATCGTGAAATGGTCGATTGTCGTCGTTGATTCTTATGATCTCGATGTCTGACGGTAAAAAACGCTGTTTTGACAAAAATGTCCGACTTTTGCGAAAAAACACATTTTCGATGCGTTCTCCACGACAAATCGTCATTGCATCGGAAACAAAGTCGAATTTCAGCGAAATCGTGAAATGGTCGATTGTCGTCGTTGATTCTCACGATCTCGATGCCTGACGCTGATCTGACAAACATGTCCGATTTTAGTGAAAAAACACATTTTCGATGAGTTCTCCACGACAAATCGTCATTGCATAGGAAACAAAGTCGAATTTCAGCGAAATCGTGAAATGGTCGATTGTCGTCGTTGATTCTCAGGATCTCGATGCCTGAGGCTGATTTGACAAAAATGTCCGACTTTTGCGAAAAAATACATTTTCGATGCGTTCTCCACGACAAATCGTCATTGCATCGGAAACAATGTCGAGTTTCAGCGAAATCGTGAAATGGTCGATTGCCGTCGTTGATTCTCACGATCTCGATGCACGAGGGTTTAAAACGCTGATCTGACAAAAATGTCCGATTTTAGTGAAAAAACACACTTTCGATGCGTTCTCCACGACAAATCGTCATTGCATCGGAAACAAAGTCGAATTTCAGCGAAATCGTGAAATGGTCGATTGTCGTCGTTGATTCTCGCGATCTCGATGCCCGACGCTGATTTGACAAAAATGTCCGACTTTTGTGAAAAAACACATTTTCGGAACGTTCTCAACGACAAATCGTCATTGCATCGGAAACAAAGTCGAATTTCAGCGAAATCGTAAAATGGTCGATTGTCGTCGTAGATTCTCACGATCTCAATGTCTGACGGTAAAAAACGCTGATTTGACAAAAATGGCCGACTTTTGTGAAAAAACACATTTTCGATGCGTTCTCCACGACAAATCGTCATTGCATCGGAAACAAAGTCGAATTACAGCGAAATCGTTAAATGGTCGATTGTCGTCGTTGATTCTCACGATGTCGATGCCTGACGCTGATTTGACAAAAATGTCCGACTTTTGTGAAAAAAACACATTTTCGATGCGTTCTCCACGACAAATCGTCATTGCATCGGAAACAAAGTCGAATTTCAGCGAAATCGTGAAATGGTCGATTGTCGTCTTTGATTCTCACGATCTCGATGCCTGACGCTGATCTGACAAACATGTCCGATTTTAGTGAAAAAACACATTTTCGATGAGTTCTCCACGACAAATCGTCATTGCATAGGAAACAAAGTCGAATTTCTGCGAAATCGTGAAATGGTCGATTGTCGTCGTTGATTCTCACGATCTCGATGCCTGACGCTGATCTGACAAACATGTCCGATTTTAGTGAAAAAACACATTTTCGATGGGTTCTCCACGACAAATCGTCATTGCATCGGAAACAATGTTGAATTTCAGCGAAATCGTGAAATGGTCGATTGTCGTCGTTGATTCTCACGATCTCGATGCACGAGCGTTAAAAACGCTGATCTGACAAAAATGTCCGATTTTAGTGAAAAAACACATTTTCGATGGGTTCTCCACGACAAATCGTCATTGCATAGGAAACAAAGTCGAATTTCAGCGAAATCGTGAAATGGTCGATTGTCGTCGTTGATTCTCACGATCTCGATGTCTGACGGTAAAAAACGCTGATTTGAGAAAAATGTCCGACTTTTGCGAAAAAACACATTTTCGATGCGTTCTCCTCGACAAATCGTCATTGCATCGGAAACAAAGTCGAATTTCAGCGAAATCGTGAAATGGTCGATTGTCGTCGTTGATTCTCACGATCTCGATGCCTGAGGCTGATTTGACAAAAATGTCCGACTTTTGCGAAAAAATACATTTTCGATGCGTTCTCCACGACAAATCGTCATTGCATCGGAAACAAAGTCGAAATTCAGCGAAATCGTGAAATGGTCGATTGTCGTCGTTAATTCTCACGATCTGGATGTCTGACGGTAAAAAACGCTGTTTTGACAAAAATGGCCGACTTTTGCGAAAAAACACAATTTCGATGGGTTCTCAACGACAAATCGTCATTGCATCGGAAACAAAGTCGAATTTCAGCGAAATCGTGAAATGGTCGATTGTCGTCATTGATTCTCACGATCTCGATGTTTGGCGGTCAAAAACGCTGATTTGACAAAAATGTCCGACTTTTGCGAAAAAACACATTTTCGATGCGTTCTCCACGACAAATCGTCATTGCATCGGAAACAAAGTCGAATTTCTGCGCAATCGTGAAATGGTCGATCGTCGTCGTTGATTCTCACGATCTCGATGTTTGGCGATCAAAAACGCTGATTTGACAAAAATGTCCGACTTTTGCGAAAAAACACATTTTCGATGCGTTCTCCACGACAAATCGTCATTGCATCGGAAACAAAGTCGAATTTCAGCGAAATCGTGAAATGGTCGATTGTCGTCGTTGATTCTCACGATCTCGATGCCTGAGGCTGATTTGACAAAAATGTCCGACTTTGTGAAAAAACACATTTTCGATGAGTTCTCCACGACAAATCGTCATTGCATAGGAAACAAAGTCGAATTTCTGCGAAATCGTGAAATGGTCGATTGTCGTCGTTGATTCTCACGATCTCGATGTTTGGCGGTCAAAAACGCTGATTTGACAAAAATGTCCGACTTTTGCGAAAAAACACATTTTCGATGCGTTCTCCACGACAAATCGTCATTGCATCGGAAACAAAGTCGAATTTCAGCGAAATCGTGAAATGGCCGATTGTCGTCGTTGATTCTCACGATCTCGATGCACGAGGGTTAAAAACGCTGATCTGACAAAAATGTCCGATTTTAGTGAAAAAACACACTTTCGATGCGTTCTCCACGACAAAGCGTCATTGCATCGGAAACAAAGTCGAATTTCAGCGAAATCGTGAAATGGTCGATTGTCGTCGTTGATTCTCACGATCTCGATGCCCGACGCTGATTTGACAAAAATGTCCGACTTTTGTGAAAAAACACATTTTCGGAACGTTCTCAACGACAAATCGTCATTGCATCGGAAACAAAGTCGAATTTCAGCGAAATCGTAAAATGGTCGATTGTCGTCGTAGATTCTCACGATCTCAATGTCTGACGGTAAAAAACGCTGATTTGACGAAAATGGCCGACTTTTGTGAAAAAACACATTTTCGATGCGTTCTCCACGACAAATCGTCATTGCATCGGAAACAAAGTCGAATTTCAACGAAATCGTGAAATGGTCGATTGTCGTCTTTGATTCTCACGATCTCGATGCCTGACGCTGATCTGACAAACATGTCCGATTTTAGTGAAAAAACACATTTTCGATGAGTTCTCCACGACAAATCGTCATTGCATAGGAAACAAAGTCGAATTTCAGCGAAATCGTGAAATGGTCGATTGTCGTCGTTGATTCTCACGATCTCGATGCCTGACGCTGATCTGACAAACATGTCCGATTTTAGTGAAAAAACACATTTTCGATGGGTTCTCCACGACAAATCGTCATTGCATAGGAAACTAAGTCGAATTTCTGCGAAATCGTGAAATGGTCGATTGTCGTCGTTGATTCTTATGATCTCGATGTCTGACGGTAAAAAACGCTGTTTTGACAAAAATGTCCGACTTTTGCGAAAAAACACATTTTCGATGCGTTCTCCACGACAAATCGTCATTGCATCGGAAACAAAGTCGAATTTCAGCGAAATCGTGAAATGGTCGATTGTCGTCGTTGATTCTCACGATCTCGATGCCTGAGGCTGATTTGACATAAATGTCCGACTTTGTGAAAAAACACATTTTCGATGCGTTCTCCACGACAAATCGTCATTGCATAGAAAACAAAGTCGAATTTCTGCGCAATCGTGAAATGGTCGATCGTCGTCGTTGATTCTCACGATCTCGATGTTTGGCGATCAAAAACGCTGATTTGACAAAAATGTCCGACTTTTGCGAAAAAAACACAATTTCGATGCGTTCTCCACGACAAATCGTCATTGCATCGGAAACAAAGTCGAATTTCTGCGAAATCGTGAAATGGTCGATTGTCGTCGTTGATTCTCACGATCTCGATGCCTGACGCTGATTTGACAAAAATGTCCGACTTTTGCGAAAAAACACATTTTCGATGCGTTCTCCACGACAAATCGTCATTGCATCGGAAACAAAGTCGAATTTCAGCGAAATCGTGAAATGGTCGATTGTCGTCGTTGATTCTCAGGATCTCGATGCCTGAGGCTGATTTGACAAAAATGTCCGACTTTTGCGAAAAAATACATTTTCGATGCGTTCTCCACGACAAATCGTCATTGCATCGGAAACAATGTCGAGTTTCAGCGAAATCGTGAAATGGTCGATTGCCGTCGTTGATTCTCACGATCTCGATGCACGAGGGTTTAAAACGCTGATCTGACAAAAATGTCCGATTTTAGTGAAAAAACACACTTTCGATGCGTTCTCCACGACAAATCGTCATTGCATCGGAAACAAAGTCGAATTTCAGCGAAATCGTGAAATGGTCGATTGTCGTCGTTCATTCTCACGATCTCGATGCCCGACGCTGATTTGACAAAAATGTCCGACTTTTGTGAAAAAACACATTTTCGGAACGTTCTCAACGACAAATCGTCATTGCATCGGAAACAAAGTCGAATTTCAGCGAAATCGTAAAATGGTCGATTGTCGTCGTAGATTCTCACGATCTCAATGTCTGACGGTAAAAAACGCTGATTTGACAAAAATGGCCGACTTTTGTGAAAAAACACATTTTCGATGCGTTCTCCACGACAAATCGTCATTGCATCGGAAACAAAGTCGAATTACAGCGAAATCGTTAAATGGTCGATTGTCGTCGTTGATTCTCACGATGTCGATGCCTGACGCTGATTTGACAAAAATGTCCGACTTTTGTGAAAAAAACACATTTTCGATGCGTTCTCCACGACAAATCGTCATTGCATCGGAAACAAAGTCGAATTTCAGCGAAATCGTGAAATGGTCGATTGTCGTCTTTGATTCTCACGATCTCGATGCCTGACGCTGATCTGACAAACATGTCCGATTTTAGTGAAAAAACACATTTTCGATGAGTTCTCCATGACAAATCGTCATTGCATAGGAAACAAAGTCGAATTTCTGCGAAATCGTGAAATGGTCGATTGTCGTCGTTGATTCTCACGATCTCGATGCCTGACGCTGATCTGACAAACATGTCCGATTTTAGTGAAAAAACACATTTTCGATGGGTTCTCCACGACAAATCGTCATTGCATCGGAAACAAAGTCGAATTTCAGCGAAATCGTGAAATGGTCGATTGTCGTCGTTGATTCTCACGATCTCGATGCCTGACGCTGATCTGACAAACATGTCCGATTTTAGTGAAAAAACACATTTTCGATGGGTTCTCCACGACAAATCGTCATTGCATAGGAAACTAAGTCGAATTTCTGCGAAATCGTGAAATGGTCGATTGTCGTCGTTGATTCTTATGATCTCGATGTCTGACGGTAAAAAACGCTGTTTTGACAAAAATGTCCGACTTTTGCGAAAAAACACATTTTCGATGCGTTCTCCACGACAAATCGTCATTGCATCGGAAACAAAGTCGAATTTCAGCGAAATCGTGAAATGGTCGATTGTCGTCGTTGATTCTCACGATCTCGATGCCTGAGGCTGATTTGACATAAATGTCCGACTTTGTGAAAAAACACATTTTCGATGCGTTCTCCACGACAAATCGTCATTGCATAGAAAACAAAGTCGAATTTCTGCGCAATCGTGAAATGGTCGATCGTCGTCGTTGATTCTCACGATCTCGATGTTTGGCGATCAAAAACGCTGATTTGACAAAAATGTCCGACTTTTGCGAAAAAAAACACAATTTCGATGCGTTCTCCACGACAAATCGTCATTGCATCGGAAACAAAGTCGAATTTCTGCGAAATCGTGAAATGGTCGATTGTCGTCGTTGATTCTCAGGATCTCGATGCCTGAGGCTGATTTGACAAAAATGTCCGACTTTTGCGAAAAAATACATTTTCGATGCGTTCTCCACGACAAATCGTCATTGCATCGGAAACAATGTCGAGTTTCAGCGAAATCGTGAAATGGTCGATTGCCGTCGTTGATTCTCACGATCTCGATGCCTGACGCTGATCTGACAAACATGTCCGATTTTAGTGAAAAAACACATTTTCGATGAGTTCTCCACGACAAATCGTCATTGCATAGGAAACAAAGTCGAATTTCAGCGAAATCGTGAAATGGTCGATTGTCGTCGTTGATTCTCAGGATCTCGATGCCTGAGGCTGATTTGACAAAAATGTCCGACTTTTGCGAAAAAATACATTTTCGATGCGTTCTCCACGACAAATCGTCATTGCATCGGAAACAATGTCGAGTTTCAGCGAAATCGTGAAATGGTCGATTGCCGTCGTTGATTCTCACGATCTCGATGCACGAGGGTTTAAAACGCTGATCTGACAAAAATGTCCGATTTTAGTGAAAAAACACACTTTCGATGCGTTCTCCACGACAAATCGTCATTGCATCGGAAACAAAGTCGAATTTCAGCGAAATCGTGAAATGGTCGATTGTCGTCGTTGATTCTCGCGATCTCGATGCCCGACGCTGATTTGACAAAAATGTCCGACTTTTGTGAAAAAACACATTTTCGGAACGTTCTCAACGACAAATCGTCATTGCATCGGAAACAAAGTCGAATTTCAGCGAAATCGTAAAATGGTCGATTGTCGTCGTAGATTCTCACGATCTCAATGTCTGACGGTAAAAAACGCTGATTTGACAAAAATGGCCGACTTTTGTGAAAAAACACATTTTCGATGCGTTCTCCACGACAAATCGTCATTGCATCGGAAACAAAGTCGAATTACAGCGAAATCGTTAAATGGTCGATTGTCGTCGTTGATTCTCACGATGTCGATGCCTGACGCTGATTTGACAAAAATGTCCGACTTTTGTGAAAAAAACACATTTTCGATGCGTTCTCCACGACAAATCGTCATTGCATCGGAAACAAAGTCGAATTTCAGCGAAATCGTGAAATGGTCGATTGTCGTCTTTGATTCTCACGATCTCGATGCCTGACGCTGATCTGACAAACATGTCCGATTTTAGTGAAAAAACACATTTTCGATGAGTTCTCCACGACAAATCGTCATTGCATAGGAAACAAAGTCGAATTTCTGCGAAATCGTGAAATGGTCGATTGTCGTCGTTGATTCTCACGATCTCGATGCCTGACGCTGATCTGACAAACATGTCCGATTTTAGTGAAAAAACACATTTTCGATGGGTTCTCCACGACAAATCGTCATTGCATCGGAAACAATGTTGAATTTCAGCGAAATCGTGAAATGGTCGATTGTCGTCGTTGATTCTCACGATCTCGATGCACGAGCGTTAAAAACGCTGATCTGACAAAAATGTCCGATTTTAGTGAAAAAACACATTTTCGATGGGTTCTCCACGACAAATCGTCATTGCATAGGAAACAAAGTCGAATTTCAGCGAAATCGTGAAATGGTCGATTGTCGTCGTTGATTCTCACGATCTCGATGTCTGACGGTAAAAAACGCTGATTTGAGAAAAATGTCCGACTTTTGCGAAAAAACACATTTTCGATGCGTTCTCCTCGACAAATCGTCATTGCATCGGAAACAAAGTCGAATTTCAGCGAAATCGTGAAATGGTCGATTGTCGTCGTTGATTCTCACGATCTCGATGCCTGAGGCTGATTTGACAAAAATGTCCGACTTTTGCGAAAAAATACATTTTCGATGCGTTCTCCACGACAAATCGTCATTGCATCGGAAACAAAGTCGAAATTCAGCGAAATCGTGAAATGGTCGATTGTCGTCGTTAATTCTCACGATCTGGATGTCTGACGGTAAAAAACGCTGTTTTGACAAAAATGGCCGACTTTTGCGAAAAAACACAATTTCGATGGGTTCTCAACGACAAATCGTCATTGCATCGGAAACAAAGTCGAATTTCAGCGAAATCGTGAAATGGTCGATTGTCGTCATTGATTCTCACGATCTCGATGTTTGGCGGTCAAAAACGCTGATTTGACAAAAATGTCCGACTTTTGCGAAAAAACACATTTTCGATGCGTTCTCCACGACAAATCGTCATTGCATCGGAAACAAAGTCGAATTTCTGCGCAATCGTGAAATGGTCGATCGTCGTCGTTGATTCTCACGATCTCGATGTTTGGCGATCAAAAACGCTGATTTGACAAAAATGTCCGACTTTTGCGAAAAAACACATTTTCGATGCGTTCTCCACGACAAATCGTCATTGCATCGGAAACAAAGTCGAATTTCAGCGAAATCGTGAAATGGTCGATTGTCGTCGTTGATTCTCACGATCTCGATGCCTGAGGCTGATTTGACAAAAATGTCCGACTTTGTGAAAAAACACATTTTCGATGAGTTCTCCACGACAAATCGTCATTGCATAGGAAACAAAGTCGAATTTCTGCGAAATCGTGAAATGGTCGATTGTCGTCGTTGATTCTCACGATCTCGATGTTTGGCGGTCAAAAACGCTGATTTGACAAAAATGTCCGACTTTTGCGAAAAAACACATTTTCGATGCGTTCTCCACGACAAATCGTCATTGCATCGGAAACAAAGTCGAATTTCAGCGAAATCGTGAAATGGTCGATTGTCGTCGTTGATTCTCACGATCTCGATGCACGAGGGTTAAAAACGCTGATCTGACAAAAATGTCCGATTTTAGTGAAAAAACACACTTTCGATGCGTTCTCCACGACAAAGCGTCATTGCATCGGAAACAAAGTCGAATTTCAGCGAAATCGTGAAATGGTCGATTGTCGTCGTTGATTCTCACGATCTCGATGCCCGACGCTGATTTGACAAAAATGTCCGACTTTTGTGAAAAAACACATTTTCGGAACGTTCTCAACGACAAATCGTCATTGCATCGGAAACAAAGTCGAATTTCAGCGAAATCGTAAAATGGTCGATTGTCGTCGTAGATTCTCACGATCTCAATGTCTGACGGTAAAAAACGCTGATTTGACGAAAATGGCCGACTTTTGTGAAAAAACACATTTTCGATGCGTTCTCCACGACAAATCGTCATTGCATCGGAAACAAAGTCGAATTTCAGCGAAATCGTGAAATGGTCGATTGTCGTCTTTGATTCTCACGATCTCGATGCCTGACGCTGATCTGACAAACATGTCCGATTTTAGTGAAAAAACACATTTTCGATGAGTTCTCCACGACAAATCGTCATTGCATAGGAAACAAAGTCGAATTTCAGCGAAATCGTGAAATGGTCGATTGTCGTCGTTGATTCTCACGATCTCGATGCCTGACGCTGATCTGACAAACATGTCCGATTTTAGTGAAAAAACACATTTTCGATGGGTTCTCCACGACAAATCGTCATTGCATAGGAAACTAAGTCGAATTTCTGCGAAATCGTGAAATGGTCGATTGTCGTCGTTGATTCTTATGATCTCGATGTCTGACGGTAAAAAACGCTGTTTTGACAAAAATGTCCGACTTTTGCGAAAAAACACATTTTCGATGCGTTCTCCACGACAAATCGTCATTGCATCGGAAACAAAGTCGAATTTCAGCGAAATCGTGAAATGGTCGATTGTCGTCGTTGATTCTCACGATCTCGATGCCTGAGGCTGATTTGACATAAATGTCCGACTTTGTGAAAAAACACATTTTCGATGCGTTCTCCACGACAAATCGTCATTGCATAGAAAACAAAGTCGAATTTCTGCGCAATCGTGAAATGGTCGATCGTCGTCGTTGATTCTCACGATCTCGATGTTTGGCGATCAAAAACGCTGATTTGACAAAAATGTCCGACTTTTGCGAAAAAAACACAATTTCGATGCGTTCTCCACGACAAATCGTCATTGCATCGGAAACAAAGTCGAATTTCAGCGAAATCGTGAAATGGTCGATTGTCGTCGTTCATTCTCACGATCTCGATGCCCGACGCTGATTTGACAAAAATGTCCGACTTTTGTGAAAAAACACATTTTCGGAACGTTCTCAACGACAAATCGTCATTGCATCGGAAACAAAGTCGAATTTCAGCGAAATCGTAAAATGGTCGATTGTCGTCGTAGATTCTCACGATCTCAATGTCTGACGGTAAAAAACGCTGATTTGACAAAAATGGCCGACTTTTGTGAAAAAACACATTTTCGATGCGTTCTCCACGACAAATCGTCATTGCATCGGAAACAAAGTCGAATTACAGCGAAATCGTTAAATGGTCGATTGTCGTCGTTGATTCTCACGATGTCGATGCCTGACGCTGATTTGACAAAAATGTCCGACTTTTGTGAAAAAAACACATTTTCGATGCGTTCTCCACGACAAATCGTCATTGCATCGGAAACAAAGTCGAATTTCAGCGAAATCGTGAAATGGTCGATTGTCGTCTTTGATTCTCACGATCTCGATGCCTGACGCTGATCTGACAAACATGTCCGATTTTAGTGAAAAAACACATTTTCGATGAGTTCTCCATGACAAATCGTCATTGCATAGGAAACAAAGTCGAATTTCTGCGAAATCGTGAAATGGTCGATTGTCGTCGTTGATTCTCACGATCTCGATGCCTGACGCTGATCTGACAAACATGTCCGATTTTAGTGAAAAAACACATTTTCGATGGGTTCTCCACGACAAATCGTCATTGCATCGGAAACAAAGTCGAATTTCAGCGAAATCGTGAAATGGTCGATTGTCGTCGTTGATTCTCACGATCTCGATGCCTGACGCTGATCTGACAAACATGTCCGATTTTAGTGAAAAAACACATTTTCGATGGGTTCTCCACGACAAATCGTCATTGCATAGGAAACTAAGTCGAATTTCTGCGAAATCGTGAAATGGTCGATTGTCGTCGTTGATTCTTATGATCTCGATGTCTGACGGTAAAAAACGCTGTTTTGACAAAAATGTCCGACTTTTGCGAAAAAACACATTTTCGATGCGTTCTCCACGACAAATCGTCATTGCATCGGAAACAAAGTCGAATTTCAGCGAAATCGTGAAATGGTCGATTGTCGTCGTTGATTCTCACGATCTCGATGCCTGAGGCTGATTTGACATAAATGTCCGACTTTGTGAAAAAACACATTTTCGATGCGTTCTCCACGACAAATCGTCATTGCATAGAAAACAAAGTCGAATTTCTGCGCAATCGTGAAATGGTCGATCGTCGTCGTTGATTCTCACGATCTCGATGTTTGGCGATCAAAAACGCTGATTTGACAAAAATGTCCGACTTTTGCGAAAAAAACACAATTTCGATGCGTTCTCCACGACAAATCGTCATTGCATCGGAAACAAAGTCGAATTTCTGCGAAATCGTGAAATGGTCGATTGTCGTCGTTGATTCTCACGATCTCGATGCCTGACGCTGATCTGACAAACATGTCCGATTTTAGTGAAAAAACACATTTTCGATGAGTTCTCCACGACAAATCGTCATTGCATAGGAAACAAAGTCGAATTTCTGCGAAATCGTGAAATGGTCGATTGTCGTCGTTGATTCTCACGATCTCGATGCCTGACGCTGATCTGACAAACATGTCCGATTTTAGTGAAAAAACACATTTTCGATGGGTTCTCCACGACAAATCGTCATTGCATCGGAAACAATGTTGAATTTCAGCGAAATCGTGAAATGGTCGATTGTCGTCGTTGATTCTCACGATCTCGATGCACGAGGGTTAAAAACGCTGATCTGACAAAAATGTCCGATTTTAGTGAAAAAACACATTTTCGATGCGTTCTCCACGACAAATCATCATTGCATCGGAAACAAAGTCGAAATTCAGCGAAATCGTGAAATGGTCGATTGTCGTCGTTGATTCTTATGATCTCGATGTCTGGCGGTAAAAAACGCTGTTTTGACAGAAATGTCCGACTTTTGCGAAAAAACACATTTTCGATGCGTTCTCCACGACAAATCGTCATTGCATCGGAAACAAAGTCGAATTTCAGCGAAATCGTGAAATGGTCGATTGTCGTCGTTGATTCTCACGATCTCGATGCCTGACGCTGATTTGACAAAAATGTCCGACTTTGTGAAAAAACACATTTTCGATGAGTTCTCCACGACAAATCGTCATTGCATCGGAAACAAAGTCGAATTTCAGCGAAATCGTGAAATGGTCGATTGTCGTCGTTGATTCTCACGATCTCGATGCCTGACGCTGATTTGACAAAATTGTCCGACTTTTGTGAAAAAACACATTTTCGGAGCGTTCTCAACGACAAATCGTCATTGCATCGGAAACAAAGTCGAATTTCAGCGAAATCGTAAAATGGTCGATTGTCGTCGTTGATTCTCACGATCTCAATGTCTGACGGTAAAAAACGCTGATTTGACAAAAATGTCCGACTTTTGCGAAAAAATACATTTTCGATGCGTTCTCCACGACAAATCATCATTGCATCGGAAACAAAGTCGAAATTCAGCGAAATCGTGAAATGGTCGATTGTCGTCGTTGATTCTTATGATCTCGATGTCTGGCGGTAAAAAACGCTGATTTGACAAAAATGGCCGTCTTTTGCGAAAAAACACATTTTCGATGCGTTCTCCACGACAAATCGTCATTGCATCGGAAACAAAGTCGAATTTCAGCGAAATCGTGAAATGGTCGATTGTCGTCGTTGATTCTCACGATCTGGATGTCTGACGGTAAAAAACGCTGATTTGACAAAAATGTCCGATTTTAGTGAAAAAACACATTTTCGATGGGTTCTCCACGACAAATCGTCATTGCATAGGAAACAAAGTCGAATTTCAGCGAAATCGTGAAATGGTCGATTGTCGTCGTTGATTCTCACGATCTCGATGTCTGACGGTACAAAACGCTGATTTGAGAAAAATGTCCGACTTTTGCGAAAAAACACATTTTCGATGCGTTCTCCTCGACAAATCGTCATTGCATCGGAAACAAAGTCGAATTTCAGCGAAATCGTGAAATGGTCGATTGTCGTCGTTGATTCTCACGATCTCGATGCCTGAGGCTGATTTGACAAAAATGTCCGACTTTTGCGAAAAAATACATTTTCGATGCGTTCTCCACGACAAATCGTCATTGCATCGGAAACAAAGTCGAAATTCAGCGAAATCGTGAAATGGTCGATTGTCGTCGTTAATTCTCACGATCTGGATGTCTGACGGTAAAAAACGCTGTTTTGACAAAAATGGCCGACTTTTGCGAAAAAACACAATTTCGATGGGTTCTCAACGACAAATCGTCATTGCATCGGAAACAAAGTCGAATTTCAGCGAAATCGTGAAATGGTCGATTGTCGTCATTGATTCTCACGATCTCGATGTTTGGCGGTCAAAAACGCTGATTTGACAAAAATGTCCGACTTTTGCGAAAAAACACATTTTCGATGCGTTCTCCACGACAAATCGTCATTGCATCGGAAACAAAGTCGAATTTCTGCGCAATCGTGAAATGGTCGATCGTCGTCGTTGATTCTCACGATCTCGATGTTTGGCGATCAAAAACGCTGATTTGACAAAAATGTCCGACTTTTGCGAAAAAAACACAATTTCGATGCGTTCTCCACGACAAATCGTCATTGCATCGGAAACAAAGTCGAATTTCTGCGAAATCGTGAAATGGTCGATTGTCGTCGTTGATTCTCACGATCTCGATGCCTGACGCTGATTTGACAAAAATGTCCGACTTTTGCGAAAAACACACATTTTCGATGCGTTCTCCACGACAAATCGTCATTGCATCGGAAACAAAGTCGAATTTCAGCGAAATCGTGAAATGGTCGATTGTCGTCGTTGATTCTCACGATCTCGATGCCTGACGCTGATTTGACAAAATTGTCCGACTTTTGTGAAAAAACACATTTTCGGAGCGTTCTCAACGACAAATCGTCATTGCATCGGAAACAAAGTCGAATTTCAGCGAAATCGTAAAATGGTCGATTGTCGTCGTTGATTCTCACGATCTCAATGTCTGACGGTAAAAAACGCTGATTTGACAAAAATGTCCGACTTTTGCGAAAAAATACATTTTCGATGCGTTCTCCACGACAAATCATTATTGCATCGGAAACAAAGTCGAAATTCAGCGAAATCGTGAAATGGTCGATTGTCGTCGTTGATTCTTATGATCTCGATGTCTGGCGGTAAAAAACGCTGTTTTGACAGAAATGTCCGACTTTTGCGAAAAAACACATTTTCGATGCGTTCTCCACGACAAATCGTCATTGCATCGGAAACAAAGTCGAATTTCAGCGAAATCGTGAAATGGTCGATTGTCGTCGTTGATTCTCACGATCTCGATGCCTGAGGCTGATTTGACAAAAATGTCCGACTTTGTGAAAAAACACATTTTCGATGAGTTCTCCACGACAAATCGTCATTGCATAGGAAACAAAGTCGAATTTCTGCGAAATCGTGAAATGGTCGATTGTCGTCGTTGATTCTCACGATCTCGATGTTTGGCGGTCAAAAACGCTGATTTGACAAAAATGTCCGACTTTTGCGAAAAAACACATTTTCGATGCGTTCTCCACGACAAATCGTCATTGCATCGGAAACAAAGTCGAATTTCAGCGAAATCGTGAAATGGTCGATTGTCGTCGTTGATTCTCACGATCTCGATGCACGAGGGTTAAAAACGCTGATCTGACAAAAATGTCCGATTTTAGTGAAAAAACACACTTTCGATGCGTTCTCCACGACAAAGCGTCATTGCATCGGAAACAAAGTCGAATTTCAGCGAAATCGTGAAATGGTCGATTGTCGTCGTTGATTCTCACGATCTCGATGCCCGACGCTGATTTGACAAAAATGTCCGACTTTTGTGAAAAAACACATTTTCGGAACGTTCTCAACGACAAATCGTCATTGCATCGGAAACAAAGTCGAATTTCAGCGAAATCGTAAAATGGTCGATTGTCGTCGTAGATTCTCACGATCTCAATGTCTGACGGTAAAAAACGCTGATTTGACGAAAATGGCCGACTTTTGTGAAAAAACACATTTTCGATGCGTTCTCCACGACAAATCGTCATTGCATCGGAAACAAAGTCGAATTTCAGCGAAATCGTGAAATGGTCGATTGTCGTCTTTGATTCTCACGATCTCGATGCCTGACGCTGATCTGACAAACATGTCCGATTTTAGTGAAAAAACACATTTTCGATGAGTTCTCCACGACAAATCGTCATTGCATAGGAAACAAAGTCGAATTTCAGCGAAATCGTGAAATGGTCGATTGTCGTCGTTGATTCTCACGATCTCGATGCCTGACGCTGATCTGACAAACATGTCCGATTTTAGTGAAAAAACACATTTTCGATGGGTTCTCCACGACAAATCGTCATTGCATAGGAAACTAAGTCGAATTTCTGCGAAATCGTGAAATGGTCGATTGTCGTCGTTGATTCTTATGATCTCGATGTCTGACGGTAAAAAACGCTGTTTTGACAAAAATGTCCGACTTTTGCGAAAAAACACATTTTCGATGCGTTCTCCACGACAAATCGTCATTGCATCGGAAACAAAGTCGAATTTCAGCGAAATCGTGAAATGGTCGATTGTCGTCGTTGATTCTCAGGATCTCGATGCCTGAGGCTGATTTGACAAAAATGTCCGACTTTTGCGAAAAAATACATTTTCGATGCGTTCTCCACGACAAATCGTCATTGCATCGGAAACAATGTCGAGTTTCAGCGAAATCGTGAAATGGTCGATTGCCGTCGTTGATTCTCACGATCTCGATGCACGAGGGTTTAAAACGCTGATCTGACAAAAATGTCCGATTTTAGTGAAAAAACACACTTTCGATGCGTTCTCCACGACAAATCGTCATTGCATCGGAAACAAAGTCGAATTTCAGCGAAATCGTGAAATGGTCGATTGTCGTCGTTCATTCTCACGATCTCGATGCCCGACGCTGATTTGACAAAAATGTCCGACTTTTGTGAAAAAACACATTTTCGGAACGTTCTCAACGACAAATCGTCATTGCATCGGAAACAAAGTCGAATTTCAGCGAAATCGTAAAATGGTCGATTGTCGTCGTAGATTCTCACGATCTCAATGTCTGACGGTAAAAAACGCTGATTTGACAAAAATGGCCGACTTTTGTGAAAAAACACATTTTCGATGCGTTCTCCACGACAAATCGTCATTGCATCGGAAACAAAGTCGAATTTCTGCGCAATCGTGAAATGGTCGATCGTCGTCGTTGATTCTCACGATCTCGATGTTTGGCGATCAAAAACGCTGATTTGACAAAAATGTCCGACTTTTGCGAAAAAAACACAATTTCGATGCGTTCTCCACGACAAATCGTCATTGCATCGGAAACAAAGTCGAATTTCTGCGAAATCGTGAAATGGTCGATTGTCGTCGTTGATTCTCACGATCTCGATGCCTGACGCTGATTTGACAAAAATGTCCGACTTTTGCGAAAAAACACATTTTCGATGCGTTCTCCACGACAAATCGTCATTGCATCGGAAACAAAGTCGAATTTCAGCGAAATCGTGAAATGGTCGATTGTCGTCGTTGATTCTCACGATCTCGATGCCTGACGCTGATTTGACAAAATTGTCCGACTTTTGTGAAAAAACACATTTTCGGAGCGTTCTCAACGACAAATCGTCATTGCATCGGAAACAAAGTCGAATTTCAGCGAAATCGTAAAATGGTCGATTGTCGTCGTTGATTCTCACGATCTCAATGTCTGACGGTAAAAAACGCTGATTTGACAAAAATGTCCGACTTTTGCGAAAAAATACATTTTCGATGCGTTCTCCACGACAAATCATCATTGCATCGGAAACAAAGTCGAAATTCTGCGAAATCGTGAAATGGTCGATTGTCGTCGTTGATTCTTATGATCTCGATGTCTGGCGGTAAAAAACGCTGTTTTGACAGAAATGTCCGACTTTTGCGAAAAAACACATTTTCGATGCGTTCTCCACGACAAATCGTCATTGCATCGGAAACAAAGTCGAATTTCAGCGAAATCGTGAAATGGTCGATTGTCGTCGTTGATTCTCACGATCTCGATGCCTGAGGCTGATTTGACAAAAATGTCCGACTTTGTGAAAAAACACATTTTCGATGAGTTCTCCACGACAAATCGTCATTGCATCGGAAACAAAGTCGAATTTCAGCGAAATCGTGAAATGGTCGATTGTCGTCGTTGATTCTCACGATCTCGATGCCTGACGCTGATTTGACAAAATTGTCCGACTTTTGTGAAAAAACACATTTTCGGAGCGTTCTCAACGACAAATCGTCATTGCATCGGAAACAAAGTCGAATTTCAGCGAAATCGTAAAATGGTCGATTGTCGTCGTTGATTCTCACGATCTCAATGTCTGACGGTAAAAAACGCTGATTTGACAAAAATGTCCGACTTTTGCGAAAAAATACATTTTCGATGCGTTCTCCACGACAAATCATCATTGCATCGGAAACAAAGTCGAAATTCAGCGAAATCGTGAAATGGTCGATTGTCGTCGTTGATTCTTATGATCTCGATGTCTGGCGGTAAAAAACGCTGATTTGACAAAAATGGCCGTCTTTTGCGAAAAAACACATTTTCGATGCGTTCTCCACGACAAATCGTCATTGCATCGGAAACAAAGTCGAATTTCAGCGAAATCGTGAAATGGTCGATTGTCGTCGTTGATTCTCACGATCTGGATGTCTGACGGTAAAAAACGCTGATTTGACAAAAATGGCCGACTTTTGCGAAAAAACACAATTTCGATGGGTTCTCCACGACAAATCGTCATTGCATCGGAAACAATGTTGAATTTCAGCGAAATCGTGAAATGGTCGATTGTCGTCGTTGATTCTCACGATCTCGATGCACGAGGGTTAAAAACGCTGATCTGACAAAAATGTCCGATTTTAGTGAAAAAACACATTTTCGATGGGTTCTCCACGACAAATCGTCATTGCATAGGAAACAAAGTCGAATTTCAGCGAAATCGTGAAATGGTCGATTGTCGTCGTTGATTCTCACGATCTCGATGTCTGACGGTAAAAAACGCTGATTTGAGAAAAATGTCCGACTTTTGCGAAAAAACACATTTTCGATGCGTTCTCCTCGACAAATCGTCATTGCATCGGAAACAAAGTCGAATTTCAGCGAAATCGTGAAATGGTCGATTGTCGTCGTTGATTCTCACGATCTCGATGCCTGAGGCTGATTTGACAAAAATGTCCGACTTTTGCGAAAAAATACATTTTCGATGCGTTCTCCACGACAAATCGTCATGGCATCGGAAACAAAGTCGAAATTCAGCGAAATCGTGAAATGGTCGATTGTCGTCGTTAATTCTCACGATCTGGATGTCTGACGGTAAAAAACGCTGTTTTGACAAAAATGGCCGACTTTTGCGAAAAAACACAATTTCGATGGGTTCTCAACGACAAATCGTCATTGCATCGGAAACAAAGTCGAATTTCAGCGAAATCGTGAAATGGTCGATTGTCGTCATTTATTCTCACGATCTCGATGTTTGGCGGTCAAAAACGCTGATTTGACAAAAATGTCCGACTTTTGCGAAAAAACACATTTTCGATGCGTTCTCCACGACAAATCGTCATTGCATCGGAAACAAAGTCGAATTTCTGCGCAATCGTGAAATGGTCGATCGTCGTCGTTGATTCTCACGATCTCGATGTTTGGCGATCAAAAACGCTGATTTGACAAAAATGTCCGACTTTTGCGAAAAAAACACAATTTCGATGCGTTCTCCACGACAAATCGTCATTGCATCGGAAACAAAGTCGAATTTCTGCGAAATCGTGAAATGGTCGATTGTCGTCGTTGATTCTCACGATCTCGATGCCTGACGCTGATTTGACAAAAATGTCCGACTTTTGCGAAAAAACACATTTTCGATGCGTTCTCCACGACAAATCGTCATTGCATCGGAAACAAAGTCGAATTTCAGCGAAATCGTGAAATGGTCGATTGTCGTCGTTGATTCTCACGATCTCGATGCCTGACGCTGATTTGACAAAATTGTCCGACTTTTGTGAAAAAACACATTTTCGGAGCGTTCTCAACGACAAATCGTCATTGCATCGGAAACAAAGTCGAATTTCAGCGAAATCGTAAAATGGTCGATTGTCGTCGTTGATTCTCACGATCTCGATGCCTGACGCTGATTTGACAAAAATGTCCGACTTTTGCGAAAAAACACATTTTCGATGCGTTCTCCACGACAAATCGTCATTGCATCGGAAACAAAGTCGAATTTCAGCGAAATCGTGAAATGGTCGATTGTCGTCGTTGATTCTCACGATCTCGATGCCTGACGCTGATTTGACAAAATTGTCCGACTTTTGTGAAAAAACACATTTTCGGAGCGTTCTCAACGACAAATCGTCATTGCATCGGAAACAAAGTCGAATTTCAGCGAAATCGTAAAATGGTCGATTGTCGTCGTTGATTCTCACGATCTCAATGTCTGACGGTAAAAAACGCTGATTTGACAAAAATGTCCGACTTTTGCGAAAAAATACATTTTCGATGCGTTCTCCACGACAAATCATCATTGCATCGGAAACAAAGTCGAAATTCAGCGAAATCGTGAAATGGTCGATTGTCGTCGTTGATTCTTATGATCTCGATGTCTGGCGGTAAAAAACGCTGTTTTGACAGAAATGTCCGACTTTTGCGAAAAAACACATTTTCGATGCGTTCTCCACGACAAATCGTCATTGCATCGGAAACAAAGTCGAATTTCAGCGAAATCGTGAAATGGTCGATTGTCGTCGTTGATTCTCACGATCTCGATGCCTGAGGCTGATTTGACAAAAATGTCCGACTTTGTGAAAAAACACATTTTCGATGAGTTCTCCACGACAAATCGTCATTGCATCGGAAACAAAGTCGAATTTCAGCGAAATCGTGAAATGGTCGATTGTCGTCGTTGATTCTCACGATCTCGATGCCTGACGCTGATTTGACAAAATTGTCCGACTTTTGTGAAAAAACACATTTTCGGAGCGTTCTCAACGACAAATCGTCATTGCATCGGAAACAAAGTCGAATTTCAGCGAAATCGTGAAATGGTCGATTGTCGTCGTTGATTCTCACGATCTCGATGCACGAGGGTTAAAAACGCTGATCTGACAAAAATGTCCGATTTTAGTGAAAAAACACACTTTCGATGCGTTCTCCACGACAAAGCGTCATTGCATCGGAAACAAAGTCGAATTTCAGCGAAATCGTGAAATGGTCGATTGTCGTCGTTGATTCTCACGATCTCGATGCCCGACGCTGATTTGACAAAAATGTCCGACTTTTGTGAAAAAACACATTTTCGATGCGTTCTCCACGACAAATCGTCATTGCATCGGAAACTAAGTCGAATTTCAGCGAAATCGTGAAATGGTCGATTGTCGTCGTTGATTCTCACGATCTCGATGCCTGACGCTGATTTGACAAAATTGTCCGACTTTTGTGAATAAACACATTTTCGGAGCGTTCTCAACGACAAATCGTCATTGCATCGGAAACAAAGTCGAATTTCAGCGAAATCGTAAAATGGTCGATTGTCGTCGTTGATTCTCACGATCTCAATGTCTGACGGTAAAAAACGCTGATTTGACAAAAATGTCCGACTTTTGCGAAAAAATACATTTTCGATGCGTTCTCCACGACAAATCATCATTGCATCGGAAACAAAGTCGAAATTCAGCGAAATCGTGAAATGGTCGATTGTCGTCGTTGATTCTTATGATCTCGATGTCTGACGGTAAAAAACGCTGTTTTGACAGAAATGTCCGACTTTTGCGAAAAAACACATTTTCGATGCGTTCTCCACGACAAATCGTCATTGCATCGGAAACAAAGTCGAATTTCAGCGAAATCGTGAAATGGTCGATTGTCGTCGTTGATTCTCACGATCTCGATGCCTGAGGCTGATTTGACAAAAATGTCCGACTTTGTGAAAAAACACATTTTCGATGAGTTCTCCACGACAAATCGTCATTGCATAGGAAACAAAGTCGAATTTCAGCGAAATCGTAAAATGGTCGATTGTCGTCGTAGATTCTCACGATCTCAATGTCTGACGGTAAAAAACGCTGATTTGACGAAAATGGCCGACTTTTGTGAAAAAACACATTTTCGATGCGTTCTCCACGACAAATCGTCATTGCATCGGAAACAAAGTCGAATTTCAGCGAAATCGTGAAATGGTCGATTGTCGTCTTTGATTCTCACGATCTCGATGCCTGACGCTGATCTGACAAACATGTCCGATTTTAGTGAAAAAACACATTTTCGATGAGTTCTCCACGACAAATCGTCATTGCATCGGAAACAAAGTCGAATTTCAGCGAAATCGTGAAATGGTCGATTGTCGTCGTTGATTCTCACGATCTCGATGCCTGACGCTGATCTGACAAACATGTCCGATTTTAGTGAAAAAACACATTTTCGATGGGTTCTCCACGACAAATCGTCATTGCATAGGAAACTAAGTCGAATTTCTGCGAAATCGTGAAATGGTCGATTGTCGTCGTTGATTCTTATGATCTCGATGTCTGACGGTAAAAAACGCTGTTTTGACAAAAATGTCCGACTTTTGCGAAAAAACACATTTTCGATGCGTTCACCACGACAAATCGTCATTGCATCGGAAACAAAGTCGAATTTCAGCGAAATCGTGAAATGGTCGATTGTCGTCGTTGATTCTCACGATCTCGATGCCTGAGGCTGATTTGACATAAATGTCCGACTTTGTGAAAAAACACATTTTCGATGCGTTCTCCACGACAAATCGTCATTGCATAGAAAACAAAGTCGAATTTCTGCGCAATCGTGAAATGGTCGATCGTCGTCGTTGATTCTCACGATCTCGATGTTTGGCGATCAAAAACGCTGATTTGACAAAAATGTCCGACTTTTGCGAAAAAAACACAATTTCGATGCGTTCTCCACGACAAATCGTCATTGCATCGGAAACAAAGTCGAATTTCTGCGAAATCGTGAAATGGTCGATTGTCGTCGTTGATTCTCACGATCTCGATGCCTGACGCTGATTTGACAAAAATGTCCGACTTTTGCGAAAAAACACATTTTCGATGCGTTCTCCACGACAAATCGTCATTGCATCGGAAACAAAGTCGAATTTCAGCGAAATCGTGAAATGGTCGATTGTCGTCGTTGATTCTCACGATCTCGATGCCTGACGCTGATCTGACAAACATGTCCGATTTTAGTGAAAAAACACATTTTCGATGAGTTCTCCACGACAAATCGTCATTGCATAGGAAACAAAGTCGAATTTCAGCGAAATCGTGAAATGGTCGATTGTCGTCGTTGATTCTCAGGATCTCGATGCCTGAGGCTGATTTGACAAAAATGTCCGACTTTTGCGAAAAAATACATTTTCGATGCGTTCTCCACGACAAATCGTCATTGCATCGGAAACAATGTCGAGTTTCAGCGAAATCGTGAAATGGTCGATTGCCGTCGTTGATTCTCACGATCTCGATGCACGAGGGTTTAAAACGCTGATCTGACAAAAATGTCCGATTTTAGTGAAAAAACACACTTTCGATGCGTTCTCCACGACAAATCGTCATTGCATCGGAAACAAAGTCGAATTTCAGCGAAATCGTGAAATGGTCGATTGTCGTCGTTCATTCTCACGATCTCGATGCCCGACGCTGATTTGACAAAAATGTCCGACTTTTGTGAAAAAACACATTTTCGGAACGTTCTCAACGACAAATCGTCATTGCATCGGAAACAAAGTCGAATTTCAGCGAAATCGTAAAATGGTCGATTGTCGTCGTAGATTCTCACGATCTCAATGTCTGACGGTAAAAAACGCTGATTTGACAAAAATGGCCGACTTTTGTGAAAAAACATATTTTCGATGCGTTCTCCACGACAAATCGTCATTGCATCGGAAACAAAGTCGAATTACAGCGAAATCGTTAAATGGTCGATTGTCGTCGTTGATTCTCACGATGTCGATGCCTGACGCTGATTTGACAAAAATGTCCGACTTTTGTGAAAAAAACACATTTTCGATGCGTTCTCCACGACAAATCGTCATTGCATCGGAAACAAAGTCGAATTTCAGCGAAATCGTGAAATGGTCGATTGTCGTCTTTGATTCTCACGATCTCGATGCCTGACGCTGATCTGACAAACATGTCCGATTTTAGTGAAAAAACACATTTTCGATGAGTTCTCCATGACAAATCGTCATTGCATAGGAAACAAAGTCGAATTTCTGCGAAATCGTGAAATGGTCGATTGTCGTCGTTGATTCTCACGATCTCGATGCCTGACGCTGATCTGACAAACATGTCCGATTTTAGTGAAAAAACACATTTTCGATGGGTTCTCCACGACAAATCGTCATTGCATCGGAAACAAAGTCGAATTTCAGCGAAATCGTGAAATGGTCGATTGTCGTCGTTGATTCTCACGATCTCGATGCCTGACGCTGATCTGACAAACATGTCCGAATTTAGTGAAAAAACACATTTTCGATGGGTTCTCCACGACAAATCGTCATTGCATAGGAAACTAAGTCGAATTTCTGCGAAATCGTGAAATGGTCGATTGTCGTCGTTGATTCTTATGATCTCGATGTCTGACGGTAAAAAACGCTGTTTTGACAAAAATGTCCGACTTTTGCGAAAAAACACATTTTCGATGCGTTCTCCACGACAAATCGTCATTGCATCGGAAACAAAGTCGAATTTCAGCGAAATCGTGAAATGGTCGATTGTCGTCGTTGATTCTCACGATCTCGATGCCTGAGGCTGATTTGACATAAATGTCCGACTTTGTGAAAAAACACATTTTCGATGCGTTCTCCACGACAAATCGTCATTGCATAGAAAACAAAGTCGAATTTCTGCGCAATCGTGAAATGGTCGATCGTCGTCGTTGATTCTCACGATCTCGATGTTTGGCGATCAAAAACGCTGATTTGACAAAAATGTCCGACTTTTGCGAAAAAAACACAATTTCGATGCGTTCTCCACGACAAATCGTCATTGCATCGGAAACAAAGTCGAATTTCTGCGAAATCGTGAAATGGTCGATTGTCGTCGTTGATTCTCACGATCTCGATGCCTGACGCTGATCTGACAAACATGTCCGATTTTAGTGAAAAAACACATTTTCGATGAGTTCTCCACGACAAATCGTCATTGCATAGGAAACAAAGTCGAATTTCTGCGAAATCGTGAAATGGTCGATTGTCGTCGTTGATTCTCACGATCTCGATGCCTGACGCTGATCTGACAAACATGTCCGATTTTAGTGAAAAAACACATTTTCGATGGGTTCTCCACGACAAATCGTCATTGCATCGGAAACAATGTTGAATTTCAGCGAAATCGTGAAATGGTCGATTGTCGTCGTTGATTCTCACGATCTCGATGCACGAGGGTTAAAAACGCTGATCTGACAAAAATGTCCGATTTTAGTGAAAAAACACATTTTCGATGGGTTCTCCACGACAAATCGTCATTGCATAGGAAACAAAGTCGAATTTCAGCGAAATCGTGAAATGGTCGATTGTCGTCGTTGATTCTCACGATCTCGATGCCCGACGCTGATTTGACAAAAATGTCCGACTTTTGTGAAAAAACACATTTTCGATGCGTTCTCCACGACAAATCGTCATTGCATCGGAAACAAAGTCGAATTTCAGCGAAATCGTGAAATGGTCGATTGTCGTCGTTGATTCTCACGATCTCGATGCCTGACGCTGATTTGACAAAATTGTCCGACTTTTGTGAAAAAACACATTTTCGGAGCGTTCTCAACGACAAATCGTCATTGCATCGGAAACAAAGTCGAATTTCAGCGAAATCGTAAAATGGTCGATTGTCGTCGTTGATTCTCACGATCTCAATGTCTGACGGTAAAAAACGCTGATTTGACAAAAATGTCCGACTTTTGCGAAAAAATACATTTTCGATGCGTTCTCCACGACAAATCATCATTGCATCGGAAACAAAGTCGAAATTCAGCGAAATCGTGAAATGGTCGATTGTCGTCGTTGATTCTTATGATCTCGATGTCTGACGGTAAAAAACGCTGTTTTGACAGAAATGTCCGACTTTTGCGAAAAAACACATTTTCGATGCGTTCTCCACGACAAATCGTCATTGCATCGGAAACAAAGTCGAATTTCAGCGAAATCGTAAAATGGTCGATTGTCGTCGTTGATTCTCACGATCTCGATGCCTGACGCTGATTTGACAAAAATGTCCGACTTTTGCGAAAAAACACATTTTCGATGCGTTCTCCACGACAAATCGTCATTGCATCGGAAACAAAGTCGAATTTCAGCGAAATCGTGAAATGGTCGATTGTCGTCGTTGATTCTCACGATCTCGATGCCTGACGCTGATTTGACAAAATTGTCCGACTTTTGTGAAAAAACACATTTTCGGAGCGTTCTCAACGACAAATCGTCATTGCATCGGAAACAAAGTCGAATTTCAGCGAAATCGTAAAATGGTCGATTGTCGTCGTTGATTCTCACGATCTCAATGTCTGACGGTAAAAAACGCTGATTTGACAAAAATGTCCGACTTTTGCGAAAAAATACATTTTCGATGCGTTCTCCACGACAAATCATCATTGCATCGGAAACAAAGTCGAAATTCAGCGAAATCGTGAAATGGTCGATTGTCGTCGTTGATTCTTATGATCTCGATGTCTGGCGGTAAAAAACGCTGTTTTGACAGAAATGTCCGACTTTTGCGAAAAAACACATTTTCGATGCGTTCTCCACGACAAATCGTCATTGCATCGGAAACAAAGTCGAATTTCAGCGAAATCGTGAAATGGTCGATTGTCGTCGTTGATTCTCACGATCTCGATGCCTGAGGCTGATTTGACAAAAATGTCCGACTTTGTGAAAAAACACATTTTCGATGAGTTCTCCACGACAAATCGTCATTGCATCGGAAACAAAGTCGAATTTCAGCGAAATCGTGAAATGGTCGATTGTCGTCGTTGATTCTCACGATCTCGATGCCTGACGCTGATTTGACAAAATTGTCCGACTTTTGTGAAAAAACACATTTTCGGAGCGTTCTCAACGACAAATCGTCATTGCATCGGAAACAAAGTCGAATTTCAGCGAAATCGTAAAATGGTCGATTGTCGTCGTTGATTCTCACGATCTCAATGTCTGACGGTAAAAAACGCTGATTTGACAAAAATGTCCGACTTTTGCGAAAAAATACATTTTCGATGCGTTCTCCACGACAAATCATCATTGCATCGGAAACAAAGTCGAAATTCAGCGAAATCGTGAAATGGTCGATTGTCGTCGTTGATTCTTATGATCTCGATGTCTGGCGGTAAAAAACGCTGATTTGACAAAAATGGCCGTCTTTTGCGAAAAAACACATTTTCGATGCGTTCTCCACGACAAATCGTCATTGCATCGGAAACAAAGTCGAATTTCAGCGAAATCGTGAAATGGTCGATTGTCGTCGTTGATTCTCACGATCTGGATGTCTGACGGTAAAAAACGCTGATTTGACAAAAATGGCCGACTTTTGCGAAAAAACACAATTTCGATGGGTTCTCCACGACAAATCGTCATTGCATCGGAAACAATGTTGAATTTCAGCGAAATCGTGAAATGGTCGATTGTCGTCGTTGATTCTCACGATCTCGATGCACGAGGGTTAAAAACGCTGATCTGACAAAAATGTCCGATTTTAGTGAAAAAACACATTTTCGATGGGTTCTCCACGACAAATCGTCATTGCATAGGAAACAAAGTCGAATTTCAGCGAAATCGTGAAATGGTCGATTGTCGTCGTTGATTCTCACGATCTCGATGTCTGACGGTAAAAAACGCTGATTTGAGAAAAATGTCCGACTTTTGCGAAAAAACACATTTTCGATGCGTTCTCCTCGACAAATCGTCATTGCATCGGAAACAAAGTCGAATTTCAGCGAAATCGTGAAATGGTCGCTTGTCGTCGTTGATTCTCACGATCTCGATGCCTGAGGCTGATTTGACAAAAATGTCCGACTTTTGCGAAAAAATACATTTTCGATGCGTTCTCCACGACAAATCGTCATGGCATCGGAAACAAAGTCGAAATTCAGCGAAATCGTGAAATGGTCGATTGTCGTCGTTAATTCTCACGATCTGGATGTCTGACGGTAAAAAACGCTGTTTTGACAAAAATGGCCGACTTTTGCGAAAAAACACAATTTCGATGGGTTCTCAACGACAAATCGTCATTGCATCGGAAACAAAGTCGAATTTCAGCGAAATCGTGAAATGGTCGATTGTCGTCATTTATTCTCACGATCTCGATGTTTGGCGGTCAAAAACGCTGATTTGACAAAAATGTCCGACTTTTGCGAAAAAACACATTTTCGATGCGTTCTCCACGACAAATCGTCATTGCATCGGAAACAAAGTCGAATTTCTGCGCAATCGTGAAATGGTCGATCGTCGTCGTTGATTCTCACGATCTCGATGTTTGGCGATCAAAAACGCTGATTTGACAAAAATGTCCGACTTTTGCGAAAAAAACACAATTTCGATGCGTTCTCCACGACAAATCGTCATTGCATCGGAAACAAAGTCGAATTTCTGCGAAATCGTGAAATGGTCGATTGTCGTCGTTGATTCTCACGATCTCGATGCCTGACGCTGATTTGACAAAAATGTCCGACTTTTGCGAAAAAACACATTTTCGATGCGTTCTCCACGACAAATCGTCATTGCATCGGAAACAAAGTCGAATTTCAGCGAAATCGTGAAATGGTCGATTGTCGTCGTTGATTCTCACGATCTCGATGCCTGACGCTGATTTGACAAAATTGTCCGACTTTTGTGAAAAAACACATTTTCGGAGCGTTCTCAACGACAAATCGTCATTGCATCGGAAACAAAGTCGAATTTCAGCGAAATCGTAAAATGGTCGATTGTCGTCGTTGATTCTCACGATCTCAATGTCTGACGGTAAAAAACGCTGATTTGACAAAAATGTCCGAGTTTTGCGAAAAAATACATTTTCGATGCGTTCTCCACGACAAATCATCATTGCATCGGAAACAAAGTCGAAATTCAGCGAAATCGTGAAATGGTCGATTGTCGTCGTTGATTCTTATGATCTCGATGTCTGACGGTAAAAAACGCTGTTTTGACAGAAATGTCCGACTTTTGCGAAAAAACACATTTTCGATGCGTTCTCCACGACAAATCGTCATTGCATCGGAAACAAAGTCGAATTTCAGCGAAATCGTGAAATGGTCGATTGTCGTCGTTGATTCTCACGATCTCGATGCCTGAGGCTGATTTGACAAAAATGTCCGACTTTGTGAAAAAACACATTTTCGATGAGTTCTCCACGACAAATCGTCATTGCATAGGAAACAAAGTCGAATTTCTGCGAAATCGTGAAATGGTCGATTGTCGTCGTTGATTCTCACGATCTCGATGTTTGGCGGTCAAAAACGCTGATTTGACAAAAATGTCCGACTTTTGCGAAAAAACACATTTTCGATGCGTTCTCCACGACAAATCGTCATTGCATCGGAAACAAAGTCGAATTTCAGCGAAATCGTGAAATGGTCGATTGTCGTCGTTGATTCTCACGATCTCGATGCACGAGGGTTAAAAACGCTGATCTGACAAAAATGTCCGATTTTAGTGAAAAAACACACTTTCGATGCGTTCTCCACGACAAAGCGTCATTGCATCGGAAACAAAGTCGAATTTCAGCGAAATCGTGAAATGGTCGATTGTCGTCGTTGATTCTCACGATCTCGATGCCCGACGCTGATTTGACAAAAATGTCCGACTTTTGTGAAAAAACACATTTTCGATGCGTTCTCCACGACAAATCGTCATTGCATCGGAAACAAAGTCGAATTTCAGCGAAATCGTGAAATGGTCGATTGTCGTCGTTGATTCTCACGATCTCGATGCCTGACGCTGATTTGACAAAATTGTCCGACTTTTGTGAAAAAACACATTTTCGGAGCGTTCTCAACGACAAATCGTCATTGCATCGGAAACAAAGTCGAATTTCAGCGAAATCGTAAAATGGTCGATTGTCGTCGTTGATTCTCACGATCTCAATGTCTGACGGTAAAAAACGCTGATTTGACAAAAATGTCCGACTTTTGCGAAAAAATACATTTTCGATGCGTTCTCCACGACAAATCATCATTGCATCGGAAACAAAGTCGAAATTCAGCGAAATCGTGAAATGGTCGATTGTCGTCGTTGATTCTTATGATCTCGATGTCTGACGGTAAAAAACGCTGTTTTGACAGAAATGTCCGACTTTTGCGAAAAAACACATTTTCGATGCGTTCTCCACGACAAATCGTCATTGCATCGGAAACAAAGTCGAATTTCAGCGAAATCGTGAAATGGTCGATTGTCGTCGTTGATTCTCACGATCTCGATGCCTGAGGCTGATTTGACAAAAATGTCCGACTTTGTGAAAAAACTCATTTTCGATGAGTTCTCCACGACAAATCGTCATTGCATAGGAAACAAAGTCGAATTTCTGCGAAATCGTGAAATGGTCGATTGTCGTCGTTGATTCTCACGATCTCGATGTTTGGCGGTCAAAAACGCTGATTTGACAAAAATGTCCGACTTTTGCGAAAAAACACATTTTCGATGCGTTCTCCACGACAAATCGTCATTGCATCGGAAACAAAGTCGAATTTCAGCGAAATCGTGAAATGGTCGATTGTCGTCGTTGATTCTCACGATCTCGATGCACGAGGGTTAAAAACGCTGATCTGACAAAAATGTCCGATTTTAGTGAAAAAACACACTTTCGATGCGTTCTCCACGACAAAGCGTCATTGCATCGGAAACAAAGTCGAATTTCAGCGAAATCGTGAAATGGTCGATTGTCGTCGTTGATTCTCACGATCTCGATGCCCGACGCTGATTTGACAAAAATGTCCGACTTTTGTGAAAAAACACATTTTCGGAACGTTCTCAACGACAAATCGTCATTGCATCGGAAACAAAGTCGAATTTCAGCGAAATCGTAAAATGGTCGATTGTCGTCGTAGATTCTCACGATCTCAATGTCTGACGGTAAAAAACGCTGATTTGACGAAAATGGCCGACTTTTGTGAAAAAACACATTTTCGATGCGTTCTCCACGACAAATCGTCATTGCATCGGAAACAAAGTCGAATTTCAGCGAAATCGTGAAATGGTCGATTGTCGTCTTTGATTCTCACGATCTCGATGCCTGACGCTGATCTGACAAACATGTCCGATTTTAGTGAAAAAACACATTTTCGATGAGTTCTCCACGACAAATCGTCATTGCATAGGAAACAAAGTCGAATTTCAGCGAAATCGTGAAATGGTCGATTGTCGTCGTTGATTCTCACGATCTCGATGCCTGACGCTGATCTGACAAACATGTCCGATTTTAGTGAAAAAACACATTTTCGATGGGTTCTCCACGACAAATCGTCATTGCATAGGAAACTAAGTCGAATTTCTGCGAAATCGTGAAATGGTCGATTGTCGTCGTTGATTCTTATGATCTCGATGTCTGACGGTAAAAAACGCTGTTTTGACAAAAATGTCCGACTTTTGCGAAAAAACACATTTTCGATGCGTTCTCCACGACAAATCGTCATTGCATCGGAAACAAAGTCGAATTTCAGCGAAATCGTGAAATGGTCGATTGTCGTCTTTGATTCTCACGATCTCGATGCCTGACGCTGATCTGACAAACATGTCCGATTTTAGTGAAAAAACACATTTTCGATGAGTTCTCCACGACAAATCGTCATTGCATAGGAAACAAAGTCGAATTTCAGCGAAATCGTGAAATGGTCGATTGTCGTCGTTGATTCTCACGATCTCGATGCCTGACGCTGATCTGACAAACATGTCCGATTTTAGTGAAAAAACACATTTTCGATGGGTTCTCCACGACAAATCGTCATTGCATAGGAAACTAAGTCGAATTTCTGCGAAATCGTGAAATGGTCGATTGTCGTCGTTGATTCTTATGATCTCGATGTCTGACGGTAAAAAACGCTGTTTTGACAAAAATGTCCGACTTTTGCGAAAAAACACATTTTCGATGCGTTCTCCACGACAAATCGTCATTGCATCGGAAACAAAGTCGAATTTCAGCGAAATCGTGAAATGGTCGATTGTCGTCGTTGATTCTCACGATCTCGATGCCTGAGGCTGATTTGACATAAATGTCCGACTTTGTGAAAAAACACATTTTCGATGCGTTCTCCACGACAAATCGTCATTGCATAGAAAACAAAGTCGAATTTCTGCGCAATCGTGAAATGGTCGATCGTCGTCGTTGATTCTCACGATCTCGATGTTTGGCGATCAAAAACGCTGATTTGACAAAAATGTCCGACTTTTGCGAAAAAAACACAATTTCGATGCGTTCTCCACGACAAATCGTCATTGCATCGGAAACAAAGTCGAATTTCTGCGAAATCGTGAAATGGTCGATTGTCGTCGTTGATTCTCACGATCTCGATGCCTGACGCTGATTTGACAAAAATGTCCGACTTTTGCGAAAAAACACATTTTCGATGCGTTCTCCACGACAAATCGTCATTGCATCGGAAACAAAGTCGAATTTCAGCGAAATCGTGAAATGGTCGATTGTCGTCGTTGATTCTCACGATCTCGATGCCTGACGCTGATCTGACAAACATGTCCGATTTTAGTGAAAAAACACATTTTCGATGAGTTCTCCACGACAAATCGTCATTGCATAGGAAACAAAGTCGAATTTCAGCGAAATCGTGAAATGGTCGATTGTCGTCGTTGATTCTCAGGATCTCGATGCCTGAGGCTGATTTGACAAAAATGTCCGACTTTTGCGAAAAAATACATTTTCGATGCGTTCTCCACGACAAATCGTCATTGCATCGGAAACAATGTCGAGTTTCAGCGAAATCGTGAAATGGTCGATTGCCGTCGTTGATTCTCACGATCTCGATGCACGAGGGTTTAAAACGCTGATCTGACAAAAATGTCCGATTTTAGTGAAAAAACACACTTTCGATGCGTTCTCCACGACAAATCGTCATTGCATCGGAAACAAAGTCGAATTTCAGCGAAATCGTGAAATGGTCGATTGTCGTCGTTCATTCTCACGATCTCGATGCCCGACGCTGATTTGACAAAAATGTCCGACTTTTGTGAAAAAACACATTTTCGGAACGTTCTCAACGACAAATCGTCATTGCATCGGAAACAAAGTCGAATTTCAGCGAAATCGTAAAATGGTCGATTGTCGTCGTAGATTCTCACGATCTCAATGTCTGACGGTAAAAAACGCTGATTTGACAAAAATGGCCGACTTTTGTGAAAAAACACATTTTCGATGCGTTCTCCACGACAAATCGTCATTGCATCGGAAACAAAGTCGAATTACAGCGAAATCGTTAAATGGTCGATTGTCGTCGTTGATTCTCACGATGTCGATGCCTGACGCTGATTTGACAAAAATGTCCGACTTTTGTGAAAAAAACACATTTTCGATGCGTTCTCCACGACAAATCGTCATTGCATCGGAAACAAAGTCGAATTTCAGCGAAATCGTGAAATGGTCGATTGTCGTCGTTGATTCTCACGATCTCGATGCCTGACGCTGATCTGACAAACATGTCCGATTTTAGTGAAAAAACACATTTTCGATGGGTTCTCCACGACAAATCGTCATTGCATAGGAAACTAAGTCGAATTTCTGCGAAATCGTGAAATGGTCGATTGTCGTCGTTGATTCTTATGATCTCGATGTCTGACGGTAAAAAACGCTGTTTTGACAAAAATGTCCGACTTTTGCGAAAAAACACATTTTCGATGCGTTCTCCACGACAAATCGTCATTGCATCGGAAACAAAGTCGAATTTCAGCGACATCGTGAAATGGTCGATTGTCGTCGTTGATTCTCACGATCTCGATGCCTGAGGCTGATTTGACATAAATGTCCGACTTTGTGAAAAAACACATTTTCGATGCGTTCTCCACGACAAATCGTCATTGCATAGAAAACAAAGTCGAATTTCTGCGCAATCGTGAAATGGTCGATCGTCGTCGTTGATTCTCACGATCTCGATGTTTGGCGATCAAAAACGCTGATTTGACAAAAATGTCCGACTTTTGCGAAAAAAACACAATTTCGATGCGTTCTCCACGACAAATCGTCATTGCATCGGAAACAAAGTCGAATTTCTGCGAAATCGTGAAATGGTCGATTGTCGTCGTTGATTCTCACGATCTCGATGCCTGACGCTGATTTGACAAAAATGTCCGACTTTTGCGAAAAAACACATTTTCGATGCGTTCTCCACGACAAATCGTCATTGCATCGGAAACAAAGTCGAATTTCAGCGAAATCGTGAAATGGTCGATTGTCGTCGTTGATTCTCACGATCTCGATGCCTGACGCTGATCTGACAAACATGTCCGATTTTAGTGAAAAAACACATTTTCGATGAGTTCTCCACGACAAATCGTCATTGCATAGGAAACAAAGTCGAATTTCAGCGAAATCGTGAAATGGTCGATTGTCGTCGTTGATTCTCAGGATCTCGATGCCTGAGGCTGATTTGACAAAAATGTCCGACTTTTGCGAAAAAATACATTTTCGATGCGTTCTCCACGACAAATCGTCATTGCATCGGAAACAATGTCGAGTTTCAGCGAAATCGTGAAATGGTCGATTGCCGTCGTTGATTCTCACGATCTCGATGCACGAGGGTTTAAAACGCTGATCTGACAAAAATGTCCGATTTTAGTGAAAAAACACACTTTCGATGCGTTCTCCACGACAAATCGTCATTGCATCGGAAACAAAGTCGAATTTCAGCGAAATCGTGAAATGGTCGATTGTCGTCGTTGATTCTCACGATCTCGATGCCCGACGCTGATTTGACAAAAATGTCCGACTTTTGTGAAAAAACACATTTTCGGAACGTTCTCAACGACAAATCGTCATTGCATCGGAAACAAAGTCGAATTTCAGCGAAATCGTAAAATGGTCGATTGTCGTCGTAGATTCTCACGATCTCAATGTCTGACGGTAAAAAACGCTGATTTGACAAAAATGGCCGACTTTTGTGAAAAAACACATTTTCGATGCGTTCTCCACGACAAATCGTCATTGCATCGGAAACAAAGTCGAATTACAGCGAAATCGTTAAATGGTCGATTGTCGTCGTTGATTCTCACGATGTCGATGCCTGACGCTGATCTGACAAACATGTCCGATTTTAGTGAAAAAACACATTTTCGATGGGTTCTCCACGACAAATCGTCATTGCATCGGAAACAAAGTCGTATTTCAGCGAAATCGTGAAATGGTCGATTGTCGTCGTTGATTCTCACGATCTCGATGTTTGGCGGTCAAAAACGCTGATTTGACAAAAATGTCCGACTTTTGCGAAAAAAACACATTTTCGATGCGTTCTCTACGACAAATCGTCATTGCATCGGAAACAAAGTCGCGTATTTTAGCGAAATCGTGAAATGGTCGATTGTCGTCTTTGATTCTCACGATCTCGATGCCTGACGCTGATCTGACAAACATGTCCGATTTTAGTGAAAAAACACATTTTCGATGAGTTCTCCATGACAAATCGTCATTGCATAGGAAACAAAGTCGAATTTCTGCGAAATCGTGAAATGGTCGATTGTCGTCGTTGATTCTCACGATCTCGATGCCTGACGCTGATCTGACAAACATGTCCGATTTTAGTGAAAAAACACATTTTCGATGGGTTCTCCACGACAAATCGTCATTGCATCGGAAACAAAGTCGAATTTCAGCGAAATCGTGAAATGGTCGATTGTCGTCGTTGATTCTCACGATCTCGATGCCTGACGCTGATCTGACAAACATGTCCGATTTTAGTGAAAAAACACATTTTCGATGGGTTCTCCACGACAAATCGTCATTGCATAGGAAACTAAGTCGAATTTCTGCGAAATCGTGAAATGGTCGATTGTCGTCGTTGATTCTTATGATCTCGATGTCTGACGGTAAAAAACGCTGTTTTGACAAAAATGTCCGACTTTTGCGAAAAAACACATTTTCGATGCGTTCTCCACGACAAATCGTCATTGCATCGGAAACAAAGTCGAATTTCAGCGACATCGTGAAATGGTCGATTGTCGTCGTTGATTCTCACGATCTCGATGCCTGAGGCTGATTTGACATAAATGTCCGACTTTGTGAAAAAACACATTTTCGATGCGTTCTCCACGACAAATCGTCATTGCATAGAAAACAAAGTCGAATTTCTGCGCAATCGTGAAATGGTCGATCGTCGTCGTTGATTCTCACGATCTCGATGTTTGGCGATCAAAAACGCTGATTTGACAAAAATGTCCGACTTTTGCGAAAAAAACACAATTTCGATGCGTTCTCCACGACAAATCGTCATTGCATCGGAAACAAAGTCGAATTTCTGCGAAATCGTGAAATGGTCGATTGTCGTCGTTGATTCTCACGATCTCGATGCCTGACGCTGATTTGACAAAAATGTCCGACTTTTGCGAAAAAACACATTTTCGATGCGTTCTCCACGACAAATCGTCATTGCATCGGAAACAAAGTCGAATTTCAGCGAAATCGTGAAATGGTCGATTGTCGTCGTTGATTCTCACGATCTCGATGCCTGACGCTGATCTGACAAACATGTCCGATTTTAGTGAAAAAACACATTTTCGATGAGTTCTCCACGACAAATCGTCATTGCATAGGAAACAAAGTCGAATTTCAGCGAAATCGTGAAATGGTCGATTGTCGTCGTTGATTCTCAGGATCTCGATGCCTGAGGCTGATTTGACAAAAATGTCCGACTTTTGCGAAAAAATACATTTTCGATGCGTTCTCCACGACAAATCGTCATTGCATCGGAAACAATGTCGAGTTTCAGCGAAATCGTGAAATGGTCGATTGCCGTCGTTGATTCTCACGATCTCGATGCACGAGGGTTTAAAACGCTGATCTGACAAAAATGTCCGATTTTAGTGAAAAAACACACTTTCGATGCGTTCTCCACGACAAATCGTCATTGCATCGGAAACAAAGTCGAATTTCAGCGAAATCGTGAAATGGTCGATTGTCGTCGTTGATTCTCACGATCTCGATGTTTGGCGGTCAAAAACGCTGATTTGACAAAAATGTCCGACTTTTGCGAAAAAAAACACATTTTCGATGCGTTCTCTACGACAAATCGTCATTGCATCGGAAACAAAGTCGCGTATTTTAGCGAAATCGTGAAATGGTCGATTGTCGTCTTTGATTCTCACGATCTCGATGCCTGACGCTGATCTGACAAACATGTCCGATTTTAGTGAAAAAACACATTTTCGATGAGTTCTCCATGACAAATCGTCATTGCATAGGAAACAAAGTCGAATTTCTGCGAAATCGTGAAATGGTCGATTGTCGTCGTTGATTCTCACGATCTCGATGCCTGACGCTGATCTGACAAACATGTCCGATTTTAGTGAAAAAACACATTTTCGATGGGTTCTCCACGACAAATCGTCATTGCATCGGAAACAAAGTCGAATTTCAGCGAAATCGTGAAATGGTCGATTGTCGTCGTTGATTCTCACGATCTCGATGCCTGACGCTGATCTGACAAACATGTCCGATTTTAGTGAAAAAACACATTTTCGATGGGTTCTCCACGACAAATCGTCATTGCATAGGAAACTAAGTCGAATTTCTGCGAAATCGTGAAATGGTCGATTGTCGTCGTTGATTCTTATGATCTCGATGTCTGACGGTAAAAAACGCTGTTTTGACAAAAATGTCCGACTTTTGCGAAAAAACACATTTTCGATGCGTTCTCCACGACAAATCGTCATTGCATCGGAAACAAAGTCGAATTTCAGCGACATCGTGAAATGGTCGATTGTCGTCGTTGATTCTCACGATCTCGATGCCTGAGGCTGATTTGACATAAATGTCCGACTTTGTGAAAAAACACATTTTCGATGCGTTCTCCACGACAAATCGTCATTGCATAGAAAACAAAGTCGAATTTCTGCGCAATCGTGAAATGGTCGATCGTCGTCGTTGATTCTCACGATCTCGATGTTTGGCGATCAAAAACGCTGATTTGACAAAAATGTCCGACTTTTGCGAAAAAAACACAATTTCGATGCGTTCTCCACGACAAATCGTCATTGCATCGGAAACAAAGTCGAATTTCTGCGAAATCGTGAAATGGTCGATTGTCGTCGTTGATTCTCACGATCTCGATGCCTGACGCTGATTTGACAAAAATGTCCGACTTTTGCGAAAAAACACATTTTCGATGCGTTCTCCACGACAAATCGTCATTGCATCGGAAACAAAGTCGAATTTCAGCGAAATCGTGAAATGGTCGATTGTCGTCGTTGATTCTCACGATCTCGATGCCTGACGCTGATCTGACAAACATGTCCGATTTTAGTGAAAAAACACATTTTCGATGAGTTCTCCACGACAAATCGTCATTGCATAGGAAACAAAGTCGAATTTCAGCGAAATCGTGAAATGGTCGATTGTCGTCGTTGATTCTCAGGATCTCGATGCCTGAGGCTGATTTGACAAAAATGTCCGACTTTTGCGAAAAAATACATTTTCGATGCGTTCTCCACGACAAATCGTCATTGCATCGGAAACAATGTCGAGTTTCAGCGAAATCGTGAAATGGTCGATTGCCGTCGTTGATTCTCACGATCTCGATGCACGAGGGTTTAAAACGCTGATCTGACAAAAATGTCCGATTTTAGTGAAAAAACACACTTTCGATGCGTTCTCCACGACAAATCGTCATTGCATCGGAAACAAAGTCGAATTTCAGCGAAATCGTGAAATGGTCGATTGTCGTCGTTGATTCTCACGATCTCGATGCCCGACGCTGATTTGACAAAAATGTCCGACTTTTGTGAAAAAACACATTTTCGGAACGTTCTCAACGACAAATCGTCATTGCATCGGAAACAAAGTCGAATTTCAGCGAAATCGTAAAATGGTCGATTGTCGTCGTAGATTCTCACGATCTCAATGTCTGACGGTAAAAAACGCTGATTTGACAAAAATGGCCGACTTTTGTGAAAAAACACATTTTCGATGCGTTCTCCACGACAAATCGTCATTGCATCGGAAACAAAGTCGAATTACAGCGAAATCGTTAAATGGTCGATTGTCGTCGTTGATTCTCACGATGTCGATGCCTGACGCTGATTTGACAAAAATGTCCGACTTTTGTGAAAAAAACACATTTTCGATGCGTTCTCCACGACAAATCGTCATTGCATCGGAAACAAAGTCGAATTTCAGCGAAATCGTGAAATGGTCGATTGTCGTCATTGATTCTCACGATCTCGATGTTTGGCGGTCAAAAACGCTGATTTGACAAAAATGTCCGACTTTTGCGAAAAAACACATTTTCGATGCGTTCTCCACGACAAATCGTCATTGCATCGGAAACAAAGTCGAATTTCAGCGAAATCGTGAAATGGTCGATTGTCGTCGTTGATTCTCACGATCTCGATGCCTGACGCTGATCTGACAAACATGTCCGATTTTAGTGAAAAAACACATTTTCGATGAGTTCTCCACGACAAATCGTCATTGCATCGGAAACAATGTCGAGTTTCAGCGAAATCGTGAAATGGTCGATTGCCGTCGTTGATTCTCACGATCTCGATGCACGAGGGTTTAAAACGCTGATCTGACAAAAATGTCCGATTTTAGTGAAAAAACACACTTTCGATGCGTTCTCCACGACAAATCGTCATTGCATCGGAAACAAAGTCGAATTTCAGCGAAATCGTGAAATGGTCGATTGTCGTCGTTGATTCTCACGATCTCGATGCCCGACGCTGATTTGACAAAAATGTCCGACTTTTGTGAAAAAACACATTTTCGGAACGTTCTCAACGACAAATCGTCATTGCATCGGAAACAAAGTCGAATTTCAGCGAAATCGTAAAATGGTCGATTGTCGTCGTAGATTCTCACGATCTCAATGTCTGACGGTAAAAAACGCTGATTTGACAAAAATGGCCGACTTTTGTGAAAAAACACATTTTCGATGCGTTCTCCACGACAAATCGTCATTGCATCGGAAACAAAGTCGAATTACAGCGAAATCGTTAAATGGTCGATTGTCGTCGTTGATTCTCACGATGTCGATGCCTGACGCTGATTTGACAAAAATGTCCGACTTTTGTGAAAAAAACACATTTTCGATGCGTTCTCCACGACAAATCGTCATTGCATCGGAAACAAAGTCGAATTTCAGCGAAATCGTGAAATGGTCGATTGTCGTCTTTGATTCTCACGATCTCGATGCCTGACGCTGATCTGACAAACATGTCCGATTTTAGTGAAAAAACACATTTTCGATGAGTTCTCCACGACAAATCGTCATTGCATAGGAAACAAAGTCGAATTTCTGCGAAATCGTGAAATGGTCGATTGTCGTCGTTGATTCTCACGATCTCGATGCCTGACGCTGATCTGACAAACATGTCCGATTTTAGTGAAAAAACACATTTTCGATGGGTTCTCCACGACAAATCGTCATTGCATCGGAAACAAAGTCGTATTTCAGCGAAATCGTGAAATGGTCGATTGTCGTCGTTGATTCTCACGATCTCGATGTTTGGCGGTCAAAAACGCTGATTTGACAAAAATGTCCGACTTTTGCGAAAAAAACACATTTTCGATGCGTTCTCTACGACAAATCGTCATTGCATCGGAAACAAAGTCGCGTATTTTAGCGAAATCGTGAAATGGTCGATTGTCGTCGTTGATTCTCACGATCTCGATGTCTGACGGTAAAAAACGCTGATTTGACAAAAATGGCCGTCTTTTGCGAAAAAACACATTTTCGATGCGTTCTCCACGACAAATCGTCATTGCATCGGAAACAAAGTCGAATTTCAGCGAAATCGTGAAATGGTCGATTGTCGTCGTTGATTCTCACGATCTCGATGCCTGACGCTGATTTGACAAAATTGTCCGACTTTTGTGAAAAAACACATTTTGGGAGCGTTCTCAACGACAAATCGTCATTGCATCGGAAACAAAGTCGAATTTCAGCGAAATCGTGAAATGGTCGATTGTCGTCATTGATTCTCACGATCTCGATGTTTGGCGGTCAAAAACGCTGATTTGACAAAAATGTCCGACTTTTGCGAAAAAACACATTTTCGATGCGTTCTCCACGACAAATCGTCATTGCATCGGAAACAAAGTCGAATTTCAGCGAAATCGTGAAATGGTCGATTGTCGTCGTTGATTCTCACGATGTCGATGCCTGACGCTGATATGACAAAAATGTCCGACTTTTGTGAAAAAAACACATTTTCGATGCGTTCTCCACGACAAATCGTCATTGCATCGGAAACAAAGTCGAATTTCAGCGAAATCGTGAAATGGTCGATTGTCGTATTTGATTCTCACGATCTCGATGCCTGACGCTGATCTGACAAACATGTCCGATTTTAGTGAAAAAACACATTTTCGATGAGTTCTCCACGACAAATCGTCATTGCATAGGAAACAAAGTCGAATTTCTGCGAAATCGTGAAATGGTCGATTGTCGTCCTTGATTCTCACGATCTCGATGCCTGACGCTGATCTGACAAACATGTCCGATTTTAGTGAAAAAACACATTTTCGATGGGTTCTCCACGATAAATCGTCATTGCATCGGAAACAAAGTCGCGTATTTTAGCGAAATCGTGAAATGGTCGATTGTCGTCGTTGATTCTCACGATCTCGATGTCTGACGGTAAAAAACGCTGATTTGACAAAAATGGCCGTCTTTTGCGAAAAAACACATTTTCGATGCGTTCTCCACGACAAATCGTCATTGCATCGGAAACAAAGTCGAATTTCAGCGAAATCGTAAAATGGTCGATTGTCGTCGTTGATTCTCACGATCTCAATGTCTGACGGTAAAAAACGCTGATTTGACAAAAATGTCCGACTTTTGCGAAAAAATACATTTTCGATGGGTTCTCCACGACAAATCGTCATTGCATCGGAAACAAAGTCGAATTTCAGCGAAATCGTGAAATGGTCGATTGTCGTCGTTGATTCTCACGATCTCGATGTTTGGCGGTCAAAAACGCTGATTTGACATAAATGTCCGACTTTGTGAAAAAACACATTTTCGATGCGTTCTCCACGACAAATCGTCATTGCATAGAAAACAAAGTCGAATTTCTGCGAAATCGTGAAATGGTCGATCGTCGTCGTTGATTCTCACGATCTCGATGTTTGGCGATCAAAAACGCTGATGTGACAAAAATGTCCGATTTTAGTGAAAAAACACATTTTCGATGGGTTCTCCACGACAAATCGTCATTGCATAGGAAACAAAGTCGAATTTCAGCGAAATCGTGAAATGGTCGATTGTCGTCGTTGATTCTCACGATCTCGATGCCTGAGGCTGATTTGACATAAATGTCCGACTTTGTGAAAAAACACAATTTCGATGCGTTCTCCACGACAAATCGTCATTGCATCGGAAACAAAGTCGAATTTCAGCGAAATCGTGAAATGGTCGATTGTCGTCGTTGATTCTCACGATCTCGATGTCTGACGGTAAAAAACGCTGTTTTGACAGAAATGTCCGACTTTTGCGAAAAAACACATTTTCGATGCGTTCTCCACGACAAATCGTCATTGCATCGGAAACAAAGTCGAATTTCAGCGAAATCGTGAAATGGTCGATTGTCGTCGTTGATTCTCACGATCTCGATGCCTGAGGCTGATTTGACAATAATGTCCGACTTTGTGAAAAAACACATTTTCGATGAGTTCTCCACGACAAATCGTCATTGCATAGGAAACAAAGTCGAATTTCTGCGAAATCGTGAAATGGTCGATTGTCGTCGTTGATTCTCACGATCTCGATGTTTGGCGGTCAAAAACGCTGATTTGACAAAAATGTCCGACTTTTGCGAAAAAACACATTTTCGATGCGTTCTCCACGACAAATCGTCATTGCATCGGAAACAAAGTCGAATTTCAGCGAAATCGTGAAATGGTCGATTGTCGTCGTTGATTCTCACGATCTCGATGCCTGACGCTGATTTGACAAAAATGTCCGACTTTTGTGAAAAAAACACATTTTCGATGCGTTCTCCACGACAAATCGTCATTGCATCGGAAACAAAGTCGAATTTCAGCGAAATCGTGAAATGGTCGATTGTCGTCGTTGATTCTCACGATCTCGATGCACGAGGGTTAAAAACGCTGATCTGACAAAAATGTCCGATTTTAGTGAAAAAACACACTTTCGATGCGTTCTCCACGACAAAGCGTCATTGCATCGGAAACAAAGTCGAATTTCAGCGAAATCGTGAAATGGTCGATTGTCGTCGTTGATTCTCACGATCTCGATGCCCGACGCTGATTTGACAAAAATGTCCGACTTTTGTGAAAAAACACATTTTCGGAACGTTCTCAACGACAAATCGTCATTGCATCGGAAACAAAGTCGAATTTCAGCGAAATCGTAAAATGGTCGATTGTCGTCGTAGATTCTCACGATCTCAATGTCTGACGGTAAAAAACGCTGATTTGACGAAAATGGCCGACTTTTGTGAAAAAACACATTTTCGATGCGTTCTCCACGACAAATCGTCATTGCATCGGAAACAAAGTCGAATTTCAGCGAAATCGTGAAAAGGTCGATTGTCGTCTTTGATTCTCACGATCTCGATGCCTGACGCTGATCTGACAAACATGTCCGATTTTAGTGAAAAAACACATTTTCGATGAGTTCTCCACGACAAATCGTCATTGCATAGGAAACAAAGTCGAATTTCAGCGAAATCGTGAAATGGTCGATTGTCGTCGTTGATTCTCACGATCTCGATGCCTGACGCTGATCTGACAAACATGTCCGATTTTAGTGAAAAAACACATTTTCGATGGGTTCTCCACGACAAATCGTCATTGCATAGGAAACTAAGTCGAATTTCTGCGAAATCGTGAAATGGTCGATTGTCGTCGTTGATTCTTATGATCTCGATGTCTGACGGTAAAAAACGCTGTTTTGACAAAAATGTCCGACTTTTGCGAAAAAACACATTTTCGATGCGTTCTCCACGACAAATCGTCATTGCATCGGAAACAAAGTCGAATTTCAGCGAAATCGTGAAATGGTCGATTGTCGTCGTTGATTCTCACGATCTCGATGCCTGAGGCTGATTTGACATAAATGTCCGACTTTGTGAAAAAACACATTTTCGATGCGTTCTCCACGACAAATCGTCATTGCATAGAAAACAAAGTCGAATTTCTGCGCAATCGTGAAATGGTCGATCGTCGTCGTTGATTCTCACGATCTCGATGTTTGGCGATCAAAAACGCTGATTTGACAAAAATGTCCGACTTTTGCGAAAAAAACACAATTTCGATGCGTTCTCCACGACAAATCGTCATTGCATCGGAAACAAAGTCGAATTTCTGCGAAATCGTGAAATGGTCGATTGTCGTCGTTGATTCTCACGATCTCGATGCCTGACGCTGATTTGACAAAAATGTCCGACTTTTGCGAAAAAACACATTTTCGATGCGTTCTCCACGACAAATCGTCATTGCATCGGAAACAAAGTCGAATTTCAGCGAAATCGTGAAATGGTCGATTGTCGTCGTTGATTCTCACGATCTCGATGCCTGAGGCTGATTTGACAAAAATGTCCGACTTTTGCGAAAAAACACATTTTCGATGAGTTCTCCACGACAAATCGTCATTGCATAGGAAACAAAGTCGAAATTCAGCGAAATCGTGAAATGGTCGATTGCCGTCGTTGATTCTCACGATCTCGATGCACGAGGGTTAAAAACGCTGATCTGACAAAAATGTCCGATTTTAGTGAAAAAACACATTTTCGATGGATTCTCCACGACAAATCGTCATTGCATCGGAATCAAAGTCGAATTCCAGCGAAATCGTGAAATGTTCGATTGTCGTCGTTGATTCTCACGATCTCGATGTCTAACGGTAAAAAACGCTGTTTTGACAGAAATGTCCGACTTTTGCGAAAAAACACATTTTCGATGCGTTCTCCACGACAAATCGTCATTGCATCGGAAACAAAATCGAATTTCAGCGAAATCGTGAAATGGTCGATTGTCGTCGTTGATTCTCACGATCTCGATGCCTGAGGCTGATTTGACAAAAATGTCCGACTTTTGCGAAAAAATACATTTTCGATGCGTTCTCCACGACAAATCGTCATTGCATCGGAAACAAAGTCGAAATTCAGCGAAATCGTGAAATGGTCGATTGTCGTCGTTGATTATCACGATCTGGATGTCTGACGGTAAAAAACGCTGATTTGACAAAAATGGCCGACTTTTGCGAAAAAACACAATTTCGATGGGTTCTCCACGACAAATCGTCATTGCATCGGAAACAATGTTGAATTTCAGCGAAATCGTGAAATGGTCGATTGTCGTCGTTGATTCTCACGATCTCGATGTCTGACGGTAAAAAACGCTGATTTGACAAAAATGGCCGATTTTAGTGAAAAAACACATTTTCGATGGGTTCTCCACGACAAATCGTCATTGCATAGGAAACAAAGTCGAATTTCAGCGAAATCGTGAAATGGTCGATTGTCGTCGTTGATTCTCACGATCTCGATGTCTGACGGTAAAAAACGCTGATTTGACAAAAATGGCCGACTTTTCCGAAAAAACACATTTTCGATGCGTTCTCCACGACAAATCGCCATTGCATCGGAAACAATGTCGAATTTCAGCGCAATCGTGAAATGGTCGATTGTCGTCGTTGATTCTCACGATCTCGATGCACGAGGGTTAAAAACGCTGATCTGACAAAAATGTCCGATTTTAGTGAAAAAACACATTTTCGATGGGTTCTCCACGACAAATCGTCATTGCATAGGAAACAAAGTCGAATTTCAGCGAAATCGTGAAATGGTCGATTGTCGTCGTTGATTCTCACGATCTCGATGCCTGAGGCTGATTTGACATAAATGTCCGACTTTGTGAAAAAACACATTTTCGATGCGTTCTCCACGACAAATCGTCATTGCATAGAAAACAAAGTCGAATTTCTGCGAAATCGTGAAATGGTCGATCGTCGTCGTTGATTCTCACGATCTCGATGTTTGGCGATCAAAAACGCTGATGTGACAAAAATGTCCGACTTTTGCGAAAAAACACAATTTCGATGCGTTCTCCACGACAAATCGCCATTGCATCGGAAACAATGTCGAATTTCAGCGCAATCGTGAAATGGTCGATTGTCGTCGTTGATTCTCACGATCTCGATGCACGAGGGTTAAAAACGCTGATCTGACAAAAATGTCCGATTTTAGTGAAAAAACACACTTTCGATGCGTTCTCCACGACAAATCGTCATTGCATCGGAAACAAAGTCGAATTTCAGCGAAATCGTGAAATGGTCGATTGTCGTCGTTGATTCTCACGATCTCGATGCACGAGGTTTAAAAACGCTGATCTGACAAAAATGTCCGATTTTAGTGAAAAAACACATTTTCGATGGATTCTCCACGACAAATCGTCATTGCATCGGAATCAAAGTCGAATTCCAGCGAAATCGTGAAATGTTCGATTGTCGTCGTTGATTCTCACGATCTCGATGTCTGACGGTAAAAAACGCTGATTTGACAAAAATGGCCGTCTTTTGCGAAAAAACACATTTTCGATGCGTTCTCCACGACAAATCGTCATTGCATCGGAAACAAAGTCGAAATTCAGCGAAATCGTGAAATGGTCGATTGTCGTCGTTGATTCTTATGATCTCGATGTCTGACGGTAAAAAACGCTGTTTTGACAGAAATGTCCGACTTTTGCGAAAAAACACATTTTCGATGCGTTCTCTACGACAAATCGTCATTGCATCGGAAAGAAAGTCGCGTATTTTAGCGAAATCGTGAAATGGTCGATTGTCGTCGTTGATTCTCACGATCTCGATGTCTGACGGTAAAAAACGCTGATTTGACAAAAATGGCCGTCTTTTGCGAAAAAACACATTTTCGATGCGTTCTCCACGACAAATCGTCATTGCATCGGAAACAAAGTCGAATTTCAGCGAAATCGTGAAATGGTCGATTGTCGTCGTTGATTCTCACGATCTCGATGCCTGACGCTGATTTGACAAAATTGTCCGACTTTTGTGAAAAAACACATTTTGGGAGCGTTCTCAACGACAAATCGTCATTGCATCGGAAACAAAGTCGAATTTCAGCGAAATCGTGAAATGGTCGATTGTCGTCATTGATTCTCACGATCTCGATGTTTGGCGGTCAAAAACGCTGATTTGACAAAAATGTCCGACTTTTGCGAAAAAACACATTTTCGATGCGTTCTCCACGACAAATCGTCCTTGCATCGGAAACAAAGTCGAATTTCAGCGAAATCGTGAAATGGTCGATTGTCGTCGTTGATTCTCACGATCTCGATGTTTGGCGGTCAAAAACGCTGATTTGACAAAAATGTCCGACTTTTGCGAAAAAAACACATTTTCGATGCGTTCTCTACGACAAATCGTCATTGCATCGGAAACAAAGTCGCGTATTTTAGCGAAATCGTGAAATGGTCGATTGTCGTCGTTGATTCTCACGATCTCGATGCACGAGGGTTAAAAACGCTGATCTGACAAAAATGTCCGATTTTAGTGAAAAAACACATTTTCGATGGATTCTCCACGACAAATCGTCATTGCATCGGAATCAAAGTCGAATTCCAGCGAAATCGTGAAATGTTCGATTGTCGTCGTTGATTCTCACGATCTCGATGTCTGACGGTAAAAAACGCTGATTTGACAAAAATGGCCGTCTTTTGCGAAAAAACACATTTTCGATGCGTTCTCCACGACAAATCGTCATTGCATCCGAAACAAAGTCGAATTTCAGCGAAATCGTGAAATGGTCGATTGTCGTCGTTGATTCTCACGATCTCGATGCCTGACGCTGATTTGACAAAATTGTCCGACTTTTGCGAAAAAATACATTTTCGATGCGTTCTCCACGACAAATCGTCATTGCATCGGAAACAATGTCGAGTTTCAGCGAAATCGTGAAATGGTCGATTGCCGTCGTTGATTCTCACGATCTCGATGCACGAGGGTTTAAAACGCTGATCTGACAAAAATGTCCGATTTTAGTGAAAAAACACACTTTCGATGCGTTCTCCACGACAAATCGTCATTGCATCGGAAACAAAGTCGAATTTCAGCGAAATCGTGAAATGGTCGATTGTCGTCGTTGATTCTCACGATCTCGATGCCCGACGCTGATTTGACAAAAATGTCCGACTTTTGTGAAAAAACACATTTTCGGAACGTTCTCAACGACAAATCGTCATTGCATCGGAAACAAAGTCGAATTTCAGCGAAATCGTAAAATGGTCGATTGTCGTCGTAGTTTCTCACGATCTCAATGTCTGACGGTAAAAAACGCTGATTTGACAAAAATGGCCGACTTTTGTGAAAAAACACATTTTCGATGCGTTCTCCACGACAAATCGTCATTGCATCGGAAACAAAGTCGAATTTCAGCGAAATCGTGAAATGGTCGATTGTCGTCGTTGATTCTCACGATCTCGATGCCTGACGCTGATTTGACAAAATTGTCCGACTTTTGTGAAAAAACACATTTTGGGAGCGTTCTCAACGACAAATCGTCATTGCATCGGAAACAAAGTCGAATTTCAGCGAAATCGTGAAATGGTCGATTGTCGTCATTGATTCTCACGATCTCGATGTTTGGCGGTCAAAAACGCTGATTTGACAAAAATGTCCGACTTTTGCGAAAAAACACATTTTCGATGCGTTCTCCACGACAAATCGTCATTGCATCGGAAACAAAGTCGAATTTCAGCGAAATCGTGAAATGGTCGATTGTCGTCGTTGATTCTCACGATGTCGATGCCTGACGCTGATTTGACAAAAATGTCCGACTTTTGTGAAAAAAACACATTTTCGATGCGTTCTCCACGACAAATCGTCATTGCATCGGAAACAAAGTCGAATTTCAGCGAAATCGTGAAATGGTCGATTGTCGTCTTTGATTCTCACGATCTCGATGCCTGACTCTGATCTGACAAACATGTCCGATTTTAGTGAAAAAACACATTTTCGATGAGTTCTCCACGACAAATCGTCATTGCATAGGAAACAAAGTCGAATTTCTGCGAAATCGTGAAATGGTCGATTGTCGTCGTTGATTCTCACGATCTCGATGCCTGACGCTGATCTGACAAACATGTCCGATTTTAGTGAAAAAACACATTTTCGATGGGTTCTCCACGACAAATCGTCATTGCATCGGAAACAAAGTCGAATTTCAGCGAAATCGTGAAATGGTCGATTGTCGTCGTTGATTCTCACGATCTCGATGTTTGGCGGTCAAAAACGCTGATTTGACAAAAATGTCCGACTTTTGCGAAAAAAACACATTTTCGATGCGTTCTCTACGACAAATCGTCATTGCATCGGAAACAAAGTCGCGTATTTTAGCGAAATCGTGAAATGGTCGATTGTCGTCGTTGATTCTCACGATCTCGATGTCTGACGGTAAAAAACGCTGATTTGACAAAAATGGCCGTCTTTTGCGAAAAAACACATTTTCGATGCGTTCTCCACGACAAATCGTCATTGCATCGGAAACAAAGTCGAATTTCAGCGAAATCGTGAAATGGTCGATTGTCGTCGTTGATTCTCACGATCTCGATGCCTGACGCTGATTTGACAAAATTGTCCGACTTTTGTGAAAAAACACATTTTGGGAGCGTTCTCAACGACAAATCGTCATTGCATCGGAAACAAAGTCGCATTTCATCGAAATCGTGAAATGGTCGATTGTCGTCATTGATTCTCACGATCTCGATGTTTGGCGGTCAAAAACGCTGATTTGACAAAAATGTCCGACTTTTGCGAAAAAACACATTTTCGATGCGTTCTCCACGACAAATCGTCATTGCATCGGAAACAAAGTCGAACTTCAGCGAAATCGTGAAATGGTCGATTGTCGTCGTTGATTCTCACGATCTCGATGTTTGGCGGTCAAAAACGCTGATTTGACAAAAATGTCCGACTTTTGCCAAAAAAACACATTTTCGATGCGTTTTCTACGACAAATCGTCATTGCATCGGAAACAAAGTCGCGTATTTTAGCGAAATCGTGAAATGGTCGATTGTCGTCGTTGATTCTCACGATCTCGATGCACGAGGGTTAAAAACGCTGATCTGACAAAAATGTCCGATTTTAGTGAAAAAACACATTTTCGATGGATTCTCCACGACAAATCGTCATTGCATCGGAATCAAAGTCGAATTCCAGCGAAATCGTGAAATGTTCGATTGTCGTCGTTGATTCTCACGATCTCGATGTCTGACGGTAAAAAACGCTGATTTGACAAAAATGGCCGTCTTTTGCGAAAAAACACATTTTCGATGCGTTCTCCACGACAAATCGTCATTGCATCGGAAACAAAGTCGAATTTCAGCGAAATCGTGAAATGGTCGATTGTCGTCGTTGATTCTCACGATCTCGATGCCTGACGCTGATTTGACAAAATTGTCCGACTTTTGTGAAAAAACACATTTTGGGAGCGTTCTCAACGACAAATCGTCATTGCATCGGAAACAAAGTCGAATTTCAGCGAAATCGTAAAATGGTCGATTGTCGTCGTTGATTCTCACGATCTCAATGTCTGACGGTAAAAAACGCTGATTTGACAAAAATGTCCGACTTTTGCGAAAAAATACATTTTCGATGCGTTCTCCACGACAAATCGTCATTGCATCGGAAACAAAGTCGAAATTCAGCGAAATCGTGAAATGGTCGATTGTCGTCGTTGATTCTTATGATATCGATGTCTAACGGTAAAAAACGCTGTTTTGACAGAAATGTCCGACTTTTGCGAAAAAACACATTTTCGATGCGTTCTCCACGACAAATCGTCATTGCATCGGAAACAAAGTCGAATTTCAGCGAAATCGTGAAATGGTCGATTGTCGTCGTTGATTCTCACGATCTCGATGCCTGAGGCTGATTTGACAAAAATGTCCGACTTTTGCGAAAAAATACATTTTCGATGCGTTCTCCACGACAAATCGTCATTGCATCGGAAACAAAGTCGAAATTCAGCGAAATCGTGAAATGGTCGATTGTCGTCGTTGATTATCACGATCTGGATGTCTGACGGTAAAAAACGCTGATTTGACAAAAATGGCCGACTTTTGCGAAAAAACACAATTTCGATGGGTTCTCCACGACAAATCGTCATTGCATCGGAAACAATGTTGAATTTCAGCGAAATCGCGAAATGGTCGATTGTCGTCGTTGATTCTCACGATCTCGATGCACGAGGGTTAAAAACGCTGATCTGACAAAAATGTCCGATTTTAGTGAAAAAACACATTTTCGATGGGTTCTCCACGACAAATCGTCATTGCATAGGAAACAAAGTCGAATTTCAGCGAAATCGTGAAATGGTCGATTGTCGTCGTTGATTCTCACGATCTCGATGCCTGAGGCTGATTTGACATAAATGTCCGACTTTGTGAAAAAACACATTTTCGATGCGTTCTCCACGACAAATCGTCATTGCATAGAAAACAAAGTCGAATTTCTGCGAAATCGTGAAATGGTCGATCGTCGTCGTTGATTCTCACGATCTCGATGTTTGGCGATCAAAAACGCTGATGTGACAAAAATGTCCGACTTTTGCGAAAAAACACAATTTCGATGCGTTCTCCACGACAAATCGTCATTGCATCGGAAACAAAGTCGAATTTCAGCGAAATCGTAAAATGGTCGATTGTCGTCGTTGATTCTCACGATCTCAATGTCTGACGGTAAAAACCGCTGATTTGACAAAAATGTCCGCCTTTTGCGAAAAAATCCATTTTCGATGCGTTCTCCACGACAAATCGTCATTGCATCGGAAACAAAGTCGAATTTCAGCGAAATCGTGAAATGGTCGATTGTCGTCTTTGATTCTCACGATCTCGATGCCTGACTCTGATCTGACAAACATGTCCGATTTTAGTGAAAAAACACATTTTCGATGAGTTCTCCACGACAAATCGTCATTGCATAGGAAACAAAGTCGAATTTCTGCGAAATCGTGAAATGGTCGATTGTCGTCGTTGATTCTCACGATCTCGATGCCTGACGCTGATCTGACAAACATGTCCGATTTTAGTGAAAAAACACATTTTCGATGGGTTCTCCACGACAAATCGTCATTGCATCGGAAACAAAGTCGAATTTCAGCGAAATCGTGAAATGGTCGATTGTCGTCGTTGATTCTCACGATCTCGATGTTTGGCGGTCAAAAACGCTGATTTGACAAAAATGTCCGACTTTTGCGAAAAAAACACATTTTCGATGCGTTCTCTACGACAAATCGTCATTGCATCGGAAACAAAGTCGCGTATTTTAGCGAAATCGTGAAATGGTCGATTGTCGTCGTTGATTCTCACGATCTCGATGTCTGACGGTAAAAAACGCTGATTTGACAAAAATGGCCGTCTTTTGCGAAAAAACACATTTTCGATGCGTTCTCCACGACAAATCGTCATTGCATCGGAAACAAAGTCGAATTTCAGCGAAATCGTGAAATGGTCGATTGTCGTCGTTGATTCTCACGATCTCGATGCCTGACGCTGATTTGACAAAATTGTCCGACTTTTGTGAAAAAACACATTTTGGGAGCGTTCTCAACGACAAATCGTCATTGCATCGGAAACAAAGTCGAATTTCAGCGAAATCGTGAAATGGTCGATTGTCGTCATTGATTCTCACGATCTCGATGTTTGGCGGTCAAAAACGCTGATTTGACAAAAATGTCCGACTTTTGCGAAAAAACACATTTTCGATGCGTTCTCCACGACAAATCGTCATTGCATCGGAAACAAAGTCGAATTTCAGCGAAATCGTGAAATGGTCGATTGTCGTCGTTGATTCTCACGATCTCGATGTTTGGCGGTCAAAAACGCTGATTTGACAAAAATGTCCGACTTTTGCCAAAAAAACACATTTTCGATGCGTTCTCTACGACAAATCGTCATTGCATCGGAAACAAAGTCGCGTATTTTAACGAAATCGTGAAATGGTCGATTGTCGTCGTTGATTCTCACGATCTCGATGCACGAGGGTTAAAAACGCTGATCTGACAAAAATGTCCGATTTTAGTGAAAAAACACATTTTCGATGGATTCTCCACGACAAATCGTCATTGCATCGGAATCAAAGTCGAATTCCAGCGAAATCGTGAAATGTTCGATTGTCGTCGTTGATTCTCACGATCTCGATGTCTAACGGTAAAAAACGCTGTTTTGACAGAAATGTCCGACTTTTGCGAAAAAACACATTTTCGATGCGTTCTCCACGACAAATCGTCATTGCATCGGAAACAAAGTCGAATTTCAGCGAAATCGTGAAATGGTCGATTGTCGTCGTTGATTCTCACGATCTCGATGCCTGAGGCTGATTTGACAAAAATGTCCGACTTTTGCGAAAAAATACATTTTCGATGCGTTCTCCACGACAAATCGTCATTGCATCGGAAACAAAGTCGAAATTCAGCGAAATCGTGAAATGGTCGATTGTCGTCGTTGATTATCACGATCTGGATGTCTGACGGTAAAAAACGCTGATTTGACAAAAATGGCCGACTTTTGCGAAAAAACACAATTTCGATGGGTTCTCCACGACAAATCGTCATTGCATCGGAAACAATGTTGAATTTCAGCGAAATCGTGAAATGGTCGATTGTCGTCGTTGATTCTCACGATCTCGATGCACGAGGGTTAAAAACGCTGATCTGACAAAAATGTCCGATTTTAGTGAAAAAACACATTTTCGATGGGTTCTCCACGACAAATCGTCATTGCATAGGAAACAAAGTCGAATTTCAGCGAAATCGTGAAATGGTCGATTGTCGTCGTTGATTCTCACGATCTCGATGCCTGAGGCTGATTTGACATAAATGTCCGACTTTGTGAAAAAACACATTTTCGATGCGTTCTCCACGACAAATCGTCATTGCATAGAAAACAAAGTCGAATTTCTGCGAAATCGTGAAATGGTCGATCGTCGTCGTTGATTCTCACGATCTCGATGTTTGGCGATCAAAAACGCTGATGTGACAAAAATGTCCGACTTTTGCGAAAAAACACAATTTCGATGCGTTCTCCACGACAAATCGTCATTGCATCGGAAACAAAGTCGAATTTCAGCGAAATCGTGAAATGGTCGATTGTCGTCGTTGATTCTCACGATCTCGATGTCTGACGGTAAAAAACGCTGATTTGACAAAAATGGCCGACTTTTCCGAAAAAACACATTTTCGATGCGTTCTCCACGACAAATCGTCATTGCATCGGAAACAAAGTCGAAATTCAGCGAAATCGTGAAATGGTCGATTGTCGTCGTTGATTCTTATGATCTCGATGTCTGACGGTAAAAAACGCTGATTTGACAAAAATGTCCGACTTTTGCGAAAAAACACATTTTCGATGCGTTCTCCACGAATTTCAGCGAATTTCAGCGAAATCGTAAAATGGTCGATTGTCGTCGTTGATTCTCACGATCTCAATGTCTGACGGTAAAAAACGCTGATTTGACAAAAATGTCCGACTTTTGCGAAAAAATACATTTTCGATGCGTTCTCCACGACAAATCGTCATTGCATCGGAAACAAAGTCGAAATTCAGCGAAATCGTGAAATGGTCGATTGTCGTCGTTGATTCTTATGATCTCGATGTCTGACGGTAAAAAACGCTGTTTTGACAGAAATGTCCGACTTTTGCGAAAAAACACATTTTCGATGCGTTCTCCACGACAAATCGTCATTGCATCGGAAACAAAGTCGAATTTCAGCGAAATCGTGAAATGGTCGATTGTCGTCGTTGATTCTCAGGATCTCGATGCCTGAGGCTGATTTGACAAAAATGTCCGGCTATTGCGAAAAAATACATTTTCGATGCGTTCTCCACGACAAATCGTCATTGCATCGGAAACAATGTCGAGTTTCTGCGAAATCGTGAAATGGTCGATTGTCGTCGTTGATTCTCACGATCTCGATGCCTGACGCTGATCTGACAAACATGTCCGATTTTAGTGAAAAAACACATTTTCGATGGGTTCTCCACGACAAATCGTCATTGCATCGGAAACAAAGTCGAATTTCAGCGAAATCGTGAAATGGTCGATTGTCGTCGTTGATTCTCACGATCTCGATGTTTGGCGGTCAAAAACGCTGATTTGACAAAAATGTCCGACTTTTGCGAAAAAAACACATTTTCGATGCGTTCTCTACGACAAATCGTCATTGCATCGGAAACAAAGTCGCGTATTTTAGCGAAATCGTGAAATGGTCGATTGTCGTCGTTGATTCTCACGATCTCGATGCACGAGGGTTAAAAACGCTGATCTGACAAAAATGTCCGATTTTAGTGAAAAAACACATTTTCGATGGATTCTCCACGACAAATCGTCCTTGCATCGGAATCAAAGTCAAATTCCAGCGAAATCGTGAAATGTTCGATTGTCGTCGTTGATTCTCACGATCTCGATGTCTGACGGTAAAAAACGCTGATTTGACAAAAATGGCCGTCTTTTGCGAAAAAACACATTTTCGATGCGTTCTCCACGACAAATCGTCATTGCATCGGAAACAAAGTCGAATTTCAGCGAAATCGTGAAATGGTCGATTGTCGTCGTTGATTCTCACGATCGCGATGCCTGACGCTGATTTGACAAAATTGTCCGACTTTTGTGAAAAAACACATTTTCGGAGCGTTCTCAACGACAAATCGTCATTGCATTGGAAACAAAGTCGAATTTCAGCGAAATCGTAAAATGGTCGATTGTCGTCGTTGATTCTCACGATCTCAATGTCTGACGGTAAAAAACGCTGTTTTGACAGAAATGTCCGCCTTTTGCGAAAAAACACATTTTCGATGCGTTCTCCACGACAAATCGTCATTGCATCGGAAACAAAGTCGAATTTCAGCGAAATCGTGAAATGGTCGATTGTCGTCGTTGATTCTCACGATCTCGATGCCTGAGGCTGATTTGACAAAAATGTCCGACTTTTGCGAAAAAATACATTTTCGATGCGTTCTCCACGACAAATCGTCATTGCATCGGAAACAAAGTCGAAATTCAGCGAAATCGTGACATGGTCGATTGTCGTCGTTGATTCTCACGATCTGGATGTCTGACGGTAAAAAACGCTGATTTGACAAAAATGGCCGACTTTTGCGAAAAAACACAATTTCGATGGGTTCTCCACGACAAATCGTCATTGCATCGGAAACAATGTTGAATTTCAGCGAAATCGTAAAATGGTCGATTGTCGTCGTTGATTCTCACGATCTCAATGTCTGACGGTAAAAAACGCTGATTTGACAAAAATGTCCGACTTTTGCGAAAAAATACATTTTCGATGCGTTCTCCACGACAAATCGTCATTGCATCGGAAACAAAGTCGAAATTCAGCGAAATCGTGAAATGGTCGATTGTCGTCGTTGATTCTTATGATCTCGATGTCTGACGGTAAAAAACGCTGTTTTGACAGAAATGTCCGACTTTTGCGAAAAAACACATTTTCGATGCGTTCTCCACGACAAATCCTCATTGCATCGGAAACAAAGTCGAATTTCAGCGAAATCGTGAAATGGTCGATTGTCGTCGTTGATTCTCACGATCTCGATGCCTGAGGCTGATTTGACAAAAATGTCCGACTTTTGCGAAAAAATACATTTTCGATGCGTTCTCCACGACAAATCGTCATTGCATCGGAAACAAAGTCGAAATTCAGCGAAATCGTGAAATGGTCGATTGTCGTCGTTGATTCTCACGATCTGGATGTCTGACGGTAAAAAACGCTGATTTGACAAAAATGGCCGACTTTTGCGAAAAAACACAATTTCGATGGGTTCTCCACGACAAATCGTCATTGCATCGGAAACAATGTTGAATTTCAGCGAAATCGTGAAATGGTCGATTGTCGGCGTTGATTCTCACGATCTCGATGCACGAGGGTTAAAAACGCTGATCTGACAAAAATGTCCGATTTTAGTGAAAAAACACATTTTCGATGGGTTCTCCACGACAAATCGTCATTGCATAGGAAACAAAGTCGAATTTCAGCGAAATCGTGAAATGGTCGATTGTCGTCGTTGATTCTCACGATCTCGATGTCTGACGGTAAAAAACGCTGATTTGAGAAAAATGTCCGACTTTTGCGAAAAAACACATTTTCGATGCGTTCTCCTCGACAAATCGTCATTTCATCGGAAACAAAGTCGAATTTCAGCGAAATCGTGAAATGGTCGATTGTCGTCGTTGATTCTCACGATCTCGATGCCTGAGGCTGATTTGACAAAAATGTCCGACTTTTGCGAAAAAATACATTTTCGATGCGTTCTCCACGACAAATCGTCATTGCATCGGAAACAAAGTCGAAATTCAGCGAAATCGTGAAATGGTCGATTGTCGTCGTTAATTCTCACGATCTGGATGTCTGACGGTAAAAAACGCTGTTTTGACAAAAATGGCCGACTTTTGCGAAAAAACACAATTTCGATGGGTTCTCAACGACAAATCGTCATTGCATCGGAAACAAAGTCGAATTTCAGCGAAATCGTGAAATGGTCGATTGTCGTCATTGATTCTCACGATCTCGATGTTTGGCGGTCAAAAACGCTGATTTGACAAAAATGTCCGACTTTTGCGAAAAAACACATTTTCGATGCGTTCTCCACGACAAATCGTCATTGCATCGGAAACAAAGTCGAATTTCTGCGC